>OZ026615.1:54743349-54818349 GCA_964020975.1 Hermodice carunculata | reverse complement strand
ACATACAACAGACCATGATCTGTCATCAGCAGCCAATTACACGTACATGTACATCACTAGGATCTGTTGTTTACACTCCTGTCAGACATAACACTTTTATGCTTCCATGTGATGAACACTTTGTCATCAGTCAATGCTGTTCTGTCAACAGTGACCATAAATTAATCAAAGTTGCAATAAAAAGTGAACAGTGCTAGAATTAGCTAGAGTTTCGAATTACAAATGTGTATGACCAAATCTTGTTTGTTTGCTGATACTTGACATTCTTTTTTTTTTTATCAATTCTATCTTCCTCTCTGGCATATTCCTTTTTATCACCATTCTTTTTTTTTTTCATGCCAAGAGCCATGTCAATTTTCTGTAATTTTTTCCCCCTGAAATTTCATGTTTTATGTCATGTAGTTTTTCCAATTTCGATTTGAATGTATATAGTTTCAGACTGGTTAATCAACCCACATAGGAAAGGGGATTTGGTCGAGTGGATATATGCGTTTCCCATTTCAGCTGGGCGACTGGTGCCAACGGTTGCAGGTTCGAGTCCCGCTCGTTCCGAACATAAAATAATAAAACATCTGTTGAAAGGGTGGAGTCGTGATGCTGCATAATCTCAGATGCCGGTAATCAAACTAGAAAAGAAGACTTGCTTCAAAGCAAATCTGTCTGCGTGCCCACAAATGAAAATTATTGCCTTGTATATCTGTGTGCCTACAAAAAACTTTGCCTTTTACACAGGGTAACAACTTTCCTTTGTAGGCACACAGACAAATATGTTTTGAGGTAAATCTTCAGGGACCAGGGTTACTCCTATATACCACCACCCCCCTCCCCGTTGCCAACCTTTAGCGATTAACCATTTCAGACCGCCTGAGGTCTTCTAGTTTTTAGTTACTTATTCGAGTTTGAGAAAAGAAAATATTGGTCGGATTAACTGTTATGCATGAGTGCAAACACAAACATTATGTTTTATTCAAATTCCTTCTTTCTTTCTGCCTAATTTTGCCTGGAGCTTATCTTCAGGATGGCTATTGCTAAAAGGCAACATGGTCATAGCCCGATGGTTGAAATTGATTCTCTGGTTTTGATATAATTTACATTTTAATATGCAAATTAGAGGCAATCGCCAATTTGAATTTTCCATATCGTCAAAACTAGATAAAGGTGTCATTTCGATTTTTATATGGGTTTGTGCCCTTGGTATATGCAATGGCATGCAAACAAAAGTTGTAGAACTTCAATTGATGCTAATTAAGGACACATGAAAATTTAAATGTTGAATTTATTCCAAAATAGTATTGATAGAAGTGTTAATCCAATTTTGCAAGTTTGTCCTGCAGGCGTATCCAAAGAAATGAAAATTAGGGTTGTTGAAATTAACTTTATGCTGATTAGGCACAGTCGGAAGATTAAATTGTTGAATCTTCAAACGTATTATAGACAGAGATGAATCCAACTTTAGTTCATTGTTTTGTGGTATAGGAGAATTGAATGCGGTAAAAATGGAAATTGCAAATTTAAATTAATATTAATAACCTACAGTTGGGAAATTTCAAGGTTTGACAATTTAAAAACTATTATAAAGAGGGCATTTAACTTTCAATTGCCTTTAAGGTGCATTCATATTAATCAACGTTGAACTGCGGCCCTGCTCTACCAGCCTATGCCATCATATGCAGGGAAAGCTATACCTAACCATCTGGAACTACATTTTTTTCATAAATAAAAGGAAACATCTAAATTTTCTAAGCTCTCTGTATGTTTTGAAAATGCCTTCTATTTTTACTGAACGAAAGGCTTAACATTTTAAATTATGTATGCTAATTTTTCAAGGCACACAGACAGATTTGCTATTGTGCAAATCACATTTTGTTAGTTAGGTTTTGTTGTCTAGCAAATGAAATGCACTTTCTATGAAGTGTCATGATTTGTTTGAATGGTCAAAATTATTACAGTATACATCTTTGAATGTATTTGAGCCTTTGAGGGAAATTGATGTTCCTGCCTTTTAGACCACTTAGGTTACCAACCAAACCAAAATGTTCGACTTATATATCTGCCGTTTTCCCCTATTGTTGTGTAGCTACAATACGTGGCTGTCGATTCCAGCAGGACTCCCCAGCTGAGTGATTCATAGTGGTCAAAACATAAAAGACAATTGGAAATTTCTGTTTTACTTCCAACTTGCTCTATTAAATTTGGAAAGTTGAAAAGCCAAGGTTGTTTTCTGAATGCATCGTGTGGAAATCAGTGTTTGATTACATACATGGTTGACACCTATGTTCTTAATGGACTGGTGCATTCAACTTTTGTTCAGTTGTATTTTATATGCTTATGGAAGTTGAGCCGTTTATTCACTTGGATTGATCAATATGTACAAAGTAAAATGTACTATGGGTACCCCCGGAAAGCCAACAAACTGGCATTTTAGTATGCCTATTCCAAATATTTAGTGTTAAGTTACATACCGTAAAATAGCCACCTGTTCTTTAAGTCAAACATTTTTCTTCCGAATAACTGAGCAATGGGAGTTATTTGAATGCATAGTCTGTTTTCAATGGAGCCCTATATCTGTATGTATCGGTATGTACTGAAGGATGTTGTATTTTTTATTTACGAGTTCAAAACACACACACACACACACGTATATATATATATATATATGTGTGTGTGTGTGTGTGTGTGTGATGAGCCAACAAAAGACTTCCAAAATACATATACAATTGAAATAAAATGACCAGTTTAATACCCCCCCCCCCCCCAGCACTGAAATCTATACACTGGCTGTACTGTCTTTTATGGAGAGGTTTACTGTATGCATAAAAATTCAATGAATGTGATGAATTGTAGTTATACTAAGCTTATCATAGAGTTGTTTTTTTCGCGTGCGATATTGTATCTACAATAGTTATGTAAAACTGAACTTTATGGAAATATACTGACCCCATATGGTTCCATATCAGTGTTCCGTTCACATACAGAAGTAATAGCGCAGGTGCTAGGACACACATCACAAAAGTACTCTTTGTCCATCTCTTTCTCCATTTTTTCCAACTCATAGACTATATCTTGTATCTCCTGCAGTTGACAGTCAAGTCTGCGGGACAGAGCCTTTGGAGAGTCCAGTCTCAGGGGACAGGGCTTGATGCCATCCCAATCTGTCCACACTTCACACGGATAAGCCACCAACACAAAGGAACTTGTGCTACTGTACTCCATCTTGTCAAGTGACAATTTCTAAAACCTCCTCTCTTAAAATATCTAGGAAGGGTAAACTTTTGCGGTCAAAACACTTTACCCAGACGCGAAGACATAAGAGAGTCGACGTGAGAGCAGAAAACACTGTGAACTGTCTCACCTGAGTCTCAGAAGGTTAATAGGTTTTGTGTACACTTCAAGTTGATATGGAGGCCTATATCATAAATCGCCTGCACGCAAGGGACAACTCTGGTATACGGTATATATGTAAGTGTCTAAGGTCCGTGCCTTGTCGTACCTATGTGCATAAAACTGTCCCGGTTGAGGGCTTGATTAAACTGCAATGTATGACCATTATAGCTAAACCTCATAATCCAAAGTCGTCAAAACTTGACACATCTCCAACAAGACTTTGCGTGATATTGAGGTATAAAGTTTTCCATCAACATCACCCTAAGGTGAAAACAGCTGCAATAGGCGATGATAACGGCAACAAACGTTAATTCATGCTGACCGAGCCCTGTCCGTCAGCATTAACTGCCAAGATGAGCAAAGTGGGTGTTGGTCCCTGGGAAAGTAAGAAGACCAAAGCCGATAGACACCTCTGCATGTCTTAGCGCAAGGTTTCCATCCATGCATATCCTGACTCTTGCAGGTTTCTCGCCAACACTCTCAGGAATTTATGGATACTATTAGGTTCAATGTCATTACTGAACAGAAAGTCGACAGTTTGCGCTCACTAAGGGACAAATAGTTCAGCCCCGCGACGTTTCACTCTTTCCGTGGCTTGTTCAAATCAAACTTATTTTCTGCAAGTAAAGATCCTCCCTTGAAATTCAATTTTCAACAGCGAGCCATATCTTAAAGCGATTTTAATGTTTTCCTCCTGCAGGGAGCCATTCAAATCAAGCAATTTATACTCCACTCTCTTCGTTACTGCAACAATGGTCTCAAATCCCATAATGCGCTCAAATTTAGGGGCTCGGGACAAGTATTAATGGCAGTGAACTTAGCGGGTACTCTTCACTCACTTAGTTTATATCGAGCATTACAGGTAACCACTTCATCTTCACATGAACATGTAAATAGAAATGAAAATGGATACTTGTGATAGTGCATGTTTTTCCGAGTTAGAATAGAAATCTCCATTAACTTTTTTTCTGTTGAAGTGGTTTTTCTTTTTGTACAAGAAAAAAATGGGCTTGTTACAGTGCATGACGACAGGTGACACTACGTTTGACAACGATGGGCGAGGAGACAGGGTATTTCTCAGTTACTTGTCTTTTCTTTTACATCCTTTCGACTATTGGACAATGGGAGAAAACAGGTAATACGTGTCAACATACCACAGTTTATTAAATGGCGAATGATAAAACGTAACTGTTCTTTTTATAATTGCATGTTGTCTCCTTGCAGTATCGTGGATCGAATGCCCGTACATCGACAAATGGATCCCGGATGGCCTGGTAACCACAGACACACACACACACACACACACAGACACAGACACACACACACACACACACACACACACACACACACACACACGCATATATGTATATATAATATATGGCCTATATACAGAAAGAGAGGTTTTTTCAACGAAATAAAGTTGCCAATATACCTATGACAAGGAAACATTGAAATTAACCTTTGTCATACAAAGGTAAAAAAATACTCAATACATTAATTTAACCGTTTCTTAATTGTGTATAAAATGCAATTTGTTCATATATAAAACATCTCATGGACTACAAAATGGTCTTATGATTATTAAAGTTTTCTGATACAAAAAATGACGTCGTCGTGGTCTCGGTATTGGGTTAAGGGACATATTATTCTGACATCCTTTGTACGACCATATCGATTTAACATTGTTGCGGGGGGGGGGGTCACTTTTATAACCTCAGAATCGCGTTACTAATTAATCCATTATGTATGCCGGCGAAGGGTATTTACTTCGTATCTTTTCGAGTAAAAGTGCAACTGAATGTTCCGGTGAAATGACATTCAGTAAAATGTAATAAAGAACCAACCACACGAATGTCAATACACTTAAACATAAATAACTTTGTTACTTATTTTTTTTATATATCAATCATTGCAATTTAAGACAACTTGAATTTGCTGAACAAACGCTTTTCATCTGCTACCAGGATAACTGTTACACTGATTATCGTCCTTGACTTAAGACCACTTCCAGAATGATCTCTGAAATATGCAGAGGTACTATAGCACAAAAAAAGATTAAAGATGGCACATCAGTGGATCTGACAGATAGGTCTGTGGCCTTCCACAAGAGGAACCGCTAATCACGGGTTATCATCATGCTCTGTGGCCCCTGGAAAACACATCCATGCCATCCAAAGGCAATTTCAAACAACCACTTGCAGTGGCCCATTATAATGGGCAGGCAATATACAAGTTATCGCAATTTTTTGCCAAATTATCACCTGAGGCCAAATTTAGCCAGAGCTGTACATGACCTTGAGATTAAGGTCTGGATCTCGCATGTGGACTGTGAGCTGGCCCCAGAATATGACCATCACCAATGGTAGCGCTTTGTCCGTCTGAACTCTGTTAGGTTCTAAATTGGATCAAGGTCACAAGGTCACAAACCCTCATCGCTAAAAGTATGCGATTATAAAGATGATATCGGCGTATCACATAAGCTGTTAATGCTACAAGAATTCATAAATGTATACTTTTTAATCTTGTTTCTGAAAAGTATATAATGTGCATTTCACGCTTCCTCAGTGACCGGTTCTTCTTGAAAAAAAAAATGGTGTGAGTGATTTGAATAATAATATGAATAAACTTTATTAACTGCATCAAATTACAAATATGATATTATGTTAATACAACACATATAAATAGAAAACACAAGTTACAAGAACACACACACAAAAAAAAACCTCATATCACACAATATACCCACAAATCATATTACACACAAGACAGAAGAAAGAAAATAATACAAATACCGTTGCAACACAACAAAACAATAAATTACCATAGATATATTCGAGAGCCATATCAGTGTACATACTTGTGGATGTTTACATAGGGTACATAGTCTAAAGAATAGAGGGGAATAGAGAGGGGGAATATACATATTCACAATGTTCCCCTCTTATTCAGTGTCTCGGAGAAATATTTGTTAACTATTGTAATTTTTTCCACATCGTCTAGCCTAATAATGAATATAAATTTGTCGTAGTCATCTAAATTATCAAATATTGGGAAAATATCGGTTAGTGCACCATATATATTTCTTCTTTCCTTTTCATATTTTCTACAAGCGCTTATAAAGAGATATTCGTCTTCTAGTATATTACAAGTATCGCATAATCGTTCCTCTAAAGGCATTTTGTGTGGTCTTTTGTGTCTACCAGTTTCGATTTTCAAATTGTGTGCACTTATTCTTAAACGTGTAATATCTTTCCTTAAAGCATAATCTCGAATCACTAATAAATATTTCTCTAACTCAAATGTTTCTTTAAATTTAGCATAAGTACGTAGTTTTTTGTCTGGAGCTGATTTGCCTTTCATTGCTTCTTGCCACTGAAGGATAAATCGTCTTTTAATTCTTTTGACAAAAATCGGAGTAGGGAAAAGGAACGCGAACCGACATTTTCCCACATTTTGCTGAAACCAAATAAGTTAAATGTGTCTCTTAGAGATGTGATCCATTTGAACTTCCCGGTATCGATATGTTCCACATTACAAAGAAAGCAATCATAGAGCAAACTCTCATGTTTCATATGTACTATCCGTAGCCAATTCTTACACATTTGAGTGAAAATTTTGAGTACAAGTGGAAATTCGCCTAGTTCACTTATCACTGCAACATTGCTTGCTTTTTTGTGCACTCCTAAAGAGAAACGCAAAAAATTTAGATGGACCTTTTCGAAAGAGAGTTTGAAATAATTGTCTATTTCATTACTTGTGACACATTTATCAATCGGTATTTCGTAGGGCCCCCAAGCTTCACATGCATACATAAGAATTGGCGATATAAGTTTATGGAATAAACTCAATAAAATTGGTATACTGATTTGCGTATTATAAAATAATCTTTTTAGTCGTGCCAAGGATCTTAAAGCTTTATCACTGAGTATTTTTGTAGCGTTAGTAAATGAGCCATCAATCTTTATGTTTAAACCTAGATAACAGTAATTTTGTACAATTTCAAGCGCTTTGTTTCCAAGATAGAATAGTCGTTTTAATTTTTTTCCAAATTTATTGAAAATCATAATCTTTGTTTTTTCAATGTTTACTGTTAAGTTCCATGTTATACAATATTCATTGAGTTTATCCAAGCAATTTTGTAAGCCATTTTCCGTTTCGGACAATATAATCAAGTCGTCTGCGTATAAGAGGCAATATGAAATACAGACATCGAGGATTTTATCTGCATAATTAAAAGTAACCTGTACAATACCAAGCTGGGATTGTGATAAGCCCAAGACGTACATATTTTATTGTGCCCCTTATTCATCAATATGTCGGACGCATAATGGAATTTAACCTATTCCATGGGTGCCCCGCTTATAAAAACGTAAATTTTCGAATAAGATCGTCGTTGTCGTCGTCGTCGTCGTCGTCGTCGTCATCATCATCATCATCTTTTATTGTTATTGTTGTTTAGCATTAATATCAGAAAAAAATTTACTAAACTTAGCCAGCGATCTTGCCAATTATGTCAATGTCATCCACATGCTGTTCATATATGGTCTTTATAGAGGTACTCCATCATGTGTTATCTCAAATTTCTAGACCAGATTCTAGAGTTAACATCTGGAAATCAAATTCAAAAGACTACTGTGTAACCTCGAGGCACCAGGTTGAGAAACCATTATGCCCTTCAACTTTTACAGAGGATCACTTCTATGTGCAATATCAAAGTTTTATCTCAGGAGTTCTAGAACTGTCACACTATGAATGCAAATTCAGCAACGTCAGCAACGGTTACCATACCATGAGAGTTAGGAAAAACAAGAATAGAAGGTTCCTGTATTCCTCTTGAAGAGGATACTTCAGTCAGGAGGGCTAGAACTGTGTAGTTCCATTACTTTCCATTGTAATTTGCAACTTAATAACTTACAAACCACTGCACACAGAATCACAAAATCTAAAAAAAAAAAAAAAAAAAAAAAAAAAAATCAAGGTTACTAGTTTATTCGATAATATTTTGACATACAATACAATGGGAAATGCACTTAGTCTGCAAGAATTTTGCGTAATGGGTTGTGTGTTCAGCCGAACAACATAAAGCTGCACATGAAACTGCTAATTGTGATCTCTCCTATCGGTCATGGTCACCAGCACTGTGGGTAAATAAACGACGACGACGTCGACGATGATGGTGATGATGATGATGATGATGTTCTCGGTGCCATTTTTTTTTCACACAGAGACAGAGGCAGAGTTGAAGAAACAGACATCGAAAACGAAAATGTGAATTGTGGTCGGATAAGATCCGCTAACAGGAAATGGCGGATCAGCTGACCTAAAATCATGCCAATGTTGGATTTAGATTTACGAGAAAAAAGAATAGCATAATTTTTTATATATAAAGAATTCAAGGCAATCTTTTGTGTACCTGTATCTAAGCGAAGAATCGTGAGTAAGAATGATATGTTAGATTTGCTATCTTACATGGAAAGTATTCTACGCATTCTATGACATTGAAATATATATATATATATATATATATATATATATATATATATATATATATATATATATATATATATATATATATATATATATACATTAAGCACCACGAAGCCAGGGATTCCAAACAAAGTGTGAGGGTGAGAAAAAAAATACGAATTATTTTTTCCAGATATTGTGAGCGTACTTTTTTTAATATTCACTTTGTTTCAGAATTTCCAGTACTGTATTATTTTATCACATTCATGACGAAAATACTGAAGTTGTCGTTCGCATGTATCAGTTGTATTTTGAGTTTAAATTCCAAAGCTTTCTCTTGTTGTGTCTCAGCTGAACAGGAAAAAAGCCCTATAGTCACATAAAGTATGCAGGAAAAGCCGGCGCATCGAAATCAAGGCAGCTACATCAACTATGATCGTATGCCTCATGTTTTAAATAAAATTGACGAAACGTTTACCTATTGAGCTTTGTCTGAAACATATCCAATGTACAAATATGTGATTTAAACAACCATTTTCCCTCAATTGTGTGGATGAAATATATTTAAAACAAGAATACTCCACATTAACCATTTTATATTGATAAATGCAGCGGTTCATAATGCTTACTTTTGACAACCAAATTCCTTTCCATTACAAAGAAGCATTGAAAATGTTATCTGTTTTTATAAATTTTAATTCGTGATAATTTTGAGGCAATACAAAAGACCAAATTTAACCCTTAAAAGACATTACTGGACTGGGTCAACATCTTTCCTCGACGCACCCTGGGCACTAAGCACAGAAGTGTGCCCAGGATAGGTGTTGGGTAGTGGCATGCTATCTTGCTAAGTCTTCCCTGAAATTTTGATTTAAAATATTTTGAAAAAGGGCAATATTTAATAAAATGATTGAAACAGACAACCTTTCAAATTACCGGTTGCTGTACATCTGGTTGGCCCAGAAAGCGTTAAATATGCATGTCAGCTACACTGTAAAAACATTTACGTATCAAATCGCTATTCACGCGCAAATTTGTCAATCGTAGCGTAAAATTACGTCTCACCATTAACAAACAATACCTGTTTAAAAGTGTCAACAACAACAACAACAACAACAACAACAACAACAACAACAGAAGCACTCATTTAGTGTCATTTAAACACTATTTTCAGCAAGACGGACCACGATCTTGGCGGTGTATTTCCTTCATTCCACTAACCTATCATTCAAGAAAAAACGTAAACAGTATTTTCTGTGTCCCATGTGTTTCTCCTTAAGTGCACTAACTTGCAATACAGGAGAAATGTGTGGCCTCTGTTTTGCACGTAAAATAACTATTTTGGAATACGCTTCCCCTACCTTACTCGTATGCTATCACTGCACTGAAAAATTCGATCTGGTGACTTTTTGCCCATAATTTGTGCACCACATATGGACATCATTATCGCTTGGCAATTTGATTTGCAGGAAAGACACGATTTAACCTTGAGAAAAGAGAGAAGTATTGGACAGGCTACGGTTTTTGACACCATGTGGGAAGATTCCTGTACTCAGTAGCAATGAAATACAACCACGTTAATCACCACAGATATTTCACCCAAATTGAATTATTCATGCAGTTTACGTTCATCATAAGAGCAATACATTTCTCCGCATATCCTAGCTACCTAAAGCTCTTACATATTTTCAAAATAAACCAAAAGTGAAAGGCTAAATTTCCAGTTTCGTCCCGCTCAAGGCTGTGTATATTTTCAAAATATGCCAAGGTGCAAAGCCGAACGTCGAGTCGCTCAATCGGGGGCGGGCTGCTGTTAATATTTCAACATGATCTGAAACTGGTTAGGAAGCACATTTTTTGTTCTCTTTTATCATTATTATTAATTTTACCACATTCTTGTACGAACCGTCAGTTTCATGTTGAATACCATACGTATGGACAATATGCAATTAGTAAGGTTCGTTTTGCAGTCCCTGTGCCATAATGTTCAAATGCAAAATACCTGGTTAAACACACGCACACACACACACACACACACACACACACACACACACACACACACACACACACACACACACACACACACACACACACACCAAAAAAAAAAAAATGCCCACATCCTGTTTTTCCTGCTGCATGGCAATTAACAGGAATTAGTCCGATCGTCGCGCAAATCCAAGGCTGCCATATAAATTCACATAAAGCATATTTGTATGCATTGCTTTCAGAAATTAAAATATTTTCGCATGTGGTATTCATATGGATGATGCACTTTGACCCAAATTAAGAAAGATGTGTGTTCAGCCAGATTTGATATAATCTCTTTATCTGTCTATACATTTGGGTGGTCTGCTTGTGTCAACCTTGATGTATTGTTGAGGTACTCCTGTCTACTGCTAAACATGATATATTGAAGTTTACTTCTTAATACCGGTTGACAAACTATTTACGCATTCAAATTTACGACAATATTTAATGACATGGGAGGGGAGTCCCTTTGGACCTGTCCAGTTGTCCATTCTGCAAGGACAGTCAATCTCTCTGTCCTCTTCCAAAATTCTACGGACTGTCACGGAAGACAAAGGACCGTCACAATTGATGACCGAGCATCTTAAGACCCCCAGAGTAGCAGGATAACGAGTAAGGACGAGGTCATGACCTGGCTTAACAATTCCATCCTATTGCATTTTTGTTCAGCCCCACCCAATTTGTCTCGTCTTCTTCCGATCGTGTGCAGATTTATGAGGTCGATCAAAAGCAAATATGCCACCACAAGTAAGAGAGTTTTAGACGTGGCGGTCAACTTTGTCGACCTCACAGGTTACCTGGCTAGCCATTGGGTCAATATTTTTAGGTACATAACGGTGAATCGGCACTTCACTCGAATACTTTGTACAATGGAGTGGTCATAATTTAGAACCTGTTCTGATAGCATTGCGTTCTGGATGTTTATTTTTTACTTCCACACCCTCAGCGACCGCAGACACGTATGCTAATTTGCTTTAAGTACTCACTTCAGATTCAGGTCAAACTGCAGCAAATTTGAATTTTGTTAAATAGATAAAGAAACCAAGCATGAACAACTTAATTTAAAATCAAATGAATATAAGCACTATACAAAACGGAAGACTGACTTTACAACAAATCGAGTGATAAGGATGCGGCAGAGTGATGTCCACATGCATACATTAACACTTGCCCGCTCAAAGCGCCAAAAAGAGCCCGGATGTAAATTGTCGGCTGTTTGACACTTTTTAATTGATATTTCATGTTAATAGAAAACATTTCCCCTAAAAAATGTAAATAAGACCAATCTAATGCATGACTCAGGTCAACAGCTTTCCTGGGCGCCGGTTGCGGGCAATGCGCCAGACCCGCGCAAAGGAAAGCTGTTGTCTCCTTAATATGGCCAGGACAAGGTTAAACTGCATGAGGAACATTTAACAGCACAAAGTGGGCAAAATATTTATGGTCTATGCCTTATCGGCTAGTGATATCACGTAGGTACCTGGCAAATAGTCCAGATATACCATAATATCATACTGAAAACACCAAGTGTGGAAAGCATAGGTGTAAAGAAGGCTTAAACTCTTCTCGTTGTTTTGCTTTCCGCGTGCATGACTCAAGTTTATTAAAGTGTGTGTGTCAACACACACTTTTCTGTTTTTCCTCGAATTCTTTCTTTCTGTCTTTCTTTCTTTCTTCTTTCTTCTTTACCAGCAAATTTGTCCGAAACTTTTCTCGGACACTATTATACATAGAAACTCCAAACTTGGCATGATTGTACCTCCATACAAGGAGTTTGACCGTTTTACACAGAGGAATGAAGATGTTTAAAATTATGCAAATTAGGGGCATTTAAAATTTTAAAAGCTCCATATCTTCCAAACTATTGCAGATAGACACAAAGTTCTAACTTACACATATAGGTTTGAGACAACTGGCAAATCCAACAGCACACAAACAAAACTTGGGGAATATTAATGTACGCTAAATTCACCAAATTTCTCCCCAATCCACATGCAGGCTTTCAACTGCCTCCTGTATGACCCATTGCTTGACCTCTATGGTGCCAGGCAACCATTTTACATTCATAATTAATTAGCTTGAACCTGTCTCACAGCTTTCTGTCCATGCATGTTGAGTGTATGCTTTGGAAGGTTTGGGTCTTGTAGCAAATTGCGGGGGGGGGGGGGGGGACTCCCGGCAACTGTGTAATGAGGCTCTCAATAAAATAGAGAGGATCTCTTTCTGTTCATGCAAGAAACATATCTGCTGCATGTTCACACTAATGCTGGACAGAGCTGTAAGTACACCATGACTGAGACTGACCAGTCAGAGTGTCCTGGTAGCTGGTCTGTTTTACCCTGAGGCTAGGAGTGTGCTGGGCTTATCAGTTCCATCAGTCCCAAGGGATCAGACGCACTGGACTTCTAGGCAGAACAAGCCAGGCAGAGTGTACCCTCTGTTAAAAACAAACTACATACAGAGCTTACAGTCCCCAATGACTGTTTTCACATTTTGGTGAATTTTGAAAAAGTGAGTGGATTTGTGTCATCTCACTGGGCACTTTCATGTCTTTGTTATCTTGTAACCAGTGAGATGAAGCCTGTTCTTCATAGCCAATCACTGAGTCAGTATAGTGCATGTCTCAGTTCACAGGTACATGCACATGTAGTTAAAGTGTGTGTGTCAACACACACTTTTCTGTTCTTTCTTTCTTTCTTTCTTTCTTTCTTTCTTTCTTTCTTTCTTTCTTTCTTTCTTTCTTTTTCTTCTTTACCAGCGAATTTGTCCGACACTTTTCTCGAACACTATTATCCATAGAAACTCCAAACTCGGCATGATTGTACCTCCATACAAGGAGTTTGACCGTTTTATACAAAGGAATGAAGATGTTTAAAATTATGCAAATTAGAGGCATTTGAAATTTTAAATCTTGAATATCTTCAAAACTATTATAGATAGAGACCTCATTTTAACTTCTACTAGGGGGTTATTGATCATTGCACACCTAATGAATCTAAAACAAAAGTTGTAGCAATTTAAATTATGCTAAATAGCACCATTAGAAATTTTAAATCTTGAACAACTTCAAAGCTATGAGAGATATAGATGCCATTCCAACTTCTACTCCCGTGTTATGGAATAGTTGTACATTGCCAAACCAATATGTTTTGAAGACACACACACTGATTTGCTATGCAGCAAATCATCTTTCCTAGTTGTCTTGTGTTTTTCTTTTAATTTGAATCTGTTCCCTTGTTTCCAGTAACTTTTTGATTCTCATTTTTGTAAGCTGTAAGAGATATTTGTATTGCCTTCTAAGTTTACGTGTGTGCTGGGCGCCGGTTGCGGGCAATGCGCAATTACTCATTTTTGTAAGCTGTAAGAGATATTTGTATTGTCTTCTAAGTTTACGTGTGTGCTGTGGAACCAAGATGCTTCACAAAAACACGAAAGTCTAAGGAAACCAGTCTATAGTACAGAATTGTGTAACAGCGGCTAACTAGATGCGGTGATAATGAAAACATTCAGAACTAGAAAAGAAGATTTGCTTGAAAGCAAATCTGTCTGGGTGCCTTCAAAATGAGAACAGTTTGAAATGCTATACTTTGTGTATTACGTTAATTTCCATAAATTAGAATGCTACAACTTTGGTCCTTGGTTTACTGGATGTGGCCATGTCACAAACTTATAAAGTGAAGTTTGAATGACACTACTATCTGTAATAGTTTTGAAGTGATTTAAGACTTTAATTTTGTGCATTTGCATACGTTAAAAGCCTGCAACTTTGGTTTATGGTACATTGGATGCGGTTATGTCACATACCTACAAATGTAAGTTGGAATGGCACCTCTATGCATAATATTTTTGAAGTTATTCAAAGATTTAAATTTCTTGTATTCATCTTATTTGCATAGATTAAAATTGTACAGTTGTAGATCATTTTTCATTGGATGCAGCTATGTCACAAACCCATAAATTGAAGTTGGAATGTCACCTCTATCTATAATAGTTTTGAAGCTATTCAAGATTTAAATTTTGCATATTCACCTAATTTTTGCCTAAATTAAAATTCTATAACTTTGGTTCATAGGTCAATGGATGCATCTTTGCCACAAACCCACAAATTGAAGTTGGAATGGCATCTCTATCTATAATGGTTTTGGAGATATTCAACTTTTAAATTTTTGAATGCCCTTTATTAGCATAATATCAAATTCTACACATTTCATATACTGTCCATAATATTGGCGGGTTTCACAAAACTATATGTGCCCATTAAAATTTTGTGTCTAAAGTCAGATAGTCAACTTCCCTACTAGCTCTGTTACCCTGCCAAGTTTAAACATTGTAGCTTGCATGGTGTCTGAGAAAAGCTCCAGACAAATTATGTAGTGTAAAGAAAGATTGAGAGAGAGAAATAAATAAAGAAAGAAAGAAAGAAAGATGAAAGAAAACAGTATGTCTGGATTGGCATCCAGACATAAAGAGGGAAGAGGGATAGGGAAGAGGGAGAGAGAGAGAGCCCAGTCATCACCTCTTTCAAATTTTTATAGCAGAATAATTTACACATGTAGGTCCCTGTTCAAAGTGATGCCTTTTTAACACACCCAGGGTCCTTGACAACTGGACAGGCACCCTGAGCCACCAGACACATACAAAAATGGCCTGACAGTTATCCAAGCAGGAAAATATTGTGACGAACCTGCCTCCCATCTTCCTACACACACACACACACACACACACACACACACAGAGAGAGAGAGAGAGAGAGAGAGAGAGAGAGAGAGAGAGCTGCCCAAACATGCATCTCCAGTGATAAGGCAGGTCCCATGGGGCTCAGTTAAGAGCACTGCAGGTAGGCTTGCATATTCAGTGGACTCTGTCTAAAACCTGACTTTCAGCCAATCAGCAGTGAGCAGAACTGTTTTATAGCCGCACTTGACCCAAACATGCGGTTCCCTTAACAGGGTTTGCATGGTGATTATGAGCTTTTTTACACAAAAAGTATTGAGTGATGGTTGTTCCATTAAATGCTTCAACATGTGAATCTGACTTGACATCATCTAAAATTCATGATTACAGTGTAACTTATTTTGTGTCAATGTAACAAATCATTTTATATTCAACACAATGTGGCCCCTTTCCCCCTTGCACAAGCATATATTCAGACAATTAACATGACGAAAAAGCTACAAACTAGCCACATTTAGTTGCACTTCTAGAACTTTTGTTCACTGTCCACTGACAGATGTCTCAAACCTACATGTGTAAGTTAGAACTTTGTGTTTATCTCCAATAGTTTGGAAGATATGGAGCTTTTAAAATTTGGAATGCCCTTAATTTGCATAATTTTAGACATCATGACTATTCCAAGTCAGGTGCCTAATTTCACTGGTAGGTCAGTCACCATGGCAAGTTTGGTGGTTTTCGGAATAGTAGGGTCCAAGAAAAACTCCCGACAAATCTGGTCGTAAAAAAGAAAGAAAGAAAGAAAGACAGAAGGAAAGAAAGAAAGAAAGAAAGAAAGAAAGAAAGAAAGAAAGAAAGAAAGAAAGAAAGAAAGAAAGAAAGAAAAAGAATTCTTGGAAAAACAAAATGTCTGGGTCGGCACCCAGACATAACAACACAGTGGGATGGGAACCGACATTATAAATGTTGATACGCGTATGTAACAATATTATAGAATAGATCTGCTTGAAACAGTGATTCGACGAGCACATTTTGCCTTGAAGACTGTGCTGTATGGATCAACAGAATGCTCCACACAGGAAGATTGAAAAGATATTTCAGGCAGTACACACCTTCCTGACTTAATCTCTGTTTATGCCTGTACCATTTATTTATAGTTCACCACTCTATTTTATGCATGTTTTGCACATATGATCATTGTTTACTTTGAGTTCATAGACAAATTAAGACGCTTCGAGCCACCCTAAATATTGAAGACTTATCATAATTTCATATGTAATTAAACTTTAAAGGGCAGGAAACAAAGAGCCTCTGCCTATCTTGTCGGTTTGTGTCCAACCCTTTATCATGTATGCACACAACATTTGTCTGCACAACTGTCTCATGTTCATTGCTGTCCTCTCTATTATCTCGATGTACAAGAGGGGTTCATATAGGGGCAACCCTGTTCCCCTATTGTTTAATAGAATATGTTTAAAACATTTTTTTTTCTGATTTAGAAAAGGAAACGCAGAATGATATGCACCAAAACTGATACCAGTGATGCTCAGAAAATGTGTTTTCATTGAATTTACAGACTGAACAAGCTGTGTGCCAGTATCCACCAATCACATTAAAAATGTGCAATCTGGATATACTTGTTTTGATACACTCAGTTCAGCATATGAAACTGTTTATCGTCTTTGCTCATAGGTGGCGTTGTCGCCGTGCACAGTTTCGATCGAGTCCAATAATATTGTAATACATTTATGTCTGGACAATCACACATGCAATGCTGCTTGTCAGATGTGTATATTACAGAATATAAGCAGTGCATAAGATCTTGTTGCAAAAGTTACAGCATGTCTAGTTTTCGCGGACTGAATGCAATGATTATAAGATTGTGCTACATACTTTACTTCTTTTTATTAGTATGCTTGTGCTTTAACGGGGCTTCTAACCCAGTACTATATATATATATATATATACATATATATATATATATATATATATATATATATATATATATATATATATATATATATATATATATATATATATCGAATTGCCACTAACTAAATAAATGAATGCATAATAAGAAGAATTAGTAAAAATCGTGAAAAACTATATGATGAATACATGAGTCAGTTTTCTTGATAACGATTTTTATATTTACCTTTGAATGATAGTCAGGTTTCTTCCATCAAAAATTCAATATTTTCTAAAGTTTATTTTGATATGTCTGGACGTTTGGACTTCCAACTGTCGCAGCCATGGCCGTATACTTTAATGGAGGTGATTGCGCCTACCCTACTTTCACCTCAATCAAGAACGAATGAAAGAAACAAAGAAAACGAAAGGAAGAAGAAAGAAAGAAAGAAAGAAAGAAAGAAAGAAAGAAAGAAAGAAAGAAAGAAAGAAAGAAAGAAAGAAAGAAAGAAAGAAAGAAAGAAAGAAAGAAAGAAAGAAAGAAAGAAAGAAAGAAAGAAAGAAAGACGAGGCTGGTGTTGCTCGTTGAATGAGCTGACCTTTCCCTGCACAACTTTAAAGCTACGTACAGCTTCAAGATATTTTACTCTTAGGAATAGATCCATGGCATTAGAAATTAAAGATTCTTTGATACTTATGCATCATAATTTCTCTGTCATGCATCCCCGCAAAGTATGATTTGTACAGAAACGATACAGTTAGAGGAAAGTTTGGCTCACTTTGAGTGGGAGTGATAGAGAAAATTGCTGAAGAGATACCAGGCAGGGCTGACATGTGATTAGCGTGCTTGTGGAACACGACCATTAGGCATGCCATCTCTGGAGCAGAATCTATACCCTCCGACATATAAACTGCCTTAAACTTAGAGCCGCTTATCTTTGGCAATCTATGTACTGGTCCTACCTGAAGGCAAGCACGCTAGATATATCGCATTGCTGAGCAGCACAAAATGGTACATATATATATATATATATATATATATATATATATATATATATATATATATATATATATATATATATATATATATATAAAACAATATAATACCATGATTTCTAACTTTAAACTTTTTTCCAGAGTGATTAAACAGTACTTTGCTCGTCATGTCAGCAAGATAATCTTAAGATACGAGTTGCAGTCATACTATACCACAGCTGATGGCATTGCCAACATATCAAGCTTTCCCTTTACTTTAGCGATCCTCTCTTTCTCGCTTATCTCTCTGGATAGGTGCACCAGCGGCAAGGTAACCTTCCAGTTTTGTAAAGTAGCTGACCTTCAAAGCCAACGTGGATGGACATAATACGTTGTGGTACCAGTCCTGACTGATTCCAGAATGGCAGCCATTAATCCTGATTACCGGTGGTTCTAACTTGACAAGGCAACTGCTGTGAATTCACTTAATTTCGCTATAGTTCTATTATCGTTTTTTTTCATGATGACACAAAAAAAAAAAACAAACAAACAAACAAAAAAAAAAAAACAAACAAACAAACAAAAAACAAAAAACAAAAAAACAAAAAAACCATGAATGAACAGCATTTTAACATTGGTTTAATATAAACTATATCCGATATAGCGAATTCAAAACTTCGGTTGAATGCCTAATACGTAAAACCCGTGAAAATGTGTGCAAGTGAACATAAGTACATTTACAGCATATAAAATGTGGATCATTATGGCACGTCTTCGAGGCATGCTCTCTCTCCCCCCCCCCCCCCCCCCCCCGAGCGGTCAAGTCCTGGTCTCTGTCTTCCAGGTCACTGCATCTGGCCCTTGGTAAGGTAACGTGACCTTGATTTCATTATTTACGCCATAACTAATATCACCGGAAGAATTTAGTCATTAGCAATAATTGAATCTGTTTTACCTTGAAGTAGTTTACTTTGATTCCTAGTTATTATCGCAAGCCTAGTGGAATCGCAGGGAAAAACTGCGTCGCTGGTTCGGCACAAACAGCGAGGTGAATGAACCAAAAGAGACAGGGCGTGATTTCCCTTTGTGTTGCAAATGAAATAAAGGTATTCTTTTATGGACATGAATCCACAGACCGAGTACCAGGATAAATTACGGTATTGGTGGCTTCAAACATTTTTTTAAAATCATATGTTTGTTTGATTTTAGGCTTCTTATTGAGAAGTGGTGACAAGACAAGTTAACTTGAAATTATTATTAACAAAAATCGATAATATTATGTTCTTTTATTCGCAAACATTCACTGAATAATCCATATGAATACCGTAATATACGTACACACACACACACACACACACACATACACACACACACACATACACACACACACACACACACACACACACACACACACACACACACACATATATATATATATATATATGTGGGGGAGGGGGTGTAGGTATCTGTACTGAACACCACTGTCCCATCTATCACCCCAGTTAGACGGGGGCAACGAATATTTCTGCACTGGTGCACTGGGGTATTTTGCTTCCTGTTCCAGCGTGATGGAAAACCTCTTATTTATGTATTTCGTACAAGCCATTGTTTTCGAGCATTATTTTCTGTATGCTGCACCTATTTTCAAATTATTTTCTTTACCAGCGTGCTACCATCCCCTCCCAACCATCTCCAAGTAATATTTGCACATATGGCACACGTGGAACAGATTACAGATATCACATGTGAATGTATTTATCTTAATATGTAGTAAGAAAAAACTCCCGCTTCATTTTCGTTGGAAGCATCCATTAAGATCACTATTTTGGATGTAATTCCTGTTAAGCTTATGTTTATATACTTCTCCGTTGTATTTGTGTATGGATGGTTTTGTGGCATCAGTAAGATGAGCTGTGGAAAAATGAACTCAGCATACCATCAAGTTACGATGAAGAAGCCATCGTGTTCGCTAAACACGCCCGAGAAGGTATGAGTATGTATGTATGTATGTTATATATATATATATATATATATATATATATATATATATATATATTTATTTATTTATATGTGAGGTTAAGAGATAGATAGATAGACAGAGAGAGAAATAGAGAGAGAGAGAGAGAGAGAGAGAGAGAGAGTGAGAACTGTCCTTGCCTCACGTTTTCTAAATCTTGAAACCATTTAACAGTTACAGTGTTACTGTAGCTATTTTTGTGGTGAAGTTGATATTGATGAGCGGTATGAGCAACGTCGTAAGAAGCTGGAGATCTAAAGTGACGCCAGGGTCTTTACGGTGGGCAGAACCGAATTGCAACCAGAACGTCAGAGAATGACTTTAATTCAGAACTGCTTCTTGCAAATGGTCTTAAAATTGCACTCATCTGCGTAATTTACATGTGAGAAATAAGACACGATTGCAAGTGTAAAACACGTGTGAAACTGTACGGTTGTGAAGTCACTGGCAAAACACATTAAGTCACCCTTTTTTTAAAAAGTGTTTTCATTTGCTTACTGGTATATTTTGAATACTGTAACTGATAATATCGACGCAGCTGTAATCTAAGCGAAGAATTGGATCTAGAAAAAATTCCTGGTACTTTATTGGCTATTTTTTATTCATTTTTTCTTTAAACATTGGAATTTCATATCGGAACTTCAAATACATGGGGAATGGTGGCTGCTGTAAGAATTCTGAGAGGATTTCAACTTTATAAGAGGTGTCAGTCACACTTGTTCAAAAGACTACAATGAAGCAAATACCTGGGAGAAAAAACGTCCAAAATTTTACATGAAAATGAAATATAATCCACGAGAGAAAAGGCAAAGTAGAAAAAATGCAATATCGACATTACAGGAAGGCAAACGATAAAATACACAAAGACAAGTTTCAGATATTGGTAAATAACATATAACTACAGTTATTGTCGTTTGCCTAAGCTCATTTTAGTCAGCATATAACGCGTTGACATTATTGACTTCTTAGTTTTGTGCCATTGGCCACAAGCGTGTGGCCGACACAACGCACAGACAGCTGATTCTAATATAAGTACTTGTAGATAATTTTGCACAAAACGACCCCCTGCTGCCTTGTGTTGAGCTTCAGTCGTTTTAGCTTCAAATCGGCGTGGTGCTGCATGCAACAATTTCCAGACTGCAAGCTTCATCACTGCGAAAGGCTGATCTGTTATTTTAAGTTAGGATCCTGTGCTGGATTCTGTAGTGCATTCGAGCGTCTAGATTAGGAGAGGTCTGTTCCCAATACAATCGGCAACAAGTCTTATATGTAAAGGAAGCGAGTGTGTCTGTGTGTGTCTAGCAAGAGGGGTTATAAAAAAACAATATGTGCTATATGGTAGTTTTGACGGTTCAAATTAATTTCTCTACCACTGTTGAATAGTTTCCGTTGAACATGAAATAACACCCCTAAATGAAACCAAAGGGCATAAACAAATGAAATTATGTTCTTATTCTGGCCCACTGCTTTTAATAATGTTTATTGTGTAATACATGTAAGGTGCACTCTATTATGTGGAGATATATCTACATTCTAAGTGTGACTTTTATCTAATTTTATGTTATAATTATGATTTCGATGCATCTCATTTTGGTTTAAACATATTTTATTAGCTAAACACAATTGGCCCACAGGCTCACCCGTCAATATGAGGGCCTCTTGTATATTTATAACAAGACAACAACGAATTTGTGAGCACTAATACTCAGGTAGGTCACAAACAGGACCACAAATAGGAACAGCAAAAAGGGGAAAGGGATTGGTGCGTGAACATTAGTACAAATTGAAATGGTTGTACAAGATTACCGAATTTAAATCACGTTTTAAATCTACCAGATAATTTAAGGTATATATGGACGGCCTCAAATTTCCTCAATTTGACTTTCTGAAATTCCTCTTCCTTCTAATACGAACCAAAAAGTTTTCAAGTTAAAATTAACAAGAATTACTATTTTACATTGTAGTTTATTCCATAGTATTTACATACTTCTTGCATTCAAAGAAAAAAGTGATAAACAGTTTCGAGATTGGCTCCACATGAGCATGATGGAGACTCTACCACGGCAATTTTGTACAGATCACTGTTTAGCTGGCCAGCCCATTCTCATTCCAGAATGGATTATGGCAATATTCCTTTCTCCAAAATAATACAATGCGTTACGTTTTGGATTGTTTCTATTCAGATCCCGTTTAAAATCGTCAATATGCTCAATGATCCTACCTGATCGGGGTAATGAACTCCATTCGCGATTGGTTGATGGGAAAGGGAATTATAAAATGTGGTTTTCTTGGCTTCAATGACTCCTTTTGCATTGTCCATGCTGAAATCATTCCCAGTGATAATCTGGAAAGGTATGCTGGGCTATTCCATTAACAAAAAACAAAAGTACCAGGTTTATTTTCCTTGTACGCACAGCTAACTTTTCCCAGCCAGTCTCTGAGTAACTATGTTAAAAACTAGTGTGAGCAAAAGCCCCTGTCACCATCCGGGATTCAGCCAGCTAAACAGATTCAAGTCTATCCCTGTCAGGCTTTGTGCATCCATCTAAGACCATACTGACATACTCTGGGCAAGGACGTACAAAGGAAAAGTAAAGAGATTCAAGAGCTTTTCTGTTCAAGTTGTACTGTAGACGATTAAGGGCACCAACACGTTTTTTCTTTTTTTATTTTGCAATGACGTGATTCAGATGAACCGCCCATGAAAGATTAGCGGAAATCCAAAGACCAAGGTGTTTCTGCACCTCTACGTCTTCAAGATTATTTTTGTTGAAAGTCAAGTTGGTATGATCTACAGGGATGTTTTTTGTACTTACTATCAAGGATTTTTTTCAGGAAGAGACGAGCCATTAATCTGACCATTGGGACACTGATTCCAAATCACGATTTAGAATCTCGGCCGCTTCGATCGGATTATCAACTGTGATATTGAGTGTTGTGTCTTCGGCAAAGAGACTTATTTCTGACCTAACAATATTCACAATGTCGTTTACATAGACACGAAACAGTAATGGCCCAAAGACCGAGCCTTGCGGGACCACTGCATTGATTCTTCCCGAAGACGATACCTGGCCCTGAATGACTACTCTTTGGGCTCAGGCATAAAGATAATCCTCCAACCAAGGAATAAGTGGACCACAGATGCCTGCATTTTTCATTTTGTGTATTAACCCTGGATGATGCACCCTAGCGAAAGCCTAGGTGATGCCGCAGAATACTACTCGCACCGCCTTGTTGAGATCAATCGCTTGAGATATACAAGTTGATTGACCGTTCTATCAAAGGGTAAAAATCCAGATTGATTTTCCGATAACACTTATCAAGGAGAAATTATTATTGTTATTATTATTATTATTATTATTATTATTATTATTATTATTATTATTATTATTATTATTATTATTATTATTATTATTATTATTATTATTATTATTATTATTATTATTATTATTATTATTTGCCGACTTTTTCGTTTTTATATCGGCTAAGAAAGCATGTGACTGAAATTCGTCTGCAATATGCCTTCGGGTTCTGGGAGGATACAGGCTCTCGGGGGATCCATACAGGCAAGGACACTTAATTGGTCACAGGATAAATTCTAAGTAATATAGTATTAAAATCGCATTCATACTGCATTTTAATCCTCTAGCATAGTGTGTTAAGAGGGACGTAACCACATCAAATTGACGGAGCGTACTAAAACTGCGTAATTAGAATGCTAGAGAAATGTTACCCTGGCAACATTCAGTATTTCACAAGGGACGATACAGCATCCTAATTGAAATAGCATTGAAAGCCAGTATATCCCTCATGTTTTTATTAGCAAATAGAATGCTCCTTTTTTTTTTTTTTTTTTGTTACCCCGACAACCAGCAAAACTACCCTTCGCAGACCAGTAATGGCTACTGGAGGGGTAAGGCAGATGGACATTCTGGCTGACAAATTTCATTTACCTTTGTTTTCATTTAAATTTTTCCGGTACAACCACATGATGGATACTAGTTCGGACACATAGGTCATCCTATGCCAATTCAGCATCCTCGCCTGCACGGATCCCACTTAAGCCTGTATCCTCCCAAGACCCGAGGGTCTTGGGAGGATACAGTCTTAAGGGAGATCCGCGCAGTCAAGGATACTGAATTGAGCATAAGATAATCTCTAGTTGTTCTAATATTATTTTTATGGTATCAGATTCACTCATATTCTACAGGCACAACTCATACTCCAATTGGCGCACTGTGCGCTAAAAAAAATTATTTTACATGAAAATCCAGCCCAGAAAAATCGATTATAAGCGTACACCCCCATTTTTCCCATGGCAAGTCTTCCAAAAGAGCTGGAACAGTCATCATATCCACGTCAGTAAAATCGCCGGTAAAACTATCAATATCGATTTTATAGACTCCCCTAAATACCATAGGATGATAATAGCGAGCGTCAGCGAGCTGTTACCATAAATACGTGTGAATTTAGGATATAACAGAACGGTAAATTATCCAACTATCAATATCAATTTTATAGACTCCCCTAAACACCATAGGGTGATAATAGCGAGCGTCAGCGAGCTCTTACCATAAACACGTGTGAATTTAGGATATAACAGAACGGTAAATTATCCAATCAGAAGAGTACTCAGTATCTGTCAAAACTAAAATATATCGATTTTATAGACTCCCATAAACACCATAGGATGATAATAGTAAGCGTCAGCGAGCTCTTACCATAAACACGTGTGAATTTAGGATATAACAGAACGGTAAATTATCCAATCAGAAGAGTACTCAGTATCTGTCCTACGAAGTTGGTTTTCTTCGTCGTCCCTTACTGCGCATGCGCACATGGGCAGATTCATTGCGTTTTTCAGGCACCCCGGGTAATTTTCACAGTTGTTTTAATACCAAAGTCTCAAACTACCAGCTTTTATGGAAATCGTGTCAATAATTCATAACTGGGCTTCAGAAAACGTTGTCGGCAGAGTGTAATGAATGATAACGATTCACCGACTTGCATCGTTAACACGCTTCTGGGGCTGGAAATGGGTTTCCGCGGAATAGAAAAACTTCACAGGTGTGAGGGTAACCTAAATAAACATCCCAAAGTATGTAGTACTTGTTGCGAATGTTGCGTCTCACCTTACTAATATCTGCACACTGTGCAGTCACCAGGTCGCTTCTCGGGGCCTTCCAGATCGTAACTTCCAGTCACACTTGTCCCCCCAGGGGCCCAAAACGCCATGTTGCCAAAGCCTGCTCCGATTTTGGTGTTGTCGCGCGACAATGCAACAATCACTCTGCGTACGCACTACGTCTCTGCCACAGGATACGGCACTAGTTCAATGGCGATATAAAAATCTTGGGAACAATACTTAAATTTTGGGAACAGTGTCTAACAAAAAGAATGCTATTCGGCAGATAATTTCGTTCATTTGCTCAAGGGTGTACGGCCTCGCCCCTCCAGACTGGTTTAGAAAATGGCCGCTGGAAGGACCTAACGACCAGTCACCAGGTGCTATGTACTGCCTGATCCACAGGCGTTATATACTTTGAAATGCTGACGCTCGCATCTTAGGCTATGCCTGCAACATATTATACATACCAAACTTTATTTCTGTCGATAAAAAACAAAACATTTGGTAAACAGAGGTGACATTCAGTCAACTAAATGCCTGGGCCTGCTTCCCGTGTGAGCAAGCCAGCATGGCAACCTAAACAGGAAGTGGCGACTGAGCAAGTGCAATATGACAGGAAGTGCTCAGCAAAGAGGGAGTTCTTGTTTTCAAAGTGCACACAGAGATGCAAATAAGGTCGAGAGCATTTAAAAAACACAACAAACAAACTATCATGCTTTTGGTGATAAAGAATTGTGCTTGATTGGAAAGCTATTGATTTCATAGCTAGTCATGCATGGTGATAAAAAGAGTAACATTGAAAACCACCCCAGTTTCATAGTAAGTAACTTGGGGATCATTCAGTAAAAGTGGGTGTGTGCGCTTATTGGGGAATGAATACGGTATTTGATACGTATTGATTCCAGGTTCAGGTTGTGTTTCGTCATGTGTGTCAAAAAGCCTAACTTCTGTTTGTCTCTCTGTATGAGGAGAGCCTTTACATTAGTATTTTATGTACCATCAGGCGATCATGAAAAAAGAAATATGTTCAAAATAAATTCAGATATAGGCCTGGCTACACATTAAGGTTTGTGTGCGTACGGTAGTTTTGGACCTTTCACTCGCTCGTTGCCGCATCCACTTTCAGATAATCAGTCACGTAACCATTGTCGCAATTTCTGTACGTTGTCCATAGGCCTATATTATTTAGTCTAATTTGGCCTATATTGATATCCGTGATGACTCTTGCAGACCCATAGCCAGGTGGTTTCGTGGGTTCGTCCGAACCCCCCCCCCCCCGCCCTTTCAAACAAAACTCGAAACCTCCACGCCCTTGCAGCGAAACGCTTTATTTAATTAATTTATTGCATGCCAGCATGGACGGAGAACACCGTCAAGCATTCCCATAATGCATAGTAAAGAGTATAGCAAACCGTATTTGTTGAACCGTATTGTTCAAAAGCCCCCCCCCCCCCCCCGACTTTGCACCTACGGCGCTTCTACATAGGTCCTAAAACAAACGGGTACTCTCTCTAAAAAGCTGACTATGGACTTGTCCAACTTGTCCACCCTGTACAGGACCAAGCGAAAATGAGAGGCTAAATTAGGCATGTGGGTGGTCAGAAAAACATTTTATTAATTGTACTTTATTGTTGGAATATATTAATTTGAATAATGGCATGCATATTGTTGGTGTACACTATAGGCGTATCACGTGGTGTATTCGTTGTTCAGTTGCAACTTAGACCCGTATACAAACTGCAATAAATATAAACAGATGTAAGGCTGATAGGTTCTCAATCTTGTGATTCAAATTTATTGATTCAAACCAAATTAGTTTTGTGACGAAAATAATTACATGACTATCGTAAAATACGCTGCTTTTGCGGTGGCGGTAACCCAACCCTTATATTAATCTTAAAAGCATATCTTTATACACACGCCACTGAAATCAATAAACGTATGTTTGGGTCAAATCTCTCACAGAAAATAAAAATCCCTCGTGTTTTATCTGTTGTTGTAGGCTGGTGACTGGTGGAAATACCCCCAAAATACAGAGTTCCTTTGTCAGTTAACAGGCATTCGGACATCCATTGTTCAGATTTCCGAAACTCGAATATTAAAAATGAAAAAGCAAACTGCACTGAACCTAAACTGAACAGGTGAATCATAATAAAAGTTGATATTATAATTATGCCAATTGCCAAAAAAGCAAACTACATTGAACCCAAACTATAGGTGAATCATAATAATAGTTGATATTATAATTATGCCAATTGCCACTTTAATTTGTTTATGACCGATAAGAATTATGTGGTCAAAACAGGCTTCTAAAAAGTGCATGGCAGAAAGACAGGGGCATAAGAGTGACCCACATCTACATTGACGGGCACCGCCTGGACTTGCCAAATTAATTGCCATAATGATGAGTGACAATCAAGTATATAGATGTAATGTGGGTCTAGATGTTTATAATTCGCTGTGATTGAGTTATTTACCCAATGTGTCACGGGATAATCCCTGCAGATTCAAGCTGCCTTTGAAGGTAACGAAGCTTATTAGCAGACACAAACACCTCTTTACGGCAGCACATCAGTTGATCTCTTCAGTTCTTGTAGAAATCCCCACATTCATGCTCATCTGAGCGGAACAAACCCAACTTTTGTCCATGCACGTGCTCATGTAACACGCCGCATGCGCGAGACATTTGTCTTTAACAAGAAGGAACACCGTGTCTGTTTCAATCACCTTTTAGAGCCAATCTTATCAAATTTTACAGCAAATAATTGCGATTTTTTTTAAACACCAAATCATATACATGCGTGCTTGTTGAACCCGCTAATTTAGTGCCACAAGGAAGATGAGGAAGTTACCTGTCGTGATGTGCCACGCGTGGTCCTCAATGCATCATGTCAGTGGTAGAACCAAATGCGACCCATACTTATTTGCTTTTATGTACTACTGCGGGTACCTGTCAGTTGTAAATTAAGTTACTAATATTTTACCTGTCTATAATTCATGTTTTTGAACATGTACAAAGCCCAACTTCTGCAGGTGAAGCGCAGGGGACCATCTCATTTTTTTAAAACATGGAGTGTCAAACTTTGACCCCGATTTCTTTTACAGAAACCCCCTTAACAAGAGAAGCATGATGATTTACCTGACAGTATGCAAAGCTGACTATTATTCAATTTGTTATTATTTCAAAATACCACAGGTATTCTAAAATGTAAGTCAAGGCACTTGTCGTATAGCCAATGCATATCCCATAACATAATGATAACGTGACAACCTTGTGAAAGTGATTGTGATGTCCTGAAAGATTAAAATCGGCAGAGAGTGGAAGCAGCAATGCCACAAACCACGAATTATTTTTGATAAAGCACGATGACTATACTATATGATTCTAACTGCTTCTGGAATTGTTGTTTTTATCTATAATATGGTATACCTTTACTTTGCAGAATAAACAATTGTTTTCTGGCGATAACGTAAATTCTACTTCTCTGAATTGCACCATACAGTCTATGGATCAGTGTCCCTGTCGCAATTCATGCTAAATAGGCTGCATTTGCTGGTCTATTTCTCGTGTTTCCATTATGCAACATTATTTTTCAGTGTGTGTATCAACACACACTTTTCTGTTTTTCCTAAAGTTCCTTCCTTCATTCTTTCTTTGTGTCTGGTTGCCAACCCAGACATTTTGTTTTTCCAAGAATCTTTCTTTCTTTCTTTCTTTCTTTCTTCTTTTCGTTTTCTTTCTTTGTATAGTGCTTATCTCAGTTCACAGGTACATGTATACATGTGGTTTCATGACAGTGTCTGTTAAAATTTGTTTATGTAATAAAGGAACAAAGACAGTTTTGTATTGCATGTATACGCATCCCTTTGAAGTATAATATGTATACACTGTACATGTATATGTGCATGTATGAAAAATGTACATGTACATGCACATGCACATATACTCATCCATACTGCCCAGAAGGGCTGACCCTCTCAACAGTGGGCACTTTTCTCTAGTCCCAGTGGTGCCCACTGTAGAGAGGTTTCACTGTATAAGTAACCATTTGTATTGTATGTCTGAGAAATTACGTCTGGGTTCCAACCCAGACATTTTGTTTTTTCCAAGAATTCTTTTTTTTCCTTCTTTCTTTCTGTCTTTATTTCTTTCTTTTTTCTTTCTTTCTTTTTCTTTCTTTCCTTCTCTTTCTTTCTTTCTTTCCTTCTTTCTTTCTTTCTTTCTTTCTTTCTTTCTTTCCTTCTTTCTTTTTTCTTTACAACCAAGTTGGATTGCAGTTTTTCTCAGACACTATAGTTCTGAAAACCACCAAACTTGCTATGATGACTGACCTAACAAGTGAAATTGTGCATCTCATTTGGAATAGTCATGATGTTAAAAATTATGCAAATTACGGGCAAATAAAATTTTAAACTCTCCATATCTTCCAAACTATTGCAGATGGACACAAAATTTTAATGTGCATATGCAGGTTTGTGACACCTGCCAATACAATGGACAGTATATGAAAGTTGTAGAATTTCAAATTATGCTAATTAGGGCAGGGAAAAATTTAAAAGTTAAATATCTCCAAAACTATCATGCATAGAGATGCCATTCCAACTTCAATTTATAGGTTTGTAGCAAAGCCGCATCCAATGAAATATGAACCAAAGTTGTAGGCTTTTATTTTATGCAAATTAGGTGATTTTGCAGGATTTAAATCTTGAGTACCATCAAAACTATTGGAGATGGAGGTGCCATTCCAACTTCAATTTATAGGTTTGTGACATATCCACATCCAGTAAACCATGATCCAAAATTGTACAAATTTAATTTGTGCAAATTAGGCAAATACATAAGATTAAATTAAATGTTGAACAGCTTCACCAGTATTATACATATTCGTGTCATTCAACTTCAGTTTATAAGTTTGTGACATAGCCACATTCAATGAACCAGGAACAAAAGTTGTAGCGTTTTTACTTATGCAAATTCGGTACAAAATTTAGATTATGTTGAACAATGGCAAAGTGTAGGATTTCAAACTGTTCTCTAAAGGCATCTAGACAGATTTGCTATGAAACAAATCTTCTTTTCTAGTTCTTACTTTCCTTCCATGGCACCCAAAATTTTCTGAAGTTTTTCTGGGACACTATCATCCCAAAAACCACCAAACTTGCCATGGTGACTGACCTATGAATGAAATTGTGCATGTCGTCAGGAATAACTATGGTGTTTAAAATTATGCAAATAAGAGGCAATTGAAATTTCAAAAGTTCCATATTTCCAAACTATTGCAGATAGACACAAAATTTTAATGTGCATGTATCGGTTTGTGACACCTGACAATACAATGGACAGTAAATGAAAGTTGTGGAATTTCAAATAATGCTAATTAGGAGCATTGAAAAATTTAAAAGTTGAATATATCCAAAACTATCATGAATAGAGATGCCGTTTCAATGCAAATTATAAGTTTTAATTTAAGCGAATTAGGTGAATACACAAAATTTAAATCTTGAATAGCTTTAAAGCCATCATAAAGGTGTAATTTTAACTTCACCCTGTATGTCTGTGACAAACGTGCATCTAATGAACCATGAACCAAAGTTGAACAATTTTATTTATGCAAATTAGGGAAATACACAAAATTAAAATACTTTTGAATATCTTCAGGCCACTGCAGATAGTGATGGCAGTCAGACTTCAGTTTATAAGTTTGTGAAACAGTCACTTCCAATAAACCAAGAACCAAAGTTGTATAATTTTAATATACACAAATTAGACCAATACACAAAATTTAGATTATGTTGAATAATGGCAAAGTGTAGCATTTCAAACTGTTCTCATTTTGAAGGCACCCAGACAGATATGCTGGAAAGCAAAATTTTTTTTAATCTTTTATAGTTCTTTCTTCTTTACCAGTGAATTTGTCCGACATTTTTCTCTTTATTCATGTATTTATTTTACATAGAAACTCCCAACTTGGTATGATTGTGCGTCCATACAAGGAATTTTGCCTTTTTATGCAGAGGAATGAAGACACTTAAAATTATGTAAATAAGGCACACTTAAAATTATAAATCTTGAATATCTTCAAAAGAAAAAAGATAGAGATGTCATTCCAACTTCTACTAGGTGGTTGTTGGCCATAGCGCACCTAATGAATTAAAAACAAAAGTTGTAGATATTTGAACTATGCTAAGGGACACTATGGAATTTTAAATCTTGACTAACTTCAAAGCTATAATAAATACAGATGTCATTCCAATTTCTACTCCTATGTTATGGACTGGTACGCATCGGATGAATTGGTAAGCAAGGCTGCACAAATTTAAATTATACAAATTAACGACATTTGAGATTTGAAATCTGAACCTTTTTCAAGAGTATGCACACAGACAGAATTGTTCAGCTCCCTGATAGATGGTGATGCCTGGTGAGAAACATTAAATATGCAATAGAGTCTGAAGGTTGACTATGTCATCAAAACTATAATAGTTAGACCCACCATAAACATCCATTTATATCTTCTATGACTGTGTAGCTGATTCATCCAGTTAAATGAAGTGAAATAAAGCAAATTCAGTTTCTGTGAGTATGAATACATGCATTAGATCTGAATTGGGGCTGAGACTAGGAATTCCAAGTCTCAGATTGGGGCAAGGCCAGTTGCTTAGCAACAGACTGGGCATATTGGTGAAAGTGGAACCATAGGGTAAGGGTCTGGTGGAAGATATATTATGGCTTTGAGTTGTATGTTGTCTTTTACTGGAGGGAATAGTAACAAGTGGAATCCAAGAAGGAGTTCATTAACATGTGCACAAACACTGGTAAAAAGTCAGGTGGAGCCACCCCTCCATCTCCCCTCTCACTAGTTACCTCAGCTGTGACAGAACAATATTTTTAGATGTTTCCAATTAGTATGCATAAAAGTTGCATCACTTTTGTATGCACACTGGCAGGTTGGCCCGCATCATGTACATCAGAGAGGCTTGCACACAAGTTTGGCTGGGCTGTGTAAGACCTACAGCTCGGATTACACAGAGGGTTATGTAGTAAAATTGAACTTAAGTTAAGTTTGAGTACTTAGAGGCTATTTGAAAAAGTATTTTCCATCATCCAAGGGATACGTTAGGTGCATTGAAATAAGACTTAGAGCTTGTTACACTGAGCCTGCTTTGTGTCAAGTGTGGCTTTCCAACATTGTTCCTGAAAACCAGTTGATTACGCTAACTGGTTGTATCTGTTATACACTGTAGTACTGAAGTACCCATTGTACACTGTCGTAGCATTGTCGTACCAATCATACACTGTGATACTGAAGTAACCATTGTACATGGTCGTACCGATAATACACAGTAGTGCTGAAATACCAATTGTACATTGTCATAGCAATAAGCTTTGAAGACACACACACTGACTTGCTATGCAGCCAATCATCTTTTCTAGTTTCTTGTATCGTATTTTTAAAGTGTGTGTGTTAACACACACTTTTGTTTGTCCCAACATTCTTTCTTTCTTTCTTCTTTACCAGCAAATTTGTCCGACACTTTTCTCGGACACTATTATATATAGAAACTCCAAACTTGGTATGATTGTATCCATAACCAAAGAGTTTGACCTTTTTAGAATAAGGAGTGAAGATGTTTGAAATTATGCAAATTAGGGGCATTTGAAATTTTAAATCTTGAATATCTTCAAAAGGATAATAGATAGAGATGTCATTCCAACTTTTACCAGGGGATTACCGACAAGTGCGCATCTAATGAATTTAAAACAAAAGTTGTAGCAATTTAAATTATGCCAATTAGCAGTATTCGAAATTTTAAAACTTGAATATCTTCAAAACTATTACGGATAGGGATGTCATTTTAACTTCTACTCGGGGGTTGTTGACCATTGTGCATGTAACGAACCTAAAACAAAAGTTGTAGCAATTTAAATTATACTAAATAGCACCATTAGAAATTCTAAATCTTGAATTACTTTAAAGTTCTAATAGATAGAGATGCCATTCCAACTTCTACTCCTGTGTTATGCACTAGTTGTACATTGCCATACCAATATGCTTTGAAGACACACACACTGATTTGCTATGCAGCAAATCATCTTTCCTAGTGTAAACATATATTGTTGGCAACATGGTAGAGTGAAGAAGTCGAAAAAAAATAGTGAGTAAACAATTTCTGTTTGTGTGTTCAATTTACTTAACACCTTCTCTGTGATTGCAGATTCGCCTCGAAAAGCTGACAAACAAAATGTATTATGTTTTTAATTATGATACAAGATAACTTGTCCTGCTTCACTCCTACAATTTTAGCACCAATCAGCAGAGATGTATCGGAGATGTGCAATGTATGAACATCTCAGCTGGTATTTACAAGGAATCAATATCATGTGTACGTACAGGTTTCTGGTGCAAGAGAGGCATGATGCTCCTATTCAATAATGGGCCAAAGGCTTTGCTCTGTTGGCAACATACGGTTGAACGCTCAGACCTGAGTGTTTTTTTATTTATTTAAGGTAACATAAAACTTTGTTGTTCATTCTCAGAGCTTGTCCTCTTGAACTTTACACAGATGGAATTTTTCGTTGTTGTTTTTTTATTTCATATTTCGTTGATTGAGTGATTGAATTTAATTTTTAAATTGATACAAGAAGCAATTGAATAATTCAACCTTTTGGGATTTTTTTGTTTCATTGTTCTTTTTTGTTTTTGCTCTGTTTTTGCTCTGTTTTTACTTCGATATCCGAACACAATGCATTAATATGATGTGGGTACATCAACTATGTTGTTAATCAGCAACAAATCGCAGTGAATAAAGATTTTAATAGGACGCGTAAAAGCTTGATGCTTTGTTTCATCATTTAGGCTACACACATTAAACTAAGAATCGTATTTTATTTGATAGCCCCTAAGAAAAGTGATAACTTACACCATGTGTATTATTTACTCTTAAGGTGAGCTTTGTATCTTGTATTTGAAGCTGTTGCCAACAGAGCAAAGCCTGTGGCCCATTATTGAATAGGAGCATCATGCCTCTCTTGCACCAGAATTTTGTGTTTTCATGTTTTAAATATAACCGATAGCAATATCTCTTGTTTAGCTACACTGTCTCTTTTGAACAATTATTACTGAGACTGTTTTTCAATGTGTACCATCTCAGGCCAGCAGTCGAAGAGAAAACAGAAGTTACCAATGCTACTAATCAGTTAAAGAGTCAAGTAAGACCACAAGTAGTGTAAAGTTTAATTATGAGACGATCCCTCACACCAGTGAGTCACCTTTCCTGCTGGGTTATCAACACTGGAATGGAATGTAACTGTCAGCATTGCAATTCGACCTGCCAACTTTGCAGGTTTTTTTAATTACTATTTTATGCTCGTTTTCGCTCATGCATCTTGCAGACCGTATTAATACTGATATTCACCTACATGTAGTCATATGGTTTCGTGCAACTTGGTCTGAACGCCAGGATAACTCATTTTAGGAGCCCTATTAAAGGGCTGGTGTTCATATGGTGCTCCGACATGTTCACATAAAGGTGTTGCAATCTGGTTCAGAGGGACCAGGTGGTCTCTGGACACAGCTCATCGGGTAAGATGTCTTCTGATTGCTGTAGAGATTCTTTGCCTGCTCTGCAAATTCTTTTTCTTTCGCTTCGGCTGGTAGCCAGAGACCGTCAAAAAGCGAGGTATACCCAGCACACTGTTTCTCTTCCCTCTCTTTCAGAGTCCTGTGTACTTCCTCACACCTTTTATCAGTATTATACGTATGAGTGAACCCACATCTCTATGCCTCCTGCATGTCACCCATTACAGACCAAAGCTTGGAGACAGAAAAACATAATGTTGAAAATCTGATATACATATCAAGTTTTTCCGACTTTGATCTTAATACCAAAACAAAACAAAACAAAACAAAACTAAAAAAAAAAAAAAAAAAAAAAAAAAAACACCTTTGTAGATCCTTCCTAGTGCGAATCTGGAGTGGAAACCCCAACTTAGAATGCAAGGATGTGAAACATATTTTTTCAATGGTATGGTAGTTTGCCTGCGTAGACAGACCCTTCTCACCGCGGTCCGACTGACAGCGAAAAAAAACATAACCCCGCTCAGCGCGGCGGTATTGGCCTGTCTACGAAGGCACTAAGGCAGCCAACTCATGTAACTATACATGAATCAACAAGGTGTCTCTAAAATTACGTGTTGCTTGCTCTCTTTCTCCCTATTTTGCATGAGTTCTGGTCCTATGACAATTAATAATTATAATTAATAGCCCAGTGCTATTTCACATTTTTCACGTATCCATGCTTTGGGTGTGTATATTTGATATGATTTCAGACGTAGGTACCACCATGCCACCAAACTTCCCAAAACATTTCTGGCCCCCAGTTTCTTATTATCTAAAGCCTTGGACATGTGTTCTCTTAGTTAAGCGTTAAATTAAATATCATGTTTATTATACATATTTGAGATATATCATAGATTATCATCAATTTGTATTCTTTTTTAAGACTACGGATTCTGTTCCTTTAGGGTAAAGAGCTAAAGTTGAGAACTTAACCCGCCAGTGACCAAACAAACAAGTACAGGGCAAGTGCTTCCAGTATCCCCATTATCAAAATTGGTGGTTGTCTGGATGAACCTCTGGTGACAGCCATGGAAGCGCTTGCGTCACAATCTCTCTTTTCTTTGCTCCCTCCATAATCCGCAGATCTCCCTTTTGCAATCTAATTCATCAAGGCATCATTAGATTTAGTGGTTCTGATAGCAGTATAAAGCGTTGTTCTTTTGCTAAAACATGGCGTCGCCGATTCAATCTTTTGTGTCGGTCTCTGACCACCATTGATCAGATCAGCATGAGTGGCTTCTTTCAGATGGACTCACTCCCCCTGGGCATTCCAATTCCTTTGAACCTGCACAGGATTTACTGTGTCAAAAGATAATCCGTATGAGACTAGCCATGTGGGAAATGCAAGCACCCCACATGCTCATGTTCCGCACGTGCGAGGGTTAATTTCCCTGCACCGCTTGTTACACCTACATGTTAATAGAAATATGTCGGGCTTGCTTTCATCCGATATTCGTCCGTCCATAATCATTGGCTGGTGCATTAGAGTCATAAAATGTCTGCAGGAACAATGCATGTGGTTCCCGTGGAAACGTCCATCTGGTAAACCCAACAAGCGATTTTCCAGAGTTGTGCCCAAATTCATGGCCGACTTGTTCCTCTTTATTCTCAGCGACTAAGGCAGTTCTACACAAGGCTTTAATGTACTGCTATCTCTGGCTTTCCTCGCTTATCTTCTCTCATCCCTCTTTAAGTTCCATTCCGTCTCACTGACTAATTACTTGATTAACTAAATTAGAACAATTTTAATCATCTCGTGCCATTCTCTCACTACATGGTTATCTCGCTGATTCATGCCAGAAGATATGCTTCAACACACTCCACCTTATGCTTTCTGAGTGCTTTCCAGATACATACAAACTTCCATAAACAATATTCTGTGATTGCTTTGATTTCACACATCGAAGTTTACACAGAGTACATATTCACCTATTGCAGTTTACGTTTCTTGATGAGGGAGTTTTTCTTTCAGCAAATCTGATGAGTACATTTGGTTTACTTTGCCTGTTTCCAATAAACAGGACTGCAATGTGATGTTTGGGAAGGGAAAACGGAGAAGATTGGATACCACGCAAACTCTATTGCTCCATCCTGGAGCATCGTCAAGTTGCATGGTGTATCGTATAGTACTTCCTTCATCTTTCTCCGCCAATACCTGTATCAGTGCACATTGCATAATTACGGCCTAAATGAGTCTAACTGGTGTATATATTAACCAAATACCAAGACGTAACAACGTGAACAAGCTAACGCGCAGATGCAACACTTGGGAGACAAGTGTTTGCTAAGATGTATATAAAATTGCGGTCAGATTAGCATAGTGAACTACAAATGCGCCGTCCCTCAATAATTTTCAGTGGTCTCTACAGCCTTGCAAGAGGGCAAGATACTTTTGTCCAAAGGGGCACAAGTAAACGATGAACGGAGAGCGAAAAATGACACCTAAAGAAATGAAGGCCGATAGGACTGGCACATCTGTACAAGAGGAGAAAATGGAAACTTTTGGAAGGTGAACTGCATGAAAGTTAATCTCTAGTTTCATTGTATGCAAGACATCAAACGTCAAAAAAAAATATGTGTCCGGAGAGAAAAAAATGTGAAAAAAGGACAGAATTTTTCCTAATTTTGATCTGAAAACACTGCTTGTAGAACTCAATATACAAGATAGTCAATGCTGCGTGTTTCCTTCATATATGTCTACAACCAAACAGTTGATCGATATTATGTTGGATTATAAAATACCTTGTCACACCATATTTTTTTGAAACATGAAAAATAAACTATGAAATGTTGTGGGTTGTTTAACTTATTAATATTTTATATAATATCATACCATTATAAACACATTTATGTCACTTAGATTGACAATACTTGCAAAAAAGAAAAAAAGAAAAAAAAAGAAAAAAAACTAAGCAAGAGGGCATCCACACATCAATAAACACTGTAATGGTATATTATTCGCTATATGATATTTAAGTGGCATAGTGACATCTATGCGACACAAAATAACGATTGCATTTATTTATCCCGTTATTGCTGCATTCAAAGTTAGACACAGAAAAAAATCATAAATGTCTGAATAGCAAAAATATTTTCTTTCTTACTTGCACAATGTAAGTCCGAACTTCCTTACACATCCGTCTTCGCAACATGTTTCTCAAGATTTTAAATTACTAAAGGTTGTAAACTTTTTTCCCTTGGATTTAAACACTATCACTCTAAATATTGTCTTCCTCAGCTCAAATCAAGGCGACAGATATTTCAGGTTTAGATTTGTTGAGTGAATTCTACAACTTATTCGTCCCTTCGATGCTTTAAGGGCTAAATACTCTCTATGAATCTCTTCCGGCAAACAATTGGGTAGGAAAGTATACGCCAACATCTGTGCCATGGAGAGTGATTAATATAGGCTTGGCCTGCTTCGCAATCCGAGTAAAAGGTATGGGTCTATACTTTTTATGACTCTCATGTATAATTTCTGTCTATGGTTATCATCTAATACCCTAAAAAGTATATATTTTCTGACAAAAAACATTACATTAAGCTTGATTCAGGAACGGAATATAACACTTTAGTATAGCAATTGACGTAATTAAATTTTAATCAAAATTCTTAAATTTTGCACAAAAATTTGCACAAACTTTGAAATAGTATTTAAAAAAACAAAAACAAAAATAGTTTATAGTGTCAAATGAAAGAGCACATAACGCTTTCCAAAACCAGTATTTCAATTTTTTGCAAAAGAGCTTACTTCTACTTTTATGGCTGTTTGAATTTTTTTAAAAATTAAATATGCTGTATATTTTGAACTGAAACCCTTAAAAGACAGATAAAAGTCATTTTTTAAATTAAGCAATTAAATTGAATTTCTCAACACTTTCCTAGATTTTATTATTTTAATAGCTTAATCCAAATGTATATTTTCAGAAAATATATACTTTATAGGATCTCAAATGAGAAGTCTAGTAAATATAAGGACATGTTCGGAGTAAAGTCGTGTTTTCTGTGTACAGTGCTGTACCACGCCCTTAAACGCTTTTAGGCAATGCTTGCTTGGATCTAATGGGAGTTGTGATTATAATCTTCAAGGATACATATTAGTGCTGAGTTTGCCTGAACTGATGCGATGCAGGTAGTGCATAATAGTACTCGGAAAACGTCAAGAGTACGATTCTTGCGCTGATACTTCGTAACAAACCTGCATTTATGAAGTGATATATTTTTTAGAGTAATGGTGCTTAAATCCAAGGGAAAAAACTTTACAACCTTCAGTAATTTAAAATCTTGAGAAACATGTTGCCAAGACTGATGTGTAAGGAAGTTCGGACTTACATTGCGCAAGTAGGGAAGAAAAAGGAGAGATGGGGCCTATCCGATGGTCTATGTAAATTATGCACGAAAACAAGGAAGATTTGGCCCATTTCATATTCTTGTGCCCCGCACTGAATGACATCAGAGCAAAATTCTACAATAGCCTAGAAAACGAATGTAAAAACTTAATGTCTGAACATGTCTGGCAACGCTCTTCTGCAGCTTCTATATGCACCAAAGTATTCTGGTCCTTGGGGGAACATTCATACGATTTGGGGAAAGATGTTGATGATCTGTATGGCCACGGGATTAAAAACTATCTTGTTGAAGCTTGGCAGTACAGGGGGCAGTCAGAAGAGGACCCTCATTGACTCCCAAACTTTGTACATGAAACGAATATTTCACTGTATATAGCTATGATTACACAACGTGGTGTAGTGTGTGCTCTGGCGGCATCAAACCGGACCGCTCCACGACCCGCTGTTGTCTCTCTCTCTCTCCCTGCCCTCCCCCCCCCCCTTTTTTTTTCTCCCCGGGTTGTGGGCACGGTCCGGTGGCGGTAATGTTAGGGTTCCCACTGCTCCATGTTGGTAACGAGTATTGGGTACACATTGACGTGGAAATAAGTGCAAAGATGTGAAGCATTTAAAACAAAAGAAAAAAACATGGTTTTATTTTACTTTGTCCACAGGACTGTTAAGCTGCGACGGACGCATCATGGACTTACCCTGGTCCATGGTGCCCCCGTGTCAGAGGGGTAGTTTCCCGAATAAAATTTTTATTCTTATTCTTATTCTTATTCTTATAATAATAATAATAATAATAATAATAATAATAATAATAACAACAACAACAACAACAACAACAACAACAACAACAACAACAACAACAACAACAACAACAACAACAACAACAACAACAACAACAACAACAACAACAACAACAACAATAATAATAATAATAATAATAATAATAATAATTATTATTATTATTATTATTATTATTATTATTATTATTATTATTATTATTATTATTATTATTATTATAAAGTGAAATCTGCATGTCAAACTATGTAATCGGAACGGGAATTGCTGATTCCAACTCGGGATATGGAATGACAATTCCATACCCTTGATCCAACCAAAGAAAATTTGCATTACGTTATCATTAATGAGATTGGGTACTTGTAGCGTGCATTGGAGAACAGTGACTAGAAATGTAATACGCACAAGTTATGAATTATGAACCAGATCAACACTACTTCATTAAAATTCAAACAAGGTTACATCGAATTAGTAAAGAAGATCCAAAACGGTAGATCACTCACTTTATTAAACAAGAGGGTTGTGTGAACAGCCCGTGCCTCAGCTGATCTTGACATTCATCACACTTGCAGCTCTATGAACTTGGGAAAGGATCAAGGACACCATGTTCTGAGTAAGTCTGACCTTTATAGAAGAACACCTACATGTGCAACACCAAAGTTCAAGTAATTCTCAAGTTATAATGAAGAGTAAAATTCATGTATGTTGCACAGTGACCCCACAAACGAGGTCAAGGTCATTCATGTACTGTCTCAGCATGACCTTCATCCAGAATAATTAACGTGTAGCTAACTCAAAACAGATCTCAAGTTATCAAGTAAACAGTAAATTTCGTGTCAGTTGTCCTGTGAATTAGCATTAGAATGCCCATTGACTTACATAGTAATCAGTAAGAAAGCTGCATTGAACGATAATTACCCGAATTGAAAATCCTTAAAAATCAGGAATCCAAAGCAGTGCGACCTAGTAAACAACTGTTTGACCCTTCCACAACAATATATCCATCGCATTTCAGCTTAATCTGAGGGATGGTTCTGAGAACAAGTGAAAAATAGCAAAACCATACAAAAAATTCATAAAAAAATTTGCAGCGCCATCTGGTGAACAAATTGGGAACTAGGTGTTCCCGTGAGTGTCTATGTACGATATCAAAGCAATTGGGTGAGCGGTTTCAGAGGAGAAGAATTTTGAAGGTTTGCCCCCCAAAAAAACAAAAAAATTCATAAAAAATCCAAAAATCAATAGAGCGTGACCATTTGAACACACTTGGTAGAGATCCACCTAAGGCACACCCCACCAAGTTTGAAGTAAATCTGGTGAATATTATTAAAGTTATGACCATTACAAGAAATTCCCATGTTAAGTTTTCCTATTAAAACTTTTGTAGAGATTTTTGAAAAAAAAAAATCATAAAAAATCCAAATTCATTGGAACATGACCATTGGAACAAACCTGGTAGACACCCACCCAAGGTACGGTGCCACCAAGTTTGAAGAAAATCTGGATGATGGATTTGGAGAAGAAGTCGAAAATGTAAATTAGCATTAGAATGCCCATTGACTTACATGGTAATCAATAGGAAAGGTGCATTTACCCCAAAGGAGCCCACTTGAAAAAATCATTAAAAATCAGGTTTCCGCAGCATTCCCACAACGTGAACAACTTTGTTTGGCCCTTCCATCAGGAACATATCCACCAAGTGTAGGCTTAATCTGAGTGACGGTTCTGGAGAAGAAGTCGAAAATATCTATAACACACAAAAATTCACAAAAAAACAAAAAAAAAAACAAAAAAACAAAAAAATAGAAAAAAACTGCAGCGCCACCTGGTGAACAAATTAACAACAAGGAGTCCCTAGATGTCTTCCTGTGTGATATCAAAGCATTTGGGTAAGCAGTTTCGGGGAAGAAGATTTTTTAAGATTTGTCAAAAAAAACAACAAAATTCATTAAAAGTCCAAAAATCACTGGAGCATGACCACGTGAACAAAATTGGTAGAAACCCACCCAAGGTACATTGCCACCAAGTTTGAAGTTAATCTGGATGACGGTTTTGGAGAAGAAGTCAAAAATGTGAATTAGCATTAGAATGCCCATTGACTTCCATAGTAATCAATAGTAAAGCTGCATTGACCGACAAGTTTTATTGAAAAAATCGTTAAAAATCAGGTATCTGCAGCATTCCCACATAGTGAACAACTTTGTTTGACCCTTCTACAAGGAACATATCCACCATGTTTCAGCTTAATCTGAGTGATGGTTCTGGAGAAGAAGTCGAAAATAGCTATAACACACAAAAATTCATAAAACATTAGAAAAAAATTGCAGCGCCACCTGGTGAACAAATTAAGAACTAGGAGTCCCAGGAAGTGCTCCTGTGTGATATCAAAGCAATTGGGTGAGCAGTTTCGGAGAAGAAGATTTTTTAAGATTCACCCAAAAAAGAACCAAAAAAATCATTAAAAATCCAAAAATCACTGGACCATGACCATTTGAACAAACTTGGTACAGACCCACCCAAGGCACATCTCTTCCAAGTTTGAAGTGAATCTGGCTGACGGTTTTTGAGAAGAAGTCGAAAATGTGAATTGTGGACGACGGACGGACGATGGACGATGGACGACGGACGGACGACGAACGACGGACCCTCAAAAAACCTCAGCTGACTGACAAGTCAGCTGAGGTAAAAATGAAATATATCTGCTATACTGGCATTACAAAATGTTTACAACAGCTGATAAATGCAGTAGCTTTTTACACTCGAAGTTGTTTGCGTAGCAGGCCTTCAGCTCTCCAGTCAGGTGCCATTCCCGGCGACGTTAACCCTTTCCCCCTTAAACCGGCCAAAACCGGCTGGTGGTCAAATGTCGTCTGCTTCAGTGTTTTCAACTAATTTCAACAGTTATGAAAAACAATTTATTGAGAAATGTACATGACACTTATCAAGATCACATGCCCCAGGTCAACAGGTTGACTCAATAATTAAGGATCCGCCCTATGGGGGGACCCTTTCTGTTTTCGGGTTGTGCGTCCGTCCGTCCGTCCGGATATGCACATTCTCGTTACCACGATATCTACAGGATGCTTCCATGTATTTTGCTCAAATTTGGCGATATGCTCACCTTACCTGGCAAGATGAACTGAATAGAATTTTTGGTGTCGCCATGACCTAATTTGAGCAAATGACGGACCCTTCAGTCAACGTTTGCGTTGAAGGTATGTCTAGTTTTCCTTTGGACTACATACGATATGCCAATAATGCAGAGACGAGATCATGTTGCACAGGTGGTCATATGTTCTTTTCGATTATCAGATATACCCGACGTATCGAAACTATTTTGATGTATCGGACATCGCAAAGAAGAAACCTGCAATACTCTATGTGGGTATTTGTACACATACTTCTCTAACTAAATGCTTCACTATCTTTGACATTAGTTTTAATACTTTATAGAATGGTGAAAAAATAATACACGTTTACTCATGAACAAAATACGGAACATATACTGATAAAAATAATATCGGAATAGTTGAAGTGGTATTGTTTGGCTTACACGGTGCAAGTTCACCGTTTGACACCTGACCATCCTGCATAACGGGTATCGGTTATCAGGTTGGGTTCAGATGCTCAAAAAATGATATTAGATAAATATTTAAATCGGTCTAGCCATAATATCACGTTTTATCTGAAAATCTCTTCGATGTCATACCTGAATCGAAATCTGAAACCGTACAAATACAAGAAGAATGTTAATGCTGTGAACGTCTTTTTAATTATTCAATCAATACCTCCATATCACCTTTCCTTATTTTTAAGAATTTTTGTAATTTTTTTTTTTTAGATCTGTTAAGCTGATTTTTTAAACGTAAGCTTTATTATCACAGGGCACTGTGTTCGAACTTGATTTTCCATGGAATATCGGTGTTATAAAATTGAATGAGCATGATAATACCAACTAATTACTATTACGAAACAATTGGCCCTCAACGGTAGAGCCATTGATGTAATCAATGCTTCAAGAGGCTCATATGTTATAAATGCTGGAAGACATTTTAATTTACACAATTCCAGTCACTCAAATTGCGTGCACACCTCGCGTGCAAACTGGACGCACCCTGGAAGAGTTTTGTGGGCTAGTTGTGAGTCACATGCGAGTCTCACAGTCAGGTTTAATCAAACACTTGAAAAGTTTTGACAGATAACTCCATAAGGAATAGTCAGATATCAGAGTTGTAGAATTGAATTTAAAATGTCAATTTTCTCAAGTTGTGACATCTTAATAGCCATTTGACACGAGTGTCCGTTTTCTGCATGAAGTATTCAGCAATTACCGTCGCGCCGCATGATTTTGAATCTCATGTTACACCACTGGACTAAGTCGTCTTTCACAAATCAAAGACAACACAAAGCAAAATTTTAAGTCGATGATCAACTCTAAGGTACAGTTTTTTTCGGAGCTGAACGAAATTGTCTATATATACTCAGCAAACATACACAAATAACCAGTAAGTGAACTAAACCATTAAATCATTGGCCTTAATGTCTAGCAGCTATTGTGTGTTAGCGTTATTAAAATATATTTCCGTTTTGTTTTGAATGATGTTTGCGTGCAATGGTGTACAAAATTAGGAACGTAGTATGGAACCACAAAAGTATTACAAAGGAGAAAAATGTGTGCAGGGGTGTCATAAAAAGTCATTACATTCAGTAAAGATATAAAGTAATTACATTCATTAAAAACAGAAATATTTGACCACTCCACGTGCATGTAATCTACTTTGTCATTTAGTTTTTTACTCTTTCGCCTCTGCAATATTAAAAACATCGATAATTGTGTTCTAAAGTGCACATTAACATTGTTTGCTGAAGTCTGGGGTAACCATATCATGGCTCAAGTGACTCTCTCTCTCTCTCTCTCTCTCTCTCTCCCTCCCTCCTTCCCTCCCTCCCTCCCTCCCTCCCTCCATCCATCCATCCATCTATCTATCTATCTATCTATCTATCTATCTATCTATCTATCTATCTATCTATCTATCTATCTATCTATCTATCTATCTATCTATCTATCTATAATATCAAAATTTTGAAACAATGTAGCACTGAAAATTTGATATACTTAGAATAAAACAAGTCATGTGTTTCTTTCCAAAACACAAAATACACTATTTCTCCAATTTTGAAATCATACTATGAACGTCTATTACAACCTCTGACCTTTTGTGCTAACGTGTTATATTTTCCCTCATAGAAACACAAAATCCCGTTTCCTCCCTAAACGCAATAAGTGTTGGTTCTGTTTTGCCAAATATGATCGTACGTGTCTGAGTATGTATTATGCAGCACAATTGTAATTGTTTAACCGAAATTGTGCAATTTTGACGCATCACACTTCTAAAATTTCATTTAATTTGATTTTACTTTATTCAGGTAATGATTATAAAATATAAATGCACAGAGTAACAAAGTCAAACATCTTTGAAAAGGAGCTTAGAGTAAAAACAAAAAAAAAAACAAAAAAAAAAACAGGTGAATCATCCAAGCCTTTTTGAAATGATGATATGAAATAATCAGTTACTTTTTCGATTTCAGGTAAGATTAAACGGGATTTCTGCCTCTCATACATACAATTAGCATATTTGATTTGAACATATTGTATTGCAAAACAGTTGGCCCACAGTGAGAAAGACATAACTTTACCAAATTCCAACACAAGACTACATTTTAAACTTCCAAAAGACTGGATGTGTGTATGAACAGCCTCAAAAATGCCCTCATTTTGACTTTTTGTAATTCTTTCCTTTCAATTCCAAACAATAATTTCAGAATAAAATTGGCCAAGAACACTGTCACATTGTAACTCGTTCCTGAGTACAACATACTTATTACATTCGAGGAAGAAATAGTAAATATGTTCGAAGTTCGCTCCATAAGAACATGACGGGACTTCATCAAATTACTGACGAAGAGTGCGTGAATAAAAAAAAAATCCACCAAGAACCATGTGTTGAGTGAAAATTACATTTGTTTATTGCGGTGAGAATTTAATAACAGAGAAAAACAGGTATTAGTACAGCAGTCACGGTGCATCTGCAGCCAAATAAAAACACAGACATCATGACGGGAATTAAATATCCCAACAAGCCAATCAGTGACGATGAAGCCCAGATGTGTTATTTGACTCACACAATGTTCCTCAAAATCTTTAAATATTTTCTCCACTGTCAAGATTCAGTGCAGCCAATCTTAATCAAAACTAAGTTACAAACAACAACAAAAGAAAAAGAAGAAGAAGAAGACTAATGCGGATTATGAATATTTAGAACGTGCCCTAGTATCCACTCTGCAGTCAGACTATACTGTCGGCAAGATTTAAAGGGTCAGTAGTCAAATGCACGTGGTGTGAAAGTGTCAACCTTTTAATTCGAAGTGGCATCTGGAAAGAAGAGAAGTCAGGCGTCTGGCCCACAGAAGCCCGTCTTTGTCTGAAAGTAATGTTTGCATGTGTTCGTGTTATCGCTGATATTCGGTGCTTAGTTGTTGCCATACCATCGGCCTGATAGTAAATTTACGCCATTGAATAAATACCATATTTCAATGCAAGGTTATTTTCATCAAAAATAGTTTCGATTTTTTACATGGCTGAAAAAAGCGTTTTCAGTTCGCATACACTGCTTAAGCAGGACAAAATCTGCTCTGTGTACGCTGTGACATGTTTGAAAGTTTCAAACCTAGTCAACGTGACACGCGCAAAAAATACCGCCACTATTTTATTGACATCAACATTACCAAGCTGAAAAAAATATATATATATAACTCAACATTGCTATGAGTGCTGTTAGCGTAAGCTTCCGTTCACTTGCTACCGCTATAGCAGCAGTGGTGATGCGTTACCCCATGGACCTAATAGGTCCACCCTTAACTATAATATTTGTCTTACCTTCGAGGGGTCCAGAAGCAGCCACAAATAGTAATCCTCCCAGAAACAGTTGACGAAGTCTTCAGCAACAGTCCATCTAGCAGGACGTAGAATCCATCCTCAGCAGCCCGGGGAGTGGGGCTCCGAAATTTGGGCACATACAAATTGAGGCGAAGCCAGCCCCAAATACATGCGTGCAGGCCGAAGCCACGCCGTTCACAAACTTGTACCCCAGAGGAGGAAAGCAGGATCGCGGTGTCAAATATCCACCCAACATCAACTACACGCGGCCTCTCTAATAAGGAAACACAGCTCTCGAGTAATTAATCGCAGATGTTTTGGAAGAAGCCATCCGAATTTTAATATTTTTTTCCAACACGAGGTGGTCATCAGCAAACAGTCAGCATTTGTAGTCCCAAACCAGGCGTTAGCAATACATACATGTATACATATTTATCCAGGCAAGCAAAAGACCACACTGGGGTGTTTTGGTTTTGGTTTTTCTCTTCTTTTCTTTGTTGGTAGCTGTGCCAATTTCTATTTCTTTTTCAGACAAAATTTGTTCCCTTTTTTAATATATTACACTGTCGTGTCCCAGAATAAATCTTTAAAAGATGGGAAAGCACCATAACATCTCCCTTTCCTCCTGCCGACTGACCCCAGGTGGGTTCGTGCAATTTGTTCTGCCTGTTGTTGGTTCAGTTTCCATCGACACAGGTAGAATATCTGACTCACGCACTACCTAACCTCGTCACACTGTAAAGCGTCTTTCCCTCCTGTCCAACCCTGAACAGCTACCACATGAGATACAAACATTCAAGGGGTTTGCATAAGCTTTTTGCTAAGTGTCTAAAACCAACCAAAGAGCTTTTCTCCATTTGCCATCCATTTATCATTCACCTCGACTCGTATGTGCCCGTCTGCCCTCAGTTGAAACTCTGCAATATAAAAGCCAAGGATTTAGAACCACACAAGCGCCATGGGCTCTGCCCCGAGCCAGCGTCGCTCGCTTGTAATTATCGCACCGCACACAAGTCCTTGTTGATACAGACTCAAGTGAGGCGTACAATTTCAATGTAATGATAAAATTTCCTATAGTATAGAGACCTGACCATTTCTAAAAAAAAACAAAAAAAACCCCATCGATTTGGCACGATAAACTGGTCTCCCCCTCTCCCGAAAAAATCTCAGCTTCAAGAAAACAGTCATATTTCATCAGGCATTCAAGACGCCAAGTTGAAAAGAGCCTGGACGTACATAATTATCTCGTGGATTTTGGTGAAGGATCATACTTGGATAACTCATGGATTCCTCCGGGGTATTGTATTTCAGTGAGTTCAGAATCTTTCAAAATGAAGAACACGATCGCATAGCCTGATTGGTGTTGTCATGACATCCGATGACCAATCAAAAATAAGATGACCCCGGTAATCAAGGCTGTAAAAGCAAATAATATCACAAGCCTTGTTTTCTTTCGATCCAAACAAAAGTAACATATTCCCCATTAGGTTCTTCAAGTGGGTCAGAACATCGTGTGCCTCCGGCGAATCCTCTTTCATTCACTCAGCCTTCCAGTTATATATTTACATTGGCCACTGCATTGATTTTGGCTGAATGGATCGCACAGCATGATTTAACGTTGCATGTCTGTCACACGTAAGCTTCAAAATAATAGGGGCCATAATATATACGTGCCTTTATTAATGAGGAATAAACAGACCCGAACAGGCAGGCGAGATACTCTCTGTATGTCGTAATAGCCACTTGGTTGTTATCACAGCATACATTTCTATGGAAAAATAAGTAATATAACGAACAATTCATCAGACATATTCTCACGCCCCATATGCATGTGGCAGATGCATTCATGTGGCTCACCTCTTTATCTTTTGACTGAACTGGTTGCAGAGATGACATGTATCCCTAGGTTATATCACATATGATCACGATTAGGACAAGAGCCGATAACACTGAAATGTTTCAGCTGAAAATACTAAAGCACGGGTTCAAGTTCAATGATATATCTTCTTTGTCCGTGGTGTATATAATGCCTTAAAACTCAGCTTTTTCTTTAGTTTTTACAACTGAAACATGTTATTTGAATTTTCATTATCCTTTTAAGCGTCCAAGAGCACGTTAGTTTTGTCAATTTAAAAGCCAGTAACCTTTCATTTGGATGTTTTTCAGGCCATCATACACAAGCTTGTGTGCTGTGGCTTCAGGTGTTTAAGGCAAACAAATACAGTAAGATATCGTTAAAGGGGCGGGATTCGGTGCATCACCCTGTGCACCCTACTCACATTACACTATGAAGAATAACCACCATACTATGTGAGGTAGACAGGAGAGCAAGCCACCACCCCCAACATAGCGCCCGAGGGATTTTCAGTTTCTTTTATGGAGAAATATCGTTGCACCTGTTGTCACCTGCGAGGAGAATGACTCAGTGTTGGAGCCGCTGCCTGGGGTTGTAGACATATGAATAGAAAACTAAGTAAAGCGACTTTCAAAGAGATCCTTCTACTACGATACACATAGGAGTACAGCATCTGGAATAGAGTTCTACTTCAAACTGAATTCAAGACTATTTATCGTACAGTCTTTGTCACCTGCAACGCACATTTTTACATAAAACACAGAGATCTAAAACGTTTTCATGGGAGGCTTGATAACCACATTTTGAATTTCTACTCTTATTCACTCGTCTTCTCCATGAGTTTGTAAGTTGATTCGTCTAAAAAAATTAACAAGACCGTGGGTAGAGTCTTCAAGAATCATGCTGTATTAATGAACGGACGCGCCTCTCTGCAAAGTTAAAAGATAAGCGTTGTGATAAAATCAATGAGGTGACGGTTTATTCTGGATAACCCTGTTATGCCTCATGTGACTAATACGATGGGTTCTCCTGACACGGAGAAACACACAGTATATATACAATACACACAAGACATTACAAGCTATGTTACCCATGTATTCGCCTCCTTTAGGCATCCCCCAGACTCGCTATTGCTTTCTTATGTGGGCGCCCGACGAGCGCCCACATAAGAAAGCAATAGCGAGTCTGGGGGATGCTTAGGAGGCAACCCATGTATATAAACATATGAAATATGAGCATAATAGGAGGGGTCACAAATACCAAGTATCTGTGTATTCAGCTGAATACACAATCCAATACACAGAATTCTTCAGAGCTAGAGATGTGTATTCCCATTGGATTGCATGTCAATGAACATCAAATTAAAAGACTATTTCTAAAGCTGAAAGAATAATACTTATGTGAACACTTCAGCCATGTACAAAATTTTACCATACAAATTTTGCTGTTTCTGCAACGAGTGGTTTTTAAGTTATTAAGCTGTAATAACAATGAAAAGTAATTGGAATACACAACTCTAGCCCTGAATGACTGAAATGCTGTCTACAGGAGAGCAGTCGAAGCTTGTGTTCTTGCTCTCCCCTATTGTCAGTGTCAGGCTACTGTAGAGCCCAGTTTCATAACATAATAATGGTAGAAGAAATAACACATGATCACCTTTAGTTATTCACTGTTGAGAAAGGAATCAAGGGAATAAAACAAAAGTATTTGAATAGATACATTCACACATAATTGAATAACAAATATCAGCAGTGATATTTAGATTCAATAAAAAGCTTGCACATGCAGTAGGGAAGACTGCAAAATGTTGTTGATAATTAAAAAATTAGAAAACAAAACGCCTACCAGATAATTTTGCACTACATCAAATATCTATATGTTGAGGACATCCGGTTTTTTCCGTGCTGCCAGAAAGGAAAATCTGAAGCAGTGTTTCACAAGCGATATAAACTCTCAAGTTATGATGAATACTTGAAGCTGTGGGAGGTATAGTGCTGTCAAACAGTTTTTTCCTAAAGAGAGAATATTTAGGACAGACAAAGAAGTGAGTAATTTTCGGTATGGAAAGAATAAAAGCAGAAAGGACAAGCAGACATTACGCTTACTTTATAAAGATACAAATCTAGTTGGAGAACCCCAGCCCTAGGTGGGTGTGACTTTTGCAGATAGCATTGCAATACGGGTGTTGATCATGAACTTTTTCTTTCTAGAACGCTCACTATGCTGAAAGTAATCTATTTTTCCCCTTCACCATTCTCAAAACATATTTAATAAGTTTAAGCAATCCAAACAAAATGCTATTGTTCTTCACTTAGAGTACTTGTAAATACTCTCAAGCTATAATAACGTACGGGTATTCTCTCAGTTGTAAAAGTTTTTCAGCAATTATATGCATTTTATATAAGCTTTCGTTTAAAAACATTAACGTTCTGGTTATGAACATTGCCGCGGAAAAAACAGAGTGTTACTACATTGTGTTTTAGAGAGCTCTGTGAAAAAAGTAATAAATCACTGCAGTTCCTTTAGAACACCTAGAACACCAAGAACACCAAGAACACCATCAGCATGTGGGTGTTCGATGTACCAACATTGCTTTGGAACATCCTGGGTTCAGAGAGTGCAGGAACAGTAAGTTCATAACATTTTCTGAAACTATCCATTCATTGTCCTGTGTAACTGAATACCGACTTGCTGCAACGCGAGCAGACTGAATACTTTCTTAGATAAGATGAAGCCGTTACATGAAAGAATCTCCACCCGCACTGTATCCTTGGAGTAACAAACCTTTTTTGTTGCCCGCGAGTCATCTCTTTGAAGACGGAAGTTCAAGGTTAGTAATCCCTGCCTCGCCATTCACGTATTATCCTTCAGTGCTCGTCACTGTGCGAAGATAACATTTCACCAGATTAATCAAAATTATAGTTCAATACTTTCAAATGGGGAAAGTTCTCTTCTTACTTCGACCCGCGACCAGACGCTTAAATAATCATGCGATTTACATGGCGCAGGTTTGTCGCTTGCCAACATCTTTTGTGTGGGTCGATTTGATTTACTCGAGAACCTCCTCTCCAACGGCGGAAACCTAGAGGCTTTTCTTTGATGTTATCGAGGACAGATGCCATGAGGTTTTGATGTCTTTTAATAGACTGCCTGTATGTGCATTATTTGTTATCTATTAATAATTCAATGTGTTGTTACACTAATTTAATGTAACGTATACTCAGAACTACATGTAGTGTCATTCATACCTGGGCGAATCATATACGAAGAGGGTGACCCTTGTCTCTTTTTGAACGCCTTGTGTGTATATTGTACTATTTTCATAGAAGAAAACTAGTCTGCTATATCGTATAGTTATCTCCATTAAATTCCATCATGTCGTCGACAAAGAAATGTTTGTTATTATTATAAACAAAAAAAAAAGAAATAAAAACACAGATTGAACTGTAAAAGAAGATTTCCTTCATAGCAAATCTGTCTGAGTGCTTGCAAAATTTGAATGATAGAAATGCTTTGAAAAAGGTTTATTGCCGTGATTCTGAGGCAGAATAGCACACCTATCTGCAGCATGTTGGAAGTGTTCAAGTCTTATGTGCAAGCTTAATGACACAAGATATACCAAAAGCATTGGCGGGGGGGGGGGGGACTACTACCTGTTGGTGCAGATTGACAGAAAAGTATTGGTCTAACTATATGAAAAGCATTTATTACTGGAAAGCTAATGACTACCCCCTGTTTGGTGCATATCACAAATTGGGGTCGTTTTGCATATCACAAAAAATAATGTTAGATATAAACCTATCACAAGAATAAATTTTCATGTCACGAATCACTGTAGGAATGTCACAAATCAGAGCAACATTACTTTCACATATCACAACATGCCTCTTCCCAATAAGGGCTGTAACATATAAGCTCACACAAGTTTCAGCACCAAGGTATCACTTGAGGTTCAATGAGTCTCAATTTACAACACATTTGTATACAAGATGGCAAAACACAATAAATTAATACTATGTTTAGTCTAAGTAATAAAACAGAATTACACATATTATATACATCTGTCCACAAAAGTAATAATTTTGTATCCATCTATAATAGTTTTGAAGATATAGAGCTTTTAAAATTTCGATTGCCCCTAATTTGCATAATTTTAAACATCATGACTATTCTAAACAATATGCACAACTTTACTGGTAGGTCAATAACTATGGCGAGTTTGGTTGTTTTCGGAATAATAGTGTCAGAGAAACACTCCTGACAAGTTTGGTTCTGAAGAAGAAGAAAGAAAGAATTCTTAGGAAAAAAATGTCTGGGTTCGCACCCAGATGTACAAAAATGGGAAAATGTATATGCTCTATATTTCAATTTGCCCAGCTATCGCAGGGATAAGATTATCATTGACTTCCTGGTATAATTGTAGTATCGCCCTGCACCATGAAATTATAAACTCAAGAAAGATAAACTTGTAATTTTTACTGATATGTACTCACTAGTGCGGAAGTTATTTGGTCTAGACACAAAACGCATTACGTGAGCTTGAATCCAGTTCACTTCTGTCATCGAGCTACGATATTTTTGTTCAGTTTTATGAAATTCTGCACAATATTCCATTAGCAGAATGCAATGAGATGTAATGTGATAAAGCCCCACAGACAGTCAACCCTACGGGTGTATTACTCATTACAAGCAAGTTGATTAACCCATCATGTCAAGCCACATGTCTGCTTATACAGCCCTCTTTTACTAATCACTCAAAGCTGTAAGTTTATCTTTCGCACTTTTATCATTTCCTGTTATTAAAGCAATTGTACGAATGAAGGAAATATCTCTGAAAAAATTAGGCAAAGCCACTGTAAGGTGGTTTGGAATTCCTTGTGACCTCATCCGGTTCCAAAAAGCATATATATTAAGATATGTGGTCTTCCGACATCGATAAGTTTTTTTTTTTTTGTTTTGTTTTTGTTTTTGTTTTTTGGGGCGGGGTGTTGTTTTGTTGTTTTTGTTTTGTTTTTGATTTTTTTGTTGTTGTTGTTGTTTTGGGTGTTGTTTTATTTTTTATTTTGCATCAGCACGTGAGACATAAAAAATCATCTTATGACGTAGAACTCTTTCCGGCAGTTATAACTCCGTTTCAAATATATCTGGCCCAATTCTACCCTCAGTCCATGACGACTTGATTATCTCTGAAGTTTCTGGGGTTTGGGTTTTTTTTTATTAATAAAATACCAACCTTATTTTTGGGTATATATTATTACCCTCATATAATATCCCATGATGCGTCTATCACAGCCTGCCCATGCCAGAATTACCCCGTGAGAATTTAGGCCAAAATCTTTAGAATGCACAGTATTGTTGTGGCTATATATCGGGCAAAATCATGTTCGAAACATATTTACTTGTATCGCGCGAAATGCAATACACGGGAAGTATATATCTTTGGTGTTCTATAACTGTAGCGGATGTTATGTATGATATGATATGCCACATGTTTAATGTTCATATTTCCTCAAGTTCGATTTAATGGATCTCGCATGTGGTGCAGGTGTTTTCTGAATGCAACAGCTGTCACGCAGGGAGAAAGAGACCAGTGAAGATGAACGCGGCCTTTTTTTGAGGAGTCAACATGTGACATAAGCAATTGACACTTGGGTAACAACTGTAAAAGAAGCCTTTATATTTGTATAACATTGCGCCTGATGGGTCATAGCTGTCAATCAAAATAGCTTGTGATCGCCCTTTTGTGGCTTAGTTCTTTTGTACCGTGGTTTAAAGGCTCTCATATTAATAACATGGGCCAATTCATGTTAATTATACCTTTGAAAAAAGCATCCAGGTGGCTGCCTGTTGTGACACAAATGTCGAGGGCACAAGAACTGATTAATTTCTTGTTGACAAAAGCACTTTTTAAAGGCTTTGTTGAAACACTTGGTGGCCTGTGATTTAGACACTATTGGATGAGCACCAATGTAAAAGCAACCCATAACTCAACCAGAAGTCTCCCCGGTGACTGATATGTTATTTAGTACAGGTTCTAATTTTCTACGTTTGTGGTATAATGCATTGACTTGCTTTATTCAATTACACCTTGTGCTTAGGGGTGATAACTTACTCTAAACCGATCATCACTTTGGAGATCATTTCAGCCCAGGTATAATTATAATGATGTACTGGTATTTTCGTCGGAGGCAATGGACATGAAGACACTAATGTGTAGAGAATTGACATGCTCGTGTGTTAACGCTTGTTCATTGAAAGACTTGATGAGCTCAGTACAACAGTCACTTTGTTGCGCTGAAAAATCGAACTGCGTATGTAGCCTTTGAAATGTGTGACTGACCAAGAGGGGGCGTTTTGACGAGTAGACAAGCCTTTCATTTGACATCTGCTATTTTGGGGTCTCCTGAAAGTCAAAGAAACATAATTATTTTCTAAAAGACATTACTCGTCTATTTAGGGCATTATTGGCGTTCTACATTTGAAATTGCGCATATATGGATTCTCTGTGAACTTACGTCCACTGGGACGACAGTGAGAAGATGATTAAACTTTGGTGTTCTGTCGTCCTGGTATTACATAGCTAAGGACCATGGTGTTTTTGTTTTCTAAAAAGCTTAGACATTATGACCACATGGGCAGGTGCAAATTTTGCAACAAAAATAGGAGTGACCGAACATACGCATACATGTCCATTAATAATGATATGACCCTCATACATTTCCTTCGAATTCGTTATAATCAAGCAAGACTATATCCCTACAGGAGGTTATGTACCAGCCCTCCCCCACTCCTGATCCAGCATCCACTCTTAATTTCGTTTGGCATCCAGTTTATTTTTCGGCTTATGGTGTATTGTTTCCAGCTTAAGGCGTTCGTTTCCTGCAAGTGCGATACGGGTTTTACCAAAATGAACCAGTCAGCAGATATTAGCAACTACAGATGCAGCCAGCTTCCTATTATAAACTTTAAAGCTCTCGACAAACCACCTAGTATTAGTCTAGAATTGGACTGAATAGAGTCAGGACATGACAAATAAAACCAAATTTGGAATTTTGAAGTTTATGACATTGAGGAATCCAGTATTCAGCCTAATTCACGATCTGAAACCCTACTTCTGCTCTGAAAAACATTGCAATCTGGCGTCCATCTTAGGGGTTAATATCCACCTCCATGCGTACTGTAAGTTCACAGAGAATCCATTGAACAGGACGACAGTGAGAAGATGATTAAACTTTGGTGTTCTGTCGTTTAAAGATCTGAGGAGATCGTCAGTGACACTCCAAATCGACAGAGCTGCCACACTTCGACGTTTTAATTTAATAGTTGAGCATATATGTTTTGGTAAACGCAAAGAGTTTTGTTTATCAACATTTAATCCACGCAAACGATACAGACCGCAGTTCCCACATGCACAGAGTATGTCTCGCAGCAAGGGCCTTAATTTGCCTTTTAGTTTCAGTGAATGTGAAACAATTATGGTGCATTACCTTTGATTTAGTCCGAGTAAAATGGTAACATGTCATTAATCCTGACATGCAATTAAAAGATCGAATTCACAACATTCAAATATAATTTTTCAATTGTCTGTACACCCACAGACGGCGACCATGCATATTATGAACGACAGATTTACAATCAAACCATTTTCAAACTCATAAAGGAGTCATTTAAAAACGTTGCTCAGTAACAAAATTCAGTACACACACATACATATGTATATATACATATATAATATATGATATAATATATAATATATATATATATATATATATATATATATATATATATATATATATATATATATATATATATATGTAAGAAACTAACTTCATTTGCATTGCGTTTATGAGATTATAGCCTGCAGCAGTTGACAGGCATTTGCCATCGAGCACGTTGGTGCCCCATGGTAGCTACAAATGTCTGCTGGCTATAAGCTCATACACGCAATTTATGTGGAGTTGATTGCTTATATTTTTCCATTTTTTACACGCAAAAACGTTAAAATTTTACTTTTACCTGCTCTGATCTGCGTAATACTAAAATTTGTCACTATGATGGCGTAAACAGCCAAACACGAGCGTCAAGAACCTAGATCACAAATTTCATTCAAAGTTTTTATTTTCTACTTCACAATTATAATGTATAAAACAAACGTTTACACTTTCAGCATTTAATGATTAACAAGAACAGTTAACAGGTGGCATCCAGCGTAGGGAGGCTTTTGTGAATTCAGGCCCGCAAGTCACACAGAAAAAGTTTAACTCCCTTGTGCCTTTGCGATGCAGCAAAGAAACACTTGTAAACAAACATGGCCGCCACCATGGACCATTTGGGCCACTTGGTTGGTTTAACCATGAAAATTGTACAACTATATAGCTTTAAAAAGTTGCATAACACGAACATTCCTCCTTCACAATTATCTCATGGATAGTTTACAACATCGCAACATGGTGAGCGCTTATATTGGTTTCAGTCGATCGATTTTGATACTGGAAGTTGCGGAACCATTCCTAAGGTGAGAGATGTCACAACTTCAAACTTTTTCGCACTATAAACAAACTAATAGGAAGCGGTTAAAAGGTTCCTGGACTGTGTACCCATCAGTAACGCGCTAAAATGGCTCTGTTAAAATGAAGCTGACTCTCATAGTGCCTGATGACTTCGAGGAATTATGGTTAATATAAAAACAAGTGTTAGCATTATATGGCTCATGCCATGGGAACGTAAAACTAGTACCAGGAATCACTGCGCATTGTGAAGAGGACATAGTGGTTATGGACAGATAGACTGCATTAGCTGTTCCTTTTCGCCTAATGCTAAAAAATTGAATTGTGTGTGTGTGTGTGTGTGTGTGTGTGTGTTATATATATAACTGCACATGGTTATTTCTTTTACTGTTTTTGAGCAAGTATAACATCTGCAGGAAAAAACTTGTCTTGTCCCTATTTTGTCCGTAACTGGTGTAATCCTGTCTATTCAAGTTCTCATCTGTAGTGTCATGGCTTGATCATTGAGGCTGTCTATTCATCCAGCCTAAATCCCGCCACTCGTTTCTCAGACGCAGTGCAAGAATGTCCTTCATTGTAAGAACAATGTAATCAGCCAACAGCATAGTCGTTATCTTAAGCATTTCAAACATCAAGGCATACACCCCCCCCCTCAAAAAAAAAAACCACCATAGAGCATCTACAGCCCCCAACCAACACACACATCAAAGAAAACACCATAGGCATGTCCACTATTACATGAATATTCGTAGATCTTTGCAGTCTGTGACAATTTCAAGCGTTTAACTGCATTGATAAGTGATGAGACAACACAACATCACTGGATTCATAAGTGAACCCACTGTCCTATTTCAAACAAATCATCAACTAAATATATACAATACTGCATGGGAACACCTAGACGTGTAAAGCTGCACAAAAAAAACCTCTGTTCACATTATGTTCTCGCCTTTTGCGTCCAAATGACCGCCTGAGCAAGCATGTTTATAACTTTTATCTGAATTTTACCATTTACACGTTCCACAAGTATTTTTTAAGAGAAGCTGTGCAGCCTATAACTAGATAGTGGCTTTTTGCCTCAGCCTAGCAGTAACTCAGAGACAACCATCTGAAGCGGCTTTTTGCCTCAGCTTTGTAGTTACGCAGAGGCAATAATCTAAGGTATCCAAGAAACTACGAACGTGAACAAATATATTTTTTCAAAAAAGTAATTATAGCAGCCATTGATTCTGAAAGAAATTTTGCCTGGACCGAAAGTCTCCTGATAGTTACACGCCGAAGACCCATTATTACATTTAAGGCTGGTATGGCCTTTTTAAAAATACATCTGTAGAAAGTGTTTCGGTGAAAGTCAAAATGAAATTCTTCAATATTTCTGTATTTATATTTTAGACATAGGCATAGACAGTCACATAGACAGATATAAAGGGTATTGAACTTCGCTGACGTGTTTCCTGTATTGCTGTTTTGACATTGTAAAATAAATTTATTGATATGAATAATTAAATGACTTTTTTATTAAATAGGCCACTCGTATGTATATACAAACAACTTGATAAACTTCATATATTGTTCGACAACATCACATTAGCTACCAGTATCTTTGTGCATATAATCGATAACATTAACTGTAATGCATGCCAGAAAATGAAATTGGAATTCAGACTACCGATCAGTCAGCTGCAAGTCTACACTATCATATTTTTAATAAGGCGGTCCTAGACTACATCTAAATGTGCATATTTTAAATAAGGTGTTCCTAGACTACATGTAAATGTGCATTTTGATAAAAAAAAACTGTTCTATTTTTGGAATGAACAAGCAAGTTCGCTGCGAGACATCTGCACGGATTATATCATTTTATTCACTGTACACAGCAGGCAATAATGTTAATTTGGAAAGCACCTGCCATTCAGCTGCATTGAAAAGACCATTCTGGGTAACTGGAAAGGCGTGGCCCACAAAAAAATGACTAACTGGATACAAAAATTATGTATTTCTTTATGGCGCCCATAATTTGAATTCAGCTATTAGTCAGCCGGACAGTGTATGCAAATTTATTATTCGAATCGCTTACATCTTAAAGAATGCAGAGTATTTTGTTTGTTTATTTTATTTTACTTTTTTGGGGGGGGTATTTTTTGTTTGTTTTTGTTTTTTGTTTTTGTTTTTTGTTTTTTTGTTTTTTTTTTTTTTGTTTGTATTTATTCGTTGTTATTGGTCGTTAGTGTGTTTTTCTTTGGTGTTTTTGTCTGTTTTTATTTTTGAGATGGAACAGCTTTAACTACTCTGTCTTCATAACGAAAATAACCGGATACACATTTCTGTAAGTGGAAACCTGTAAATAAAAGTGATGACTAACAGCTAATCGTATTCAAGAATGCGTCCACAGTTGTTATTCGAAACCTGTCCTATGCAGGCCAGAATCGCAGAATACAGTGCCAAACGACGTTTGAGTACTTTTGGGTGTCTAAAATGATTATGTCGATCGACTATAACATGAGGCCACTTGCAAACAATACTTCACACTCTTCATCATCGCTTCAGAACAACTGGGTGTCCTGAAATGTCTACAAAGACTTCCTATTTTGGTCCAAGGATTTTGGGTGCACAAAAAAGGAATCTTTTTAATACATTTGGATGCGAAAAATTGATTTCGTCAAACTATTTAACAGAGACTAGCTTTATTATAACACGCTGTCAGCCCCAGGATTATACGTGTGGATGAACCAAAAAGGTGCATAAAAATCGTATAATGCCTAACGCCAGCGGACTCAATATTCGTTTATGCCAGAGGTTAATATCAATTTTTTCAATGCTTTTTTCAATTTTTTTATTTTTTTACTTTTCATTTTTTTTCATGGGTGCGAGATTTGATGTTAACTGCAGTGTTGAAGCAGTTGATTGATGCATGTCGCCAAGCCGGACCCTAGCTTTGAAGTTTGATGTCATCAACATAGCTCAACTTAAGAATCAGTCCTGATTTTCTCGGCGGTAAAAATCTTCCCAACCATTTGTGTATTCAAGTAGTCAGACACCATAGATAATTTATTGAACTGTAGCCTGGACCAACACAATCATGATCAAATCATAAAATATTTTACTCCCGTAATATGTCTTTTGTTCTTCATCATGTACTCTCTTTACATTGAGTTTAAATGCAATCTCCTAACAAACCAAAAAACAAAAAAAACAAGAAAAACAAAACAAAAAAAAAACAAAAACAAAAACAAAAACAAAAAAACAACAACAAAAAACAAAAAACAAAAAACAACAAAAAAAAACAAACCAAAAAACATAAAAAAACAAAAAACAAAACAAAAAACAAAAACAAAAAGCAAAACAAAAAACAAAAAACAAAAACAAACAAAACAAAAAACAAAACAAACAATCCAAAGCTAATTGAATTTTTTGATTTGTTTTGTCTTGAAACCCGAAAGCAAAATTAGAAAAATCGAATCAAGATGTGGAAGGGCACACTTCTTCCAAGAAAACGCAAAAGATTCGCACTTTAATCTGTGTTAAATAGTCTTTTTTTTTTTTTTTTTTTTTTTTTTTTTTTTTTTTTTTTTTTGGTTATGGCAAACTGTTTTTTATTTTTCTTGGCATATCCTCACACTATTGAAAGGAATATGAATGAAAATCTGGTGTAATCGCATCCACGTGTTCATAACGCAATTCCTCAAATGTGTGAACTTGAATTTCAACCTTCGAACATTTTTGGACACAAACATACAAATCAAACAAATGAATGTGATTTTTACAGGTTATATAAAAACCCGCCGGTACTTTCGGATCTGTATCCACTATCGGGGCAACCTTCTCCACTAAGCTCTATCTTTGACTCAGCAGGCGGTCCCGCCTTGAGTGCCATGTGCTCCTACTTAATTTATAGCCTGGAGGCGACGTCAGTGTCTGATACAAAATCACTATTCTGGGGCCTACAACTGACAACTGTGTAGCGTTGTATTTACGTTTTCAGGTAATTTTCAGTCTGGAAAAGTCCCATTATGTATTGTACATTACATTCATTCGACACATTAACCTTCCCTTAAAACTTATCTCTCTCTCTCTCTCTCTCTCTCTCTCTCTCTCTCCCTCTCTCTCTCTCTCTCTCACACACACACACACACACCACACACACACACACACACACATATATATATATATATATAATATATATATATATTGGGTACTACCTCTTCAAAATATCCAAACGGCGTGGCGGCCATTTTGAAAATTGTGGATTCTGCACCCAATGGCTTATAAATGAGTATTGGGACGATGGGGGGGGGGGGGGAAGAAAGGTTATAATGTCTGTAACCAATAATATATATATATATTTTGCGAATGTTTCAGAGCATCAATAATGATTATGATATATGCTGTGGTCACGATTCACATTTATATTAAAATCAAATGTATCTTTATGAGACTGTCCCGCAGTCAATAGATTGCTCAATGTTCAAAATGGCACTCACAACGTGGCAGCTCAAGACATCGTGTCGCATTTGGATTTGTAAGAAATGATAATAACTGCTTCAGACACAACTGAGTGGGCAGATTAAAGTTAAGATAATAAATCATGTTTAAAAAGTATTTTACCGATTGTTTGCCGTGGTAACTCAGAGAACGGACACCTGAAACGTTGCAAAATATTACGATAACGATCACCAAACAACCAGGTCTATGGCTATGCAGCTATGCTGTTTCCCTGGCTCAAGTTAACCCTCCAGGCAAGTTGAAATAAAATATTGTGTTTGAGTTGACTTTATTGCAAAATAACGACACACGATGGCCACTTTCATGATAAAATCTTTCAGCTTGGGTCGAAGAGAAGAGCGGCTTATTAGTACTTTTTTTGGGGAGGGTTCCATTAATGTTAGGGTTGGGCTTTTTTAGTAGGGTCTGTCAGTGTCCGGGAACCACACATATATTTTTGTTAGGGTGTAGGTAACTTATATTTGTTGAAACATGTTTAAAATGAATGTTCTTTCCTCTTTTACACATTGCCTCCTTTGACGTCAGTTTAATTTGTCACCTGGGCACAGCCCGAGGCACTTGTACAAAACGAAAAGAACAAACCTGCACATCGTATACGTTAACGAAAATTAATACCCCTCACGCATATGTTAAGGGGAAAAATACCCCAAAGAAACAATCGAAGTAAAGCAATCCAGCAGAGCTACGACCAACTTCACTTGACCTGTTATTATACATGTGTTTAGCTTTTTCCAGTCAAAATCAATGTAGTTCTTTCAGTAATATATTTCAACGTGACGGAGTTTTGCAGCAAAGTAAGAATGCGCTAAGCAAGAATGCGAGAAAGCGCCGGGCGATGTGGGAACCGAGAATGGGCGAGGCGAGGATGCCGGAAGTGAGAATGCAAGAATGCATGAGGCGAAAACGCGGGAATACATGAAGCGAGAATGTTGGAATGCACAAAGCAAGAGAATCACAGAAGCTTCCATAATATTTTGCGTTTTCAAAAACGCAAAAGCTCGAGCGCATTAGCCAGCTTTTAAAAATAAATTAAGAACACTTGCTCCACAACTGTTTAACATTAGCTTCAATGCCCAAAGTGTGGGCCTACCACACATAAGTTCGTGAACTTGAACAAGCACTTAAGGGCGTGCCTGTGCAGTGTCATTTGCGGCAACATATGAAACGAATAATTTTTTGTAATATAAGTAAAATTTGAATGCAGACGACAACACACCAGCGCAGAAATCGACAAAAATATGAAAGTGTGGTTTTAGCAAGCCAAAGCAAGGTTATTAATTTTCCGTTTCAGCTGAAAAGGCTGATTCCAGTTTTGGTTAACTCCGTTCGATTGATTGATCAATTGATTGAAGTTTCACCCTATTTTACATTTTTCAACCACGGATCGGCTGGGTCTCGAACGAGCAACAGTCGGCACCTCTAACCTGGCTCAAAATAGGAAATGCACATTTCAACTACACCAAATTCCCATTTTATTATATATTACAGAGATAAATCACATTTTGGTCCACCTAAATCCAGATTTTAGCAGTATCCAGTATCTGCGCTTGCGCAATTGGAAAGCGGAAGCGGGATCATTTTAAATCGTCTTCAGGATTTACGGGGGGGGGGGGGGAGGAGGCAGGGTAATTATGACTGTGCTGAGATAACATGTCGGAGAGTGCCAATAAAATAAGCCCAGGAATGCAAGGACCTTATTTTCAAACATTTTGCTATCAGAAAGGCAGATTTTGGTTTGATAATGGAAAACCGTGTAGCCTATACTTTGAGCTGAAATGAATATTATGAAGGTATGTGCACTAACACCAGTGCACAAAGTGTCAGTGGTTCAGTTGGATTCAACACCGTGTGTGCGAAATGCAAGGCGCGCAATGATATTGCAAATAGTGGGCTACTACGCAGAGCTGGTTGCCGTGACATTTCGCTAAAAAAAAATCCCATTTATGCCCATGTTTTCTGGTGTTTATTTGATGAAAAAAAATTCTTACGAACATTTCGGTGTATAATACATATATGTTTGTAATTGAATGAACTAGGCGGTGGTAGCTCTGTTCGCCTGTGTTTCCACAGGTTGAATTACTGGCCTGAAACCATTTCACCATGATCGGGGTCGAGTAGGCCTCTCGCGCAAGCATGCGCTCGAGAATAAGGCATCTTTCAGCCGTGTTGAGTCATTGTAGCAAGCGTGTAGTTTGAAGCTAATTTATGGCCGTTATATATATATATATATATATATATATATATATATATATATATATATATATATATATATATATATATATATATATATATATATATATATATATATATAAGATATTTGTTCATGGTAATGTTTTGTATTTAGTTTATAGGGCTATATGTGTAGCAACTGACGTTGACACTATATATATAGGGCATATATATATGTGTGTATATATATATATATATATATATATATATATATATATATATATATATATATATATATATATATATATAGTGTCAACGTCAGTTGCTACACATATATAAACTAAATACAAAACATTACCATGAACAAATATCTTTTGTATCACGGTTTTATTGTGACACTGTGAATGTGAGACGTTTTTTTCTTTCTTGCTTTCTCTTTTCTTTATTTCTTTCGTTGTTTTTTTTTTCTTTTCTTTTCTTTCTTTTTTTTGTTATTGTTGAGGGAAATGAAAGGACAACGTATACATATATTGTATGCATAATCAATGGCAGACAGAGAAAACAGAAACGGTAAAAAATCCTGGAAACTCGCACTGGCATAATGCTGCTGAACACGCAAGAAGAGCATAAATGCTGATAAGTGTAATGTAGTGTTAGTCCACACAAAGCACAATCGAGAAATGGACAAGTCAACTATTACTCCGAACGAAAACAGCTCAGAACAAATGTCAACAGTGAAATAGCTTGACGTTAAGGTAAATGAAAATTTGGCATGGAAAAATCAGAGTATGTGTGTAAAAAAAAAGTATAGCATCAACTGACAGCGTTGAGCTTATCAGGCGAAGTTCCAAGCAGTATTTTGAGTCAAATATATTTGACAGTTATCCAGCCGACCATTAACTCTGGTAATACTGTCTGGGGAAATTGCCCCGACCTTTATAAGAGAAAGGTACAAGGATTTCAATAATGCGACAAGAACAGTCAGAGGTAATGGTGATTACATTAACTATAGAAATACTGATTTGGTTCGGCGGCTGGGATAGCAGACTTTTGAAGGAAGGTAAACATATGATACATCTAAACTGGCACGAGTGTGTGGAACAATTTACCAGCAAATTAAAGAGATGCAGAATGAGCAATACAACTCAAGAAATTATATAAACAACATTATTTTACATGAGCTATCAAGACCTTTCCCATAAATTTTATCTTGTATTTATTGTACATATTTTAATTTTTCTTTTACATTAAAATATTATCTATTATGTATTGTTCCTGGGCCTCATGGATGAACAAATATAATTTTCTGAATGGACTACCAAGGTAAAATATGTTAATAAATAGGTAAAATTTAAATAATATACAAACAACCGAATAAATAAACTAACTAAATAAATAAATAAATAAATAAATAAATAAATAAATAAATAAATAAATAAATAAATAGATAAATAAATAAATAAATAAAAGAGCGGCACACGACTGGCAAATTTTGAATTTTGAATATCATTTATACTTTGCAAAGATCCAATGTAACATTATAAGTAAATCAAATATTTGCCCATGTTCAATTCTTCGTGATCGTGTTGATTTTAAAATGCAATTAACCTTTATTTGGAAACACACTTTATTAGATTGTTAAAATGCGACTCTGAAAGGTACACTTTATGTGTAGGCAGTCATCTTCAGATACAAGTCATACCCCTCACGGCACCAAGCCGATTTCCATTCCAGTTTAAATTTCGGTACAGATAATACTTGAACACGCTTTGTCGTGAATGTGAACGATTTGAACTTGACCGGATATGATGCCTACAACCTGTATTGACTGCATTCACATTGAACCTGCCAGATAAAGGACCTATTCAGAAGGAGGAACTCGGTAGGCCGTACCTTATACAGTATCCATGACCTGTTCCTAACAAGTCTCCCACAAAAAGTACTCACTTTGAATATAAATCTAATGTTTAGCATCCGAAACGGACTTCTACAGCATCCATCGTATTATGTGAGTATGAAGTGCAACTTAGCTCTTGTCCAAAGGTAAAATCATCTATGTTGTGATCCAATAAAATTAAGATATACGATCCAGATTAGCCTCTCTTGTCTGCAGTACGAAGATACTAAGATTCATTATTTAAAATGAGCCTGCACATCTAACTTAATTTGATATACTGGCTTGCTACAACACAATACATTGTATAATTTCATTTTGTATAAACATATATATGCATAAAGCTTCGTGTCAATAGAGTTTCCTTTTACCATACAGCTTCATTAAACATATGAGGCATTAAACGTTTAAGAAGCCTGTGTTAATTAGTTTTCCAGGATAGTTTGTTTTAGTTGTCATTCGACGCATGGACACTCATGAAAAAATGCACGAGTATAACAGAGCAGTCCATGCGTCTGATAATGTATTCATAGCTTCAAAAATATGACACTTTTTAAACCATCTGCAACGTCCAAAGTGGTACTTTTGTTTTTTTTTTTTTTTTTTTTTTTGTTTTTTGTTTTTTTTTTGTTTGTTTGTTTGTTTGTTACCTTTGGTCATTTTACAGGCTTCAAACCAGGTTCGCCTATTTCAGGCTGGGGGTATTGCGACACGCAATGATCTTTCTGAAAGTGAAAGAAAAATGTTTCAGCTGGCATGCTGCCCCAGAAAACACTCTGACAAATCGTAGTTGGAATGTAAAGTAGAGAATTAGCCAAAACCCACGAAATGTTTGTGTCTGTGCATAGACGAAATATCTGTTATCTTGTCTGAAAAATATAGGTCATGCATTGACACAAAACATCATTTTTTCCTCAAAATCCACAGACACGCCCTTTAAAATCCATAGAGCCTCAGGCGATGACACTGCTTCATACTGTAAGATGTACGTGTGATATTTGACCGCACTGATTCACGTTAAAAGCCCAGTCTGACTTCAATGGAAATGTAAGTGCACGGATGTAGCATGCGCGCACGTTCACTAAAATCATTCAGAAGACAACAATGGCGACCTAACCTCAAATTACGGAGATTTTTGTCGAGGACTCCCCATTGTGTCGGGGTAGCTTAAATTAATTACAATCGTAGCATGGTCTAAAGGCTTGATTACACAGGAGATCATTAGTGCTTAAAGCCCCCAAGAAATGCAAATGGTCAAAATAATTAGAAAATGACGATTAAATGAAGTCCTATAATGAGATGGGCACATTACACGCGAATTGTGGATCGGGTGCCGCGGAGTTCTTTTTCTGTACTTGGCCTATTGGCCTAGGGAACTCCAGTATCTCCGGGGCCAAGGCATGTCATGCATAAATTTACAATTCTGTCACACTGAAGCGAACTTTAGTTAAATGGAATAAATTCGTATCCAAGTTCAAACGGATGAAATAGAACCAAAAGCAAAAATCATACCAGTTTTCCAAGTGGTGTTAAATTTGTTAAAGGTAATCAATATTAACACTAACAGTGTTTATCGACTTTTGTCTCTAGTACACACATTCGTCCGATAGTCTGGCATGAGATACGTTTCTTTGTGACAAAAGTGCTCTTATCACACGCAAAAATTACCTGCATGTGGATCGCGTGCATGAACGCGCAGTGTGCTGCAACGTGCAAAATTTCTTGAAATTCATTTCAATAGTTTTTCTTATGAAAGGAAAAGGATGGACCTGAATTAAGCATGCAGAATGCACTTACGTTAAACGTCACCAGCACATTTCACGAGTCTGAGTCACTGGCACTCCAGGTTAAAAGCATAATGCCGCTATATGGGGATGCTGGTGCTGCAGACATTTATGTAATGTTCTGACTCAGTGAAACGTAACAGTGAATAGATTGATTTCAAAAAATGGTATTGAGTGGCCGCACGCGTACAAATTAAGGGCTACAATGTGACAAATTTTATGGAAAACATTGGTAATAATGTTGTAGGAAATGCTATTTTTAAATCTGTGAGAGAAGACGTTATTGCGACAATTTTTCTGATAAAATTGAAACATTCACCGAACATGAAAAGAATAGTATGATCACAGGCTTTCATGCATCACGGAACATGAGGCAGTTTGTAATTAGTCGTACATATGAAGTCTACCTCACTTAAGTCAATATCCCAAAATAACATTTGACTCAAACCACAATATTGTTATGAATATATCCGTGTGTACCTGATTAATCCATGTCATTGTTATATGACATATTTGCAGTTAAAACATTAGACTTCTTTTACTAAATCGTAGTTCTAACAGAGAATATTTCATTGTCATAAGGCAGTTTGTAATTAGTCACACATATGCAGTCTATACCTAAAGTCAATATTCCGAAATAACATTTGAGTCAAACCATAATATAAATATATCTGTGCCCTGGATCATCTGTGTGATTGTTACATTTGTAGTTGAAACATTAAACTTCTGTTCCTAAATCGTAGCTCTAACAAAATTATTTTATTGTTCCGTCCAGACACAACTGCTTTAGAAAAAATATTAAATATTTCCAGTATAAACTTACTGGATTGAGCCATCCTACTAAATGGACCCCATAGCCAGATATCTTAAAATTGATTTATGTGCGTATTTTTCATCTTCATAAATATATGATGTACCTACAGCTTATTTCTGCACTTATTTTGAATAAAATTTTTGACCAGTAACCTTGGTCTCAGATTATATGTTGAAAAGGAACAAGCTCATTCAACACGTGGTCAAATGAGTCTGTAAACATAGTACACACGCTGTTGTAATTGGTATTTTATTGTCCAGTCGGCGAAAAAACTATCAAACATATATAGATCTAAGATGAGTCAACAACAGTCGCTAATAATTCTGACTAATGACCTTGTCATGGGGCAAAAACGTGGTTTAAGAGACGAGAATATACATGTATCATGGAAATCTGAAATCGCTTATTTGAAATATAACATGCATTGGTCATTGATTTTAAACCTGGTGGTCTCTCCTCTTCCAAGAGTATATTTTTTCTCAAATTCGCAGACGTTACGTTCATTTCAGTTTTAAATGCAAAAGGGGTGCCGACGGAGCGTTATGCATATAAGTTCTCTAAAGCAGATCAGTGGAAAAAAACACGAAGATTGGTCTGTTTAATGACATACTCCTTTTATAAAGGAAGGTTCATAATTACGCTCAGTGTTGTTTTCTGTTGGGTATTGTTTTAATAAAGATTTGACCGACGATACCGTTCATAAAATGAAATATTACTTTGACAGGAACATGTTTTTAATGATTTTACTTCAAAAAATCCAAAGTATTCGCAAAAAGTTCATTCTTGAAACACCTTAAGCTGACTAAAACCTGTTCTTGTAAGAAAACTGTTTCGAGCCAGACAACGTCAAACTGCATCATCTCTGCATCAAAATTGTAACAAGTGCTGTTTTATGTCAGATTTTTTTTATTCTTGTATATCATAGCTTTTGACATATTGGATACCAAAACCATGATGAAGCTGAACAGACATACAGCACCAAACAGTAACAAGTTGTCCCTTCCGCCTATCCCTTCTTGAATAATGACATGTAAGACAATCTTAGAAATGTAGACAACACCACAGAAAAATACAGCAATTTATTCGCACATAAGCTGCAGGTAAATTATTCTGATTGGACGCATTATTTATGGAAGTTATTGTGTTGCATATTACTAACTAAATCTTTATTTTACTATAACATTAAGTTTAATTTGACTATCAAGTAACCTGTAACTGCACTTTGTAAGACACATATTGAACCCTGACTTCTTGCATAACTATATAATGATCGCTTGTGGTTTCAATGTTAAAGTCTCAATGACGTGTGCGCATGATGACGTAGAGACATTATTAGGGATGACTACATGCATTTAAAATTCATACCAGGTCAACAGTCACCTAAAGCCTAGCTGATCATATAAATTTAACTTGAAAAACCTCACCCAACTATGTTTTAGTTTCATTTCAAGGTACCTTGTTCAAATAGTGCACAAACAATCAGACTTTATGTATAAACGATTGGCAAAATTTGAAAAATTACCCTTTGTGGACACTGAATGAATGGATTAGAGTTGGGGGCAACGTAGACAATATGCTTGCAGGCCTCAGCACAAACACCATCCTCATCTCACGTCTTTGCTGTAGAAAATATGTGCACTGTTTGGCATTCCAGTGTTCGAAGATTTTTTTTCAATCTCCAGGAGTGCAAAAGCTTTGGATAAAAATGGAGGACACCAAAAGCAAGCAGACAATCTGCCAAATAATGAACGTTTGTTTGATGGTGTGGCACAGTCCTTTAAGTATTTTATTCAGATATATTTAAAGCTAAAAGGTTTACACCAGTATTATTTAATAAGAATTGGTGTACATTAATACATCTTCAAAATGTAATTGTAAAGAGCGGCGCATTAAATCGTCATGATTGGAACCTATTTTGTAGCTAATATGAAGTAGAATGTGATTTTTTGTTGCTAATGATGAGTCTTTCTCACAGTGGAGATAAGTTATCGTTAGGTTATCTTTCTTGAAATATATCCTTGCATCTAGAATTGTAATGTATTGCACGCAATATACCATTATCAAAAGAAAAACATGAATGTGGTATACCTATCCACCAACTGTTCCACTGCAATGAGGCAGTTGCTTCCTGAATCACATGGCGTAGTTTACTGGAAGTGACTATACGGCATGCAAGAAACTCTTTTTTCTTTTCTTTTTTCTTCTTCTTCTTCTTCTTTTTTTTTTTTTAGCACACAGATGGTATTTCTTCGCCGAATCTTGCCACGGGAACAATAAATAAACTAGAAAAAGATTGTTTCAAAGCAAATCTGTCTATGTGTATTCAAAAGTTGTAAATATGGCTAGATGAAATATGACCTTGACCTTTGACCTTTAGAGGTTACATGTAAATTACAAAAATGTGCAGTCTTGCAATACATGTACCAACAATTTGAGGCCGACATGCCTGCAATGGATGAAAATTGACAGAGTTATGTCTGGATGAAAATTCAAAGGCCCAAATGACCTTGACCTTTAGAGGTCACATGTAAATTACGAAAATGTGCAGTTTTACAATATCTACAATTTAAGCCCAACATGAACCAAATCAGATGGAAATTGACCAAGTTATAGCAAGATGAAACTTTCAAAGGTCCAAATGACCTTGACCTTTGACCTTTACAGGTCACATGTACGTTACAAAAATGTGCAGCTTTGAGCCCGACGTGACTGAAATTGAATGACAATTGACCAAGTTGTGGCTGGATGAAAATTTCAAAGGCCAAAATGATCTTGACCTTTGACCTTTAGAGGTCACATGTAAATTTTCAAAAATGTGAAGTGTTGCAATATCTACAATTTGGGTCCAACATGGTCAAAATTGAATGAAAATTGACAGAGTTATGGCTGGATGAAAATTTCAAAGGTCCAAATGAGCCTTAACCTATGACCTTTAGAGGTCACATACAAATTTAAAAAATGTACAGTGTTACAAACCGATAAATTGAACTTGGATTGGTTACCTACACCTATAATATTCAAGATTGAAATTTTCAAATGACCCTAATTTGCATAATTTTCAAATCATCACCCCCTTCATAAAAGGACATGACTTCATGTCTGGAGCTATTATCATGGCAAGTTTGGAGTTTCCAAATGTTATAGTGTCCGAGAAAACTGTCGGACAAATTTGCTGGTAAAGAAGAAAGAAAGAGAGAAATATAGAAAACCCAACAAAAACCGAATGATTGTGTTGGTACACCGACATAATGAGTAAAACAAACAACCACAAAATAAATGAAGGATAAAAATGTTAATTTCAAACAGAGCATGCATCTGCTGGCAGTGTGAACCAAATTTTAGCTGGCATTCTTGTCAGAATGTTTACAGGGTAGTTTGCAGCACTTGTAACGCTTCATCATTCTACCTCCTGCTTTGTTTACATCTGACAATCCGGTGAATCTTTGCTGATCGACAAGAACGAGAGAGTTGCCGTCTTACCTTTGATCTCTGTGTTGTAATGGTTTAGATGCTGATTGTACGTTGAAGCATCAAAGAGCTCTGCCGGAGAACGGAAGCCAAAAGTCAAGTGGCAGGGTCGATCTTGGTTGTCTTGGGGTGCTCTCCACAAGCATGGACTGATTGCATTGTTCGCATCCTTGCATACACGACGATGTACCAGGACTCAGGCTTCCGTACCTTGCAGATACAGACTAGTTTTGGAAGCTAGCCTTCCTATAACCTGATATCAACTTCCTGTCCAATTTGTAGTTGTTGAAAATAATGTCATTGAGTCAGATGTGGAGCTGGTTGTGGTACTCACATTGCACACAGACAAGGGTTGTGCACTTTTTGAAAAAAGTCAACCAGAAAATACATCTGGGTTCAAAAGACACAATGCATAATCCTGCGCTCTGGATGTTGTGGCATGGCATTTACTCCTGCCTTGATCTCATGCTTACATGGAAAGTCACTCTCTATCAAAGTTTAGGATAAAGTGATACTTGTAGATATATATCTTTTTGTTTCAAGTGCAAGACATACATATATATCTTTTAGGTTTAGTAACATGACCCTTTGATGAAGAAAGTTCCAAAGGTAGGACTGTTTGTTTGGACGAAAAGTAAATTTGCCCAAAAGATAAATGATACTAGCACTAATACTGTTCTCTTCAACTGCAGTCCAAGTTGATCACACACAAGTATATTACTTTCATAAGACCATGTAGATATTCTGTCCTGTTCTTTGTAATTTATCTGAGGCTACAAATATTAAAAGAAAATAAAGTTATCTCAAGTGGAATTTGGAGGGGATGCCCACACTTTGAGTAGGAACATGTAGCTCTTTGATTTGAGTTTTTTTCAAAAGAGAAGTGCCTTGGTTAGGGATTTTTCTTTTTCTTTTTTCAAAAACAAACAAAAACAAAAACAAACAAACAAACAAACAAAAAAAAGAGTACAAAATGTAAAATATTTGTGTTGAAAATGTTCACACAAAACATTGATCTTTGTGAGGGAAAGTTGATGTAATTTTGGGCCATTTTAAAACTCTTTCAGTATTTGGACTCAATCAATAGCTTTCGTCGGCGCGTGTTGGACGTAATGCGATGCTGAGAAAAGCTGTTGACCTGTACCATTATATTCTATGAGACTATGGGCATGCTGGTACTTGAATGAAAGCTTTTTTTTACAAAGAATATTAATATAGTATCTATTTGATAATTCAAAGAAGCTGATCTTAAGTACTTCGACTTGATTTGCAGTTGGCAGTGAAAGAGTTCAAGAAAAATAACCTTACACGGGGAATTTGGGACAAAATTTTAGATCTTTGTTGGGGACATTTCACTGCGAAAATGCGACCTTAAAGCGGCATATAGCTGTTGTGGTCATTTATGGGAGTATCCCATCCCTGGTTAAGAATATACAACTTCGGATGTTTTTGTTATCATGTTTGTTATTTAATTCTCCAATTGACTCTGCAAAATATCCAAGTTTTCGTCATGATGAACATACTTGCATAAATGGGCAGGTTTTGCTGGCAATGCTACCTCATACCCCAGATGTATACCTAGGAACTACACAGCTAAGCACGTTCTCAATCGTGTGAAGTTGTTTTGACTGTTATGAGCATCTGAAACATAACAGAGCAGGGTTTGGATATTCGATATGCTTTTACAGGTTCGATTGGGCTATGTCTTCTATATCCTACAACCAAAACAAGGGATTGAGTTGAAAACAGCACCCATGACTGCAGGCACAGTGCATTGGGACAAGAATTTGCCTGCATATGAACTTTCTTCTCTTCCTGCTTTAAGACCAGCCGTAGTAGGCCTAATATGTTATCACTCCTTGATTCTATTGAAGCATCAGTGTGTCAAGAACATAAAAAAGCAGTCAGCCGGGTAGGCAATTCTGTAACGCGTAAAGCATAAAAAGAAGACTTCTAAAATTTGATATGTTTTCCGTTGTATATATATATATATATATATATATATATATATAGATAGATAGATAGATAGATAGATAGATAGATAGATAGATAGATAGATGTGTGTGTGTGCAAAATGTTCCTTTTTCGACGGTTACGTCATATGCCACCCATTTTAGCCCCAGCACTTTAAACTTTCCACAATCCTTTTTAAAGATGCACTTCTGAGCTGTTTTCAGTAACAACTCATCAACAACAATAGCTTGATAACATTCTAGCATATGGTTGGAAGGGAAGAAACGGGCACTTCCGATGTCATAGTCAAATTCATTTCTCCAATTGACACTCATGAGCTACGATGTTTAACAGTAAAAGCCTACACACTTCATCTCTTTGCTCTGTAAAACATTATTGTACAAATTACAAGGTTTTACAAGATTGTATAAGCTGCCCGCCCATGATTTTACCGTTGGCACGTTACTTGCCTGCTGAGACAGACTGTGTTTGCTTGTATACTTTTGATAGTGCAACAAGCCCCATCAGATATACCAAAAGCGCCTGGTGAGTCGTTTTAGCAGACAAGTTACTGGACCCACCTCACATGAAAACCCCATCATAACAGCTATGCAGCCAATGGCTAAGAATATGATCGGGTGGGTTCTCAGTATAGAGGACCTGGAGGAAGGAGGGGTAGGCCTGTTTTTAGCATTACTTTTCATAGTAATTTGCACTTAAATTGCGTGGAAAATACCTGCGTTTACAAACAAAAAATTTCTTATTGTATAAATCTTTGTGTATA
>OZ026615.1:54648349-54740849 GCA_964020975.1 Hermodice carunculata | reverse complement strand
ATACGTGAATCGTTTAGTAATTTCGGTATTAGTAAGTATACTTAGGGACCAGTCAAAAATATCAACATTTTCACATTATTACACAGAGTATGCTTTTTTTGGAGGGGGGGGGGGGGGCTGACGGCCAGTGTTTGGGGTGTTTTTTTTTTTTTAATACATGAAAATGTTGAATTTTTTGCTTACCAATAAATGTTTCAGATTTAAATACTTATGATAATATTTGCATAAGAAGCTTCATCAACATTACATGCACGGGTTTTAGGGTCCGAACATGTGAACAAGCAATATGGCTTTGCATTTTGGTTTGAAAAAATCCACATTTTTAAAGTACAAATTTCAAGGGGGAATGGGTCCTATGAAATAGCATCTCCAGGTACTAATGTGAAAATGTTGATAATTTTGGCTGGCCCCTTTATTACCTGTACGACCACTATTGCCAAGACCTCCATGTCTGGCCAAATCGCCCAACCAATTCAGTTGGGTTACTCACTCGATTGTTTTCAAAACCATGACAGTCCCCTTGGCGCCATGTCTCGGTTCCTTGTAAACCCAGTAGAGACTCCTGGTGCCCATACTCCCTTAAACTCCCTTCCTCCTTGATGATTGGTCAGATGACAATCGCCTGCATGAAGGAAGCTGGGTGGTCAGGTAGGCTTCTTTGGTGGTCGAGAGGTGAGTATACTTACTAATACCAAAATAACTAAAAATTAAAGGTACAAGTTATGTAACGTTACCCCTGGACCACCGTTGCTGATATACAAATGCATTGGAGGAGGGTGTAACATTACTGGCATACTGACCAAGGACCGCCCGGGGGAGGGGAGGGGGGGAGGAAACCATGGGTCCACGTAAGGAGGCAACATCTGAAGGGAAAACCTCAGAGGTATGCAGACTTGAGGAAGCAGGATCTAAGCCAGGAAACCCTCCTTACTGACCAGCATGGGACCACACTGCCCCCCCCCCCCCAAAAAAAAATCACCTGCCAGCCTGAAAGCTGTCCGCCATGTGGGTGGAGGCTGTCCATTTCTACTCCTTTAGTCCTAGAGATCTAACAACACCGTCGAGTCATGAAAAATGGCTGGTATAGATTATGGTTCTGTAAGGCAGTGTCCAAAACTGGGTCCAAAGCTATAGGCCAGGGACACCGAGGATGGCCACCCGATACAAGTTCGGGTATAAAGTCCAGGCTTACTCTTAGTATGCCGACCTAAAGGCTTCAACCTGATCAAAACCTCGAGGGTGACATAAGCTGGAAAATGGTGATGCCCTGAGGGAACAAGGGAAGTCCAAGGGCAAGTATTAGGAACCAATGCAAAGGAGCCCACTATGCTGGCAAAGGTATACATGCCCTCCTCAAGCACTACCAAGCTGTGCAAGTTGTGCTCGGTAAACGTCTCATACGATACCCAGCAGCAGGCCCATAGGATATCAACAACAGCAACTTTCCTTAGGGTGCACCAGGAGGCATTAAAGGCTTGCACCTCATGAGCTCTAGTCCAGACTTGCTCTAAGCCCATAGGCCTTCCAAATTATTCTCATAGGCCTTCAGGATGGTCTGCTTAATCCACAATGAGGTCATATTTTGGCCAACTTGCTCCTTCTGAGGGTTATTGAGGGGCAAAAAGAGGGTGAACCTCTGGCCCCTGGTGCTGTCCATGTGAGAGAAGTACCAACGTAGCACTCTCACTGGGCACAGGGCTCTTTCTTTCATGGGAATAGCCATGTCCATAGCACAAAGGGTGAAACCCTGAAAGGCCATAGAAGGATCTCGAGCAACTTGGCTCTTTGCTAGGAAGCCCAAGTGAGGCTTCAGGGTCACCTGCAAGTGGTCAGGTGACCATTGGAACACTTTCCAATGAGCTGAGTAAACAGTAAGAGAAGAGGATCAAAGCCCCTTTGGGCAATTGTAAATGTGACCAATTCTGAGAAACCTCTGTCACAGATGTGCTGTACAACAACCAACCAGGGTGGAGGTTGAGCACTTGAAGGTTCCTGGGCAACACACTCGTCTGCAGTTGCACCAGAAGTTTCAGCCATGTCAGTAAATGTAGTGGAAGCTTGACACTTAATTCCAGAAGGTCCAGAGACCCATTTGTCCTCAGTCGCCAGGGGGCGACCAGGATCAAATTGCAGCCATGATGCTGAAACTTCTGCAGAACCCTTGGGAGGATCTGTGGGGGTGAAAAGGTGTACTCCCAAAGGTTGCTCCAGTCCATGGCTAGAGCATCCAACCCTGAGGCCTGGGGATCCAGGTATGTAAACTGGAAGTTTTGTGTTGACACTTGTCATGAACAAATCTACATGTGGGGTACCCCACCAGGCCCACATGGCCTGAACAACCCATGGGTGGAGCAACCACTCTGTCCCTACCGGCCAACCTTTTCTTGAGAGTTGGTTGGCCAGGACATTTTGTAGTCCTGGGACATGCCAGTAGGCAGACCTCATGTTTGGAGCACCATTGCATGATGCATTCGGCCAGCTCTGTCAGTGCGATTGGAATGGAATTGGCAGTTGAGGTGATCGCAGTCCTGTTGTCCCACATTATCAGGATGTGTTTGTGCCCCACAAGGTTCTGGAAGTGGAGGAGCGCTAAGTATATCGCCTCCAGTTACAACCAGTTTATGTGATGGAATGCGAACTGCTTGGGCCAAATACCTGATGCTGTCTGGCCCTCCACATGGGCTCCCCACCCAGACTGAGAAGAGTCTGTGTACATGGTGAGATGTGCCTGAAAGGGTGATGTCTCTCCTGTCATGATGTTATCCCAAACAGTCCACCAAAGGATTGCCGGTGGTCCTCTTGGAGGACTGGCACCAGGGCTTGGTGGCCTTGGCCCCTAGACCATCTGTCCCTCAGGGTGTGCTGCAAGGGACAATGGTGAAGGCAGCCCAGGGGAACCTGGGAGTCCAGTGAGGACAGGGAGCCTAACAGGGCTTGCCCCTGCTGAGCAGAGCAAATCAGAAACACCTTGAGCATCAGCTAAGGTCTCTCCCACCTGTCTTCTGAAGGGCAACGGATGAAGGCAACCATGTAGAACTAGATGCTGAGAAAGACATAGAAGGCAGCCAAGGGGAACCTGGGAGTCCAGTGAGGACAGGGAGCCTAACAGGGCTTGCCCCTGCTGAGCACAGCAAATCAGAAACACCTTGAGCATCAGCTAAGGTCTCTCCCACCTGTCTTCTGAAGGGCGACAGATGAAGGCAACAATGTAGAACTAGATGCTGAGAAAGACATAGATCTGCTCCAGTGTTAGGCTGGACTTTGAGAGATTCACAATCAGGCCTAACTGTTTGGGAAGCTCCAAAACTGTCTGTGTGTGACAATGCGAATCTTGGTGTTGTAGTGCCTAGTTCAGCCAGATACCCATTAATGCATATAGTGTTCTGGTGAAGGTGCACAGCAACTGCCTGTGTGAACTGGGTAAACACCAGAGGTGCCAAGGGAAAGCCGAATGGGAGCACCCTGAACCAGTAGACCTGGCCCAAAACACAAACCACAAATACTTCTGTGAAGTTTCCATAATTGGTACATGGAAGAATGCATCCATAAGATCCAAAGATGTCACACATTACAGGTGCTGCAGGGCTGCCCCCAATGACTGAGGGGTCTCCACCCTGAAGGACAAAACATCTAAGTATGTGTTCAGTATTCCCAGTTGTATGACCAGGCACCAACCTCCATCCTGCTTGGGAACAAAGAAGACTAGGTTTTACAACCTGGGCAAACTGGGATCATCCACCCACTCCATGGTGCTTTTGCTCTGAAGTTTTTCCACTGCCTCTATGAACACTGATGCTTTAGGTTCCAGCATAGGAGGTGTGAACCACTTTGGTTTGCCTCACAATAGAGGCCTGTCTTTGCTGTAGGGCAGCAAGTAGCTGTGTCTCAGGGCATTCAACATGAACGAATCATCTGTAATGGACTCCTATTGAGCACAAAAGGCAGAACACAACCACTGACAGCGCACTCTGGGCAGAGTGCTGGAAGTCCTCCAGGAAAGACCTCAAGGCCACCAAAGAGATGTCAGTGAGATGCCCCTGGCATCTTCTTCCAGTCTCTTATAGGCCTCAGCAAATGCATAGATAGACTTGGCTGCTGAGCATCAAATTCTTTCCAATCCAAATCCACTGGGAGAGGATGGAAGGAAAACATCTGCTCTGGCACAGAGTACCACTTCCCCTGTATGTCTGGCCAGGGAAAGAGTCCCCCTGGCCAAAAAATAGCCAGTGGTTGGGGTCTCCACCTGAGGTGGAGTGCCTCAAGAGCAAACATGGCCAAGTTGCTGGTGACAACCGAAGCAGTACACACAGTCATCCCAGGCAGCAATGAAATGGTTCCGTGAATCCATCTCTGACCTTTACCAAACAAGGGTAAAAGAGAAGTGGTCACTGGATAAACACTAACGGCAAGCTGCCAAGCAATGATTGCCTGGTGGGCACTGTCTTCCCAATCCTTGTCATCTGATCATCAAGACCATGTTGAAATCTCAGTTTCAAGCCTAATTGACCAGCTCTACCTCTACATTTCAACAGGTATCTGTAGATCAAATGTAAGCTACCCTAGCCTCTGAAAAGTCCTTGACTTCTGAGAAAAGATTTTCTGCAGAAGGGAATGTACTTAAAGCACTAGAACAGTGTTTGTGAACAACAGTTCACAGAGCTTCCAACTCTATTCGACCACGCGGTATATGAGGAAGGAAATACAAGGGAGCATGCACATCAGATGTCACCCCATGTCCACGAGGAACCAAGAGATGGTGCCACTGGGACCGTCATGTCTTTGGGAACAATCAAGTGAGTAATCCAACTCGATTGTGTCAGGCAATTGGGCCAGACGCTGAGGTCTTGGCAATGGTGGTCGAGAGGCAACGTTAGTCATTACATAACTAATTTAAATCCACACATTTAAGGACTAAAATCTTAAAAGTTACAGACTCAGACTGGGGTTTGAACATCTTGCTTGCAGGTTACTATGGCATCTATAATCACTTCTTATTTCACTATGTAACCCCATATTTTCAGTTTATGTCAATCTCATTACCAGCTAAACAGATTAGTATTCATGTTTTCTCCATGCGCATAGTAGAGATAATTCAGAGTTCAGTCTGTTTGGAGGGCAACAATCTCATCTGGAGATTGATATATTCATCCCAGTCCACTCCTCAAAGCTGGGCAATTCCTACCTCATTTCCACTGCATCTTCTGTATAAGTTCGTTGAACGCCGAATTGAAATGCTATATGTTACCTTCACTGTTTGTATCTTCTCCGTGTTATAACTGCATTGAATATGTACATGACACAGTGGTTAAAATGTCTTTGTCCTGGTCAAAGTTCAGTTTTAAAGAACAAAGCAAGGAACTCTTTGTACCAGTTGTAAAAACCCGCTGACCTTCATCACTGGGGACACCAACAAATTTTTCTTTCCTGCAATTTTTGTTTTGTTTTGTCTTGTTCGTTTGTTTGTTTATTGTTGTTGTTATTATGCCTTGTTTTTTTGTCTTTTTTTTTTAATTGGTTATTTGTCTTCTTTCGTAGAGGTATCGACCAATGTCAATGAAATAGCATTTAGGAAGCACCTAATGAATTATCATTTCCAAAAGCAGCAAACTAATTCTTCATATTGAAATGTGGCTTGCTTACATTTTTAATGCACAAAAGCCTTGATTGCTAAATTTCTAAGCTATTGAAAGGGCAGAGAATGGCTATAACCACCATATTTGTGGATGAAGACCAGGATCCAATTTTTTATCAATGCGACCAATGGTGACTAATTGGATGCTCATCGCATGCACGGGACAAACCAGTGCATATAGTTTCTTTCCAATCCAGGAAGTGGGTAACACCACAGCCAATGTCACCTTGCCAAGACTGGGTCACACGAGAGATGGAAGAAAAGCTAATTATCCCATGACTACTGCAGAATGGCATCATTGCTACTTGATATGAAGACATTGAGTGTCCGTGTACTATTCACTTCAGTAGCTAATGAGCCCGAACGAAATGTGAAATTTAGGGAGAAAATTAGTCGCTGACCTGTTCGTATTTGTACTGTAATATGTAACAAGCGAGGCTGTCAAATTACTGTCCATGAACGAGAGTTCATTATTCACCCAGAGTTGCCACCTGCCCACAGCAAGAACAGCCTTTGGTTCTATCTCTTTGAATTATTTTGATAAAGAAACTAACAGGAAGGAGAACAAAAAGTGTCAGCAAAACCACTATTCGTCCATTATCTTATTTAGTCACTCATTGACATGCAAATAATTGTGTCGCCGAGCGTTTGTCGTTGTGTGAAGGTAATTTGCCTTGTACAACCCACACAACATGGCGACTGGACCCATATTATAGAATTAGAAGGGATTCTTTGAATCTCATTTTCTCGTCTTGCTTTTGTAAAAATCCACATATGACTGGACCTGCAATCTACTTTCAGAGATAGGCTTACATCGATTTATCATCTCACAATCAAGAAAAGTTTAAATACATGCACATCTCCGTAAAGATATATACAGATGAATCTATGTGAACTGAAATAGTTTGTTTTCTGTGGAGAGAAATTTGATTTAAGCATAATGTTTAAACCAGGGACGTGTTCCAAAAGCATAGTACGCCATTGTTTAATTCCAAGTCTTAATATTGGGATAAAAATGTGCTGTCTTTGATATTTGATGGGTTTTTTAAGGAAATCCCAAGCATATCACATTTACAAGTCATTAAAAAACACTGGACCCCATAATATGACTGCAAGCTTGGTAACTTAACTCAATCAAACCAGGGAGCTAAAATGCAAACCCTTAATCTAATTGATAATAACGAAGAGCGTTAACCATAGACAGAAAATGTGTTTAGTGGTTTTGTGTGTCTCTGTTTAGTGGTTATATGTCTCTCCGTGTGTCTCAAACAAATACAAAAAAGAAAACAGCTAAATTCTTATTTTCATCATACATCCATGTCAGTTTTAAATGTAGTCAAGAAGAGAAAGGTGAAATGTCTTATGACTTTATAATAACGATGATAATGATAGTCATAATGAGAGTAACCGTCGTCGTCATCATCATTTTGTTGTCATTATCATTAAACCCTAAACAGTGGGGACAGTATAAAGTACACCTAGATGCACAATGCAAAAGCATGACAGTCATGAATCAAGTGATAATGGCAAAAACAACGAACAAGTACATGCAATCGCAATGACTACATATATTGTCTATGAGAAAGTCCATTAAAACAACGACATTTTAAAAAATGAGTAACTATATGTATCACAGCAATCACAACGGTTCCATTCTATCTATAATAGATTCCATTATAGCAATGTCAAGTGCCTTTGGGAGAGCCCCAACAAACAAATGCGGAGCCTATCCTTGTGCTAACTTACACGTCAGTTTACAGCCAACGTAAAGCGAGGCTTTCTCAAAGCTTGGCTAATTAAACTAAGAAAGAGAATAAATTGTTTAGAAAAAAACACACATTCACACAGATTATCTTAAAAACAAAATCAAACCAAAGCAAAACAAAAATTAACCAACAAAACAACAACAAAACCTATCCGCTATCGTAAAAGCCCACACCATGTCTGAAAAAATACGAACATGTGATTTATTTGACCAAAACAGCCACAACCTATCTAAAGTTTGAATAGTGCTGAATATTATAACATACAAACATAAATCTTACTCTTCTACGAGCAAATTTTGGTTCATGTACATTCTATATTTCCCTCATTTATCACAATTTTAGGCCCTGTCACAGTCCCGATAGTACAATCAATCTGCACCTCACACTGAAGAATGCGCCTTGCGACAGGTGGAGCCACAGTTACCTATCTCATTACACTTTACGCCGGAATGCTGCCATACCCCTGCTCGAAAAGCCCACAGGTCTTCGTTACTTCATGAACACGCTTAAATGTGGGATAGTTTAATGATGATCTGCCAAAGTTATTTCTATAGGTATATCTCGTTTATGCCTTCCGGCTGTAGCAGATCCAATGTGAACCAGGTTTTGCTAGGGTCTAGAGCCAGCGTATGCTCCAAGATCTCTTCCACTTACGTACTTACGTCGGCCCTTCGCCTCAGTATAAATGTAAAGATTCCCAATGTGGTCCAAGAAGTTATTCTGGTTCCTGTCGTGATCAAATTTGATTATGAAATAGAGTCTCATGAATGCATACAAAAGTAACGAGTCGCGCTGTTTCTTGGAAAAGTTAGCTGTGTATCGAAATTTACTTGACCACAACCCAAGTGAATCCACCTTGAACCATATAGCACTTTCTTTTCTTTTTTATGTCTGGGTGCAAACCAAGACATTTTGTTTTTCCAAGAATTCTTTTCCTTTCTTTCTTTCTTTCTTTCTTTCTTTCTTTCTTTCTTTCTTTCTTTCTTTCTTTCTTTCTTTCTTTCTTTCTTTCTCTGTCTCTCTCTCTCTCTCTCTCTCTCTCTCTCTCTCTCTCTCTCTCTCTTTCTTTCTTCACGACCAAATTTGTCCGGAGTTTTACTCGGATACTATAATTCCGAAAACTACCAAACTTGCCATGGTGACTGACTTACCGGTGAAATTGTGCATGTGGTTTAGAATAGTAATGATGTTTAAAATTATGAAAAGTAGGGGCAATTAAAATTTTAAAAGCTCCATATCTTCCAAACTATTGCAGACACACACAAAATTTCAATGTATTTATGTAGGTTTTTGACACCTGCCAATATAATGGACAGGAAATGAAAGTTGTAGAATTTCAAATTATGCTAAGTAGGATCACTGAAAAAAAGTTGAAGTTGAATATCACCAAAACTATTATAGATAGCCATGCCATTTCAAATTCATTTTTTTAGGTTTGTGGCAAAGCAGCATCCAATGAACCTTGAACCAAAGTTGTGGGATTTCAATTTATGTAAATTAGGTGACTATGCAAAATTAAAATCTCGAATAGCTTCAAACCTATTAGAGATAGGGATGCCACTCCAGCTTCAATTTATGGATTTGTGACATAGCCGCATCCAATGAACCATGATCCAAAATTGTTACAATTTTAATTTATGCATATAAAATGAATACACCAACTTTAAATCCTGAATAACTTCAAAACTATTTTTCAAAGAGATGCCATTGCAACTTCAATTTGTAGATATGTGACATAGCCCCATCCAATTAACCATAAACCAAAGCTGTTGGTTTTTAATTTATGCGAATTAGGCAAGTTCACAAAATTAAAATGTTGAATAGCTTCAATACTATTATAGATAGTGGTGCCATTCAAACTTCACTTCACAAGTTTGTGACATGGGAACACCCAATGAACCAAGAATCAAAGTTGTAGCATTTTAATTTATGGTAATTAGGCTGATACACAAAATTTAGATTATGTTTAACAGATGCAGAATGTAGCATTTTAAATTGTTCTCATTTTGAAGGCACCCAGATAGATTTTCCTGGGAAGCAAATCTTCTTTTCTAGTTTCTTTTCTTTCCTTTCTTGTTTCTCTTTTCTTTTTTTGGTTTTTGTTATTAAACAAGAATGCTTGCTCAGGTGGTTTAGTACATGAATTCGCTTCGGTCCTCCTTACTTTGAAAGATGACTGCTCACACGAATCATATTTTAAAGCACTTGATAACTGACTAACGACCTTGTCCTATTTTTGTGACCCGATGAACCATATCCTTACAACTCGAAAAGTGTTCGTCCAACTTGTGCCATTTTTGTGTGTGTCTTTTTTGCTTTATTTTGTGTTTATGGAAGCTTCGGCTTGGTGCGCATACCGAGCTTACGAAAACTTACGCTACTCTTCTCTCGCTCTCCCCTGCCCTTCCTTCCTCCCCCACCTCGTCCGCCGTCCGCATCCGCAAATGTAAAGGTCAAGGTGACATCACCGTCTAAACCCATCTCCGCACCGCAACACGCACGCACACACACGTCCACTTTACCTCTCAAAACACGTGCAAAATATCAGAGAGCCCAGGGGTGTCTCAGTTGTAGTTCTACCAGGGCCACACTTGTGTCGGCTACTTGATTATAGTGACCTTTCATCTCTAGTTTCAAAGTCATGACCTTTTCATGTTTTATATTTTTCAATATTTTGAGGATCATAACTATAGGTCACATACGACTTTTGGGATGATATTGTACAGTAAATGTATATGGGCCCATTTTATCAGGATCCACTTGTGGAAGAAAACAACGTTTTGGCCCATTAATTGAAAGCTACCAATAGCTTTCCACGAAGTTGAGCTCCCCTATGGCTTGCCCAGCTCAAGGCGCACCTTCTTCTTATCGCGCCTTTTTCTTAATCACATCTATATTTAAACAAATGAAGGTTAATGTCATTTGGCCGTTCAAAATTAGAAATGCATCACTTTGTCGGATTTATTCCATTAATATTGTCCCTAATCGTTACAACCAGAGGGCACAGCTTTCTTATTTCAATATTTAGCATGCCATAACTATGTGTATCCGATGACTTTCGGGACAATATGGACAATGTAAGTACCATCCTTAATCTCTTATTTTACATTGCTAAAATTGTGACCTTGACTTTAATTTGAACGTTTGATGGGAAACACAATTCGCCCATTTGCCTATTATAATTTGCATGGTGTTGAACTCTCTGCAAGGAAAGCCTGGCCTAACTTGCAATTTTAAAAATATACCAGGCCTGCATTTGAAAAAAAAAATGAAAGTCAGGGTCTCATGGTCATATAGATGAGAAACGCATCACTTTTTCCACCCACACCACTGTAAGCGCTCACTGTTAGGACAACAGACACATATCTTAAATTTACTTTAACATGCAGCGCAATGGGTCACAAGGTTGTTGAACAAATGGAAGCCCGGATCCAGAGGCCTTTCCTCCCCAATTGCTTGCAGTCGCAGATATTTTGTTTCTCATTGTCATTTCAAGCACAAATTTAATTAAATAACTGTCTTGTGTGACTACGAAGCCAGTTTCTTAAATCGAACAGCCATGTCCAGGTTCACCTGGAAACCTGAAATCATAGTTTGTTCATCGGGTGGCGCTGCGATCTTTGACATATCTGTTCATAAGTAGGCAATTGTGTTTGCTACTTATACTCTTATATTTTGATGAACCTTGGAGGGGACATGAAAAAATATTATTCTTATTTCGTGTCCTCACAATAAACATTGCGTTTCTGTGATATTTGGAAATATAATCAGACAGTATCGACGATATTATTTATCTTTGGCTCGGAAGCAACTGAACATAATATATCACTGGCCATGGTACCTGTATGCACCTATGTTATAATATGCATGTTCCCTTCCCTAAAAAAAATAGAAAATAAAAAAAAGCAAGCAAGCAAACAAACAAACAAACAAAAACCGAATATTCAAACGTTCGCTTGTGTATGAAAGTGCTTGCATTTTAATAGCCTGCCGGACTTTTTAAAGGACTGTGAAAATGTGTATGATTTTAAATATCAGTATAATGACCACTTTTTTTAAATGATGTATCTTAGTACTGCGAGGGAACGAAATATTATTTCGAGGGAACGCAATAGTATATTGCGAGGGAACGGAATATTATTTCAAGGGAACGCAATAGTATTGAGACGGAACGAAACACTTATTTCGAGGGAACGCAATAGTATTGCGAGGTAACGAAATATTATTTCGAGGGAATGCAATAGTATTGCGAGGGAAAAAAGTACTTATTTTGAGGGAACGCAATAGTATTGTGAGGGAACGAAACATAAATGATACGATTTTCTGTCACCTTCCTGGCGCCAAATTACTCGTATAGGGAACGTAGGTAAATGACGTTTTTTTGTTTGTTTGTTTGTTTTGTTTTTGGTGAGGGAACGAAACAGTATTGCAAAGGAATGCAATAGTTATTGCATGGGAGCGAAATAAAATTGCGTGGAAACGCAATAGTTATTGTGAAGGAACGAAATAAAAACATTTTTCTCTCGTGTCCCATCCGGGGCTCCGTAGGAATTGCCATTTTGGTGGGTATCAGGGATGTCTATCAAATGCAGGAGGAATCCTCTGTTTTTAAACAAGAAATAATAAAGAAAATAACAGTAACTTGCACAGTGAAGGATGGAATACTCACCTATAGACGCTTATAAGCACAATAGTTCACTTATAACCTTGAAAGATTGAGTGAGACCCCCTTCTGTCTTATGATTACTGAAACACAGAAAAGGATCGTTTGAGTCACAAAAGCAGTTGTAAGGACATCACTTGGTGCGAACACAATTGCCATACGGTACAATGTCTTTTGGTTCCTTTGAAGGTCAAACAGCATATGGCAAGCCATTTATAACATGACATGACATGACATGACATGACATGATATGATATGACATAATAAATATAATATAATATATAATAATATATATTATAATTGCATAAAATAATTTAACACTTGAAAGATGTACATATATTTGAAATTATTTTACACATATATAAAAACACTTGTATTCACGTGAAACAGTTTTATACACAAGTGTAATAAACACTTTCACGCAAATGTGCAAATAGTTTCGCATACGTAAAAATACTTTTACACATATGTGTAAAAGTATTACACATGTGTGAAAGTTTTACATACTTGTATAAAAGATTTAAACGTATGTGAAATACTTTTACACGTGTTTAAATCTTCATGTATGTCAAATGAATGACTATTTCACATATGTGAAATAGTTTTACACATGTGTGAAAAGATTTGCATGAACTGATAATTAATTTTGCATTGGCCTATGTGAAAAAGATTTACACCTACTTGGAAAGGATTTTTAGACGTGTGTAAAACAATGTACATGTGCACACGTGCAAAGAAATTGCACATTTGTGAAAAATTTAAACACTTTTGCATAATAGTTTTAAATGCTAAAACGGCTTGCCATAGACAACCCAGTTACACATTTAACTTCAATGTTATGGAGGCACAACAGAAACGTTTCATTTGGCTTATGGCCATGGCAGTAACACGTCTCTTCACCATAACTTGCACCGTAAGTTCACCAATTAACACAGCAGTTCGAAGAGGTTACATACAAATTGAACTTTGTCAAATGAATGCTAATTAGGTTCACCACGCTATATTTATTGCCTGAAGTTTACTTTGCATTCAGAATTTGCTGCTCGGTGTTGTAGGATCAGTTAATTTTAAGCGTCAAAGCTGACCATTCATAGTTCACAGGTATTCACTTCAGTTGCATTTGTCCGCAGTTAAGAGGTTAGGTAATATTGAAACACGGCTGGAGCTTCCTCGTGTTTGTTTGTCTGTTTCAATTCTTCTCCTTGTTCTTTTTTTTTTATTCTTTCTTTTGACGACAAAATTTCTGTTTGGTTGGTTATTTTCTGTGTTTGTTTTGCTTTCTTTTTGTTTGTTTGTTTGTTTGTTTTTTGTTTTTGTTTTTGTTTTTGTTTTTTTTTCGGGGGGAGGGGGTTCTTTAATCGCCATTAAATGTTTTACCTGTGATACAACTTTCGTTTTTGTCCAAGCTCTGCATGGCCCGATTTTGGTAACTTGGAGAGGTTTATGAAAACATATATCCGGTTTGTGTATATGTTGAAAAAAAATATCAATCGTGCAAAGTTTTTCACTTAAATGCACACGTGGTTCCCTAGGCCTGTGACTTTATGTTTATAACTTCGTGTTGTCATATTTTTGAAGACCTGATGAAAACAATTGATCTTCATCGCAACAAGATTGACTTGTTTCGTTGCATATGTTTATCCTGTTTGCTTTTGTGTGTGTGTGTGTGTGTGTGTGTGTTTTGTTTGTTTGTTTGGGTCAAAATATTGCAAATATTTTCCACAGACTAATCCCACATGGCCATTTAGATTGTACTCAACCTATTTCATTTCTGGCATTGAGATTTGTAGATATGGCGAAGGTGAATGAAAAGTCTGGTTGTGTATTGGCAAAACGTTTTGTACCTGACAAGTTCTTAATATCTTCGAAACTGTAACAGATAGAAGTGCAATTGCTACTGGTAGGTATATGTATATGGTACAAAATTTAACATTTTAAAGCTTAAACATCATCAAAACTCATACTCACAAACAATTCCAGGTCCATATATTAAAACCTCCCTACAGTAGGAACCCTTGAGACAGGGAACAAGTGCGCACTGCAGAGAGGTACCCATTCCAGAGTGGGTCAGCCCTTTTGGGTGGTATGGATGAGCATACACATGTACACGTAGAGATAAACATGATTCGTAGTTCCATGTACAACGTATCTTTTACATCATAATCCAAGGGGAGCTAACTTCGCATAATACATAACTGCCTTTGTTGATTTATCATAAAAACAAAAACAACTAAAAAAGAAGATTTGCTTCACAGCAAATCTATCTGGGTGCCTTCAAAATGAGACCAGTTTGAAATGCTACACTTTGCCATTGTTCAACATAATCTAAATTTCGTGTGTTAACCAAACTTTTATAAAGTAAAATGCTACAACTTTGGTTCTTGGTTCATTGGATGTGGCCATGTCCCAAACTTATAAAATGAAGTTTGAATGAAGCTAGTATCTATGACAGTTTTGAAGCTATTCAACATTTTAATTTTGTGTATTTGCATAAATTGAAAGCCTACAACTTTGGTTTATGGCTCATCGGATGGGGCTTTGCCACAAACCCATAGATTGAAGTAGGAATGTCATCTCTATCTGTAATAGTTTTGAAGCTATTCGAGATTAAAATTTAGCATGTTTACCTTCTTTGCATAAATTAAAATCCTACAACTTTGGTTCATGGTTCATTGGATGCGGCTTTGCCACAAACGTATAAATTGAAGTTGAAATGGCATGTCTATGTACAATAGTTTTGGAGATATACAACTTGAAAACTTTTCAAAGCCCCTTATTAGCACAATTTGAAAATATACTTAATTTATATACTATCCATTATATTGGCAGGTGCCACAAACCTATATACGCACATTGAAATTTTGAGTATCTGCAATATTTTGGAAGATATGGAGCTTTTAAAATTTTAATTGTACCTAAATTTGCTTACTTTTAAACACCATATGACTATACCAAATGAGATGCACAATTGCACTGGTTAGGTCAGTCACCATAGCAAGTTTGGTGGTTTTCGGAAAAATACTGCTTGAGAAAACCTCCAGACCAACTGGGTTGTAAAGAAGAAAGGCAGGAAAGAAAGAAAGAAGGAAGAAAGAAAGAAAGAAAGAAAGAAAGAAAGAAAGAAAGAAAGAAAGAAAGAAAGAAAGTGTTTACTAATACAGTGAAACCTCTCTAAAGTGGGCACTCTTGGGACCAGAGAAAAGTGACCCATGGGACCAAAGAAAAGTGCTGACTCCTGAGAGGGTCAGCCCTTCTGGGCAGTATGGATGAGTAAGTGTGCATGTATATGTACATTATTCATGCATATATATATATATATATATATATATATATATATATATATATATATATATATATATATATATATATATATATATATATATATATATATATATATATATATATATGTACAGTGTATACATGCAATACAAAACTGTCTTTCTTCCTTTATTACATAAACAAATTTTAACAGAAGCTGTCAAGAAGCTACATAAAGAAGACAAAACTATACTGTCTCAGTATTGGCTATGAAGATCAGGTTTCATCTCACTGGTTACAAGAAAACAAAGACATGAAAGTGTCCACTGAGATGACACAAATTCTACCCTCATTGGTCTGGCACTCAGCTCTGTATGTAGTCTATTTGTAACAGAGGGTACACTCAGGCTTGTTCTGCCTAGAAGTCTGGAGCCTGAGTTCCCTTGGGACTGATAAGCTCAGCAGACTGACATTGCCCTCAGGAAAAAACAGGCCAGCTAGGACACCAGTTTCAATCATGGTGCATTGAGAGGTCTGTTCTGTACAAATGGAAACAAAAGCCTGCCTGGTACAAATGGCAGCATGGAGTCAATCTGTTCCTGCATGAACAGAAAGAGATTCTCTGTATTTTATTGAGAGTCTCAATACACAGTTGTTGCCCCCCCCCCCCCCCAATTTGCTACAAGACCCAAACCTTCCAAAGCGTACACTTAACTTGCATGGCTAGAAAGCTGTGAGACAGGTTCAACCTAATTAATTATGATTGCAAAATCGTTGCCTGGCACCATGGAGATCAAGCATTAGGTCATACAGCAAGCAGTTCAAGGCCTGTATGTGAATTGGGGAAAAATTTGGTGAATTTAGCGAACATTAAAATCCCCCAAGTTTTGTTTGTATGCTATTGGAGTTGCCAGTTGTCTCAAACCTACATGTGTACTTTGTGTCTATCTCCAATAGTTTAGAAGATATGGAGCTATAGAATTTTAATTGCCCCTTATTTGCATAATTTTAATCATCTAGACTATTCAAGTGCCTAATTTCACTGGTTGGTCATTTGCTGTGGCAAGTTTGGTGTTTTTCGGAATAGTAGGGTCCGAGAAAAACTCCAGACAAATCTGGCCGTAAAGAAAGAAAGAAAGAAAGAAAGAAAGAAAGAAAGAAATGTCTGGGTGCCAACCCATACATAAAAATTTAAAAGGGGGGGGGGCGGACTGGATCAGCGAAGTCTCCCATTGCATACTCACACAGATCACTGATACAGATACGTTTGGATGCATTTTGAGGGATGGTTCTGCAAGTAGGTGAAAGAGGGCAGCACCTGACGATATGGCCGGGAACACTTTGCTTTCTGACCAAGTCATCACGAAGCCTCGCCCTGTGCTGTAAGGTTTGCCACTACAATAGTGCTTGCCCTTGGGAAGTGCTAAACAGCTGGTCCCTGTTTGCTTCAACTTTTAATTTTGTATTCGCTGAGTTTCGTGGGACCTCTTGTCATTGATTTTTTTCTATAGAGATGGACAAGATAGGCGCAATAAGTCATTAAGCCCATTTAAAATGATTTATCCCACGTACAGGCGCTTGTCCACGTCACGGCGACCGACTGTGGGCGAAAAAAAAAAGGCCACAGTCGGTCGCCGTGGCGCAGACAAGCGCCTGTGATTTATCCATGCCATCATGATGACCCTTATATAGTATTAAGGTAGCGGCCACATTTCGACTGCAGCGGCAATATGGTGACTCATCATAAAATGACTTTTTTCCATTTTCACGAAGCCCATTATCTAAACTTTGTGCTCACCAAAATTGACTTTAAAAAAATAAATATTTATAGGAGAAAAACGAAGAAAAACATCACTAACTTTGGGCTGTCAATTACACGTGCTTGGTCTGTTTGTTGAATTATGTTAATTAATCGCCAAGTTTAGATAGCACTCGGCCGAAATGTTCATTGGATGCTGCTTTGCCACAAACCTAAAAAAATGAATTTGAAATGGCATGGCTATCTATAATAGTTTTGGTGATATTCAACTTCAACTTTTTTTCAGTGATCCTACTTAGCATAATTTGAAATTCTACAACTTTCATTTCCTGTCCATTATATTGGCAGGTGTCAAAAACCTACATAAATACATTGAAATTTTGTGTGTGTCTGCAATAGTTTGGAAGATATGGAGCTTTTAAAATTTTAATTGCCCCTACTTTTCATAATTTTAAACATCATTACTATTCTAAACCACATGCACAATTTCACCGGTAAGTCAGTCACCATGGCAAGTTTGGTAGTTTTCGGAATTATAGTATCCGAGTAAAACTCCGGACAAATTTGGTCGTGAAGAAAGAAAGAGAGAGAGAGAGAGAGAGAGAGAGAGAGAGAGAGAGAGAGAGAGAGAGGTCGAAATATGGCCGCTACCTTAATGGTGTAATTACTGACCATTGCTTTAATAGCGAAGGGACTGATTTCTACATGCCAGTTTCCAGAAGTGTAAGGTTTTAGCTGAGCTTCTAGCTCAGCTGATGGTATTTCACTATTTGGCCTGGCCAATTTTAAAGCTGATCCCAAGCAATGTATTTTTCTTTTGAAATTCAAACATCAATTAAAATTAATTTGAAATATATTGTGCCTTCAGTCCAAGGCAAAGCAGTAGGCCTATAATATAAAATTTGTTTGCATACGATCTGGGCAATATTCACTATTAAAAATATTATTACTAGGTAAAAAGGAATTACCAATAGGATAATATTACTTTCCGTGTACTCTAAAACTTCATATCGCCCTGCATTGATCAACTTTGACAGGTCAAAGGTCATCAGCCAGTCATTAGTGACCTGAAATACATAACTAATTTCTATAGTACCTGCTTCTATGACCTGTGACCTCTGCGCAATCGTGTGACGTCACGGTTTTTTTGCAGACGACAAGAAGCGAAGGGAAAAGTCCCCAAACGGAACAGTGAACCCTGCTGCGAGGAGCTCTGTCTGGTATTCCGGGCTGACATATTGGCGGGGATTCGAAGGCCTCACACTGTGACAGGTGTGACATTAAATATTACGTACTCTATTGGGATGTCAAAAGAAACGGAGAACTATACCCTATGGCGACATCTGTTTATGATAATGATGATAATAATAACAGAAAATTGATACTTGCATCCATGCAATTTAAATTTTTGAACATTGTAAAACATATGACATGTCCTTGCACCACAGAATGTGATACCTACTATAAAGTTATTCACCTGATGTTTGATTAGTAATCTTGATCTATGATCATAACTCTGTTAGGAAAACATCTCAGTCACAAGCATAAGTTTTCAACTGAATTGAACGGAATTGGGTAGCTTGACTCAAGGTGCACATTTGCATAACTCATACTTCCCATGAAAAATTCCAGGGTCAAAGACAAGTTCATATGATATGACTGTCATAAAAGATATATAGTAAAAACCCCAGGGTCAAGGACAAGGTCATTTGGCTGTTGCAATTTGGCTTTGAGAGATATAGTAAAATTCCCAGGGTCAAGGACAAGGCCATATGGCTGTCGTAATTTGGCTTTGACAGATACAGTACACCTGACTGCTGAGGGCCACTGGCTGTCATTCTACCACAGGATTGTACTTTGCACTGAAGCTGTAAACTTGATACTTTAGTTTCGAACTTTATGTGTATTGTTTAGGTCAATCTTCTAATTTTTTGTCCTCTTTTTCTGCTCCCCAACATTTGGGAGGTCATAACAGTTGTCATTAACTTAAATAGCCATGCTATACAATGTAAATGCCCTTCTTATACACTATTTTGTTGCATCATCAAATAGGGACTTTGAACTTTGACAGTAACAGGACCTTCTTATAAAAAACATTTTTGCCTCCATAGCTCAGAACAGGGTCAGCTGATTTGCTGAACAATATCAAGGGCTTTTTTTGGTAACTTACCATGAACAAAAAAAATAAAGGTCAGTCATATGGTCATTTAGACTTTTTTTTTTTTTTTTTTTTGGAAATGATATGTATCCTCCTTGATCGCCACTTATTGTTGTGTCATGACACTTCTGGATATTGAGCTAATTCATTATTTTACCAGCAGGAACATTGCACATGGCAGTTTTGATGGGGCAAGGCAGATAACTTTATAATCCACAATATCTAGTTTACCAGTCTTGTTGCTTTTGAAGTAAAATGATGTCATGATACCTTACTTTCTTTTTTTTTTTTTTTGTATTTAAATCATACACAAATAAGGATCGAAGAACTTGGGTTTGCTATAATTATCTTACAATCATTATATAAAGGATCTAATCATAATCTTAAAATTAACATTACATGAGGATGGTCTTAATCTCAAAATATCATTTTGTTGGGCAACAGAGCTCTGTTCAAGTTGTTTCTCAGGAAATATGTTCCCAGAGGTTCCTTTATGATGCAATGAAATGAATGACACACATGGTATAGTGAACAATGTTATTTTATTGCTGCATCAAATTGAATATACTGTAACAGTAGAACAATGCGCTCACACTAGGTGGCACCTCATTGGACAGACACATGCTTAGCATCATTACTTGCATTTATTGATATGCAAAACCTAGGTTAACATGTAAGTAACAATTCTATATGTCCACATTCCTGTGCATTTGTACACTTACTTTCATTTCATGAAATCTCCAATTTCGGAAACAAAGAAGCTCCAGCCTCTACTGATGCCTTAAATCAACACCTGGGGGCAGCACTGTTAACAGTTTAATTCAAGCAAAACGAACCTGCCTGCAACCTAAATAAATTTTGTACAAGGTATTATATAGCACCATGTTCCTAGAGTTTCAATTCATTGTATTAAAATAAAGCCAGTTACCAATCAAACTAAAAGGCCAGCTGTTGAGATACCATTGATAATGCTCAACAAACATATATATCAAAGTCATAAAAGCTAAATCCCAGGTTAGCTGAGCAGTTTATACATGCTAATTATAACAAAACATTATAAAAGCTACACAGAAAGATCTTTAACATGCTGGACATATAAAAATGAAAATAAATACAGTAGTGGACTGTTCATGTATATACTATTATCACTTCCTTCCTTATCACACATTCTATTTAGATTAGGACATTCTTTATACGTACCACAAATTTACATGTACCTTGATATAGACATCTCACTTTGCACTGCATCTGCACAATGACTTCATAAAAATTTGAAAAGAATTCCCCTCCCCACTCAAATGACATTTCATCTTTGTTAGCAGCATCAGGTATGTCATCACCTCCATATTATGTTACACCTGAAATTTGTAGCCAATATGCCAATATAATATGAAGGTGACAATGTTAGATTTTGGAATTGAAATTTCTGGAAAGATAATGTACCCTCTTTTTATGACCATAAGGTTTTACCCATACTTACAAAATTCCTGTTTGTGATCATACTACAAGTGGGTACCAGTTTTGTGGGACCAATTTTCAAAAACCCATATCCTATTTCCCCCATATAGCCCCACCTGTTACCGGGACCACTGGCTTTAAAACTGTTATCCATGGTTAGAGAGGTGGCCTCACAAGTCAGAGATAAAAATAGGCCAAAGAACCTCCAATTATATGCTGCTTGTTATCACTTACAAACTAAAATATGACCATAAAAACATTGCTCTTCATATGGTGTCTGACATGGGAATTTCCATTTCACGGCAATTTGTTCCCTGGTCAATGCATACATAATTGTTAAATCTGTATTTCCAGATGAAGTGGCTTGCACTTTAAGCACACTCAAAACCATATATATACTTGGAGATAAATAGTCCTTATAGGAGAGGAGACAGAATGCCCAAATAGGTTTATTTTGTTTTGTTTTTCTTCTAAATTTAATATAGACACTTTTCTTTCAAGTAGCTTGCTTTAATTTGTAAGCAAACTTCACATTTTATAAAATTCAGTTAATCTTATTCTTGCTTACTGTGCCATTTAATACTTTGTGTTATGCTACATAAAGTGTCAAATTAATCTGTGTACTGGGTTCCAATTTCATGTGTGCATCTGCAGGCACTGTTGCTACCTAAAATCAACACCAGAGAGCAGCACCACATTACCCTATTTATCCACTGTATATTGCTCATTCTGTCCTACTATGAAACCCAAGCTGGAATGCTGCAAAAAAAGTCACCTCTGACACAAATAAGAACTATGCAATTGTAGGCACTGTGATATGGCCTACACAGATCTTAACTCAGTTTCCATGAGAATAATAAAATCTAACTAAAATCCCATAAACTTACTAAATACAGTCACTTGATGTCATCTCAACACTGAAACTTCAATCTTAAAATTCTGTACAACAAATTAATACCAGGATAGCAATTTGCATAAATTAAAATAACTGGTGATACCGAAACCATAATTTAGTAAGATATCTTTGTGAATTGTAACACAATAAATTTTACGCTTCACCAACAGAAGTTTATCCACAGGCAAATGAAATATGAAAAGAAAAGTATCCTGCGTTTGCCCTCAAGTGCATATCTTGAAACCTCAATTGTCCAACTCTTTAATTTGTGAACATTTTATCATCACAACCTTAAAACTTCAACATCACATTTATTTTTTTATATTGCACATACTACATCTGAGGTACAGCTGTCAGATTTAAGGAAATAACACTACAGGTTCTTGAAAAATACTGAAATGTGTAATTTACATGAAAAAAACACATTTTTAGTAATAAAATTTGGTACATACTAATTGTAATACTATTTAATAGGCATTCAGGTTGTTGTCAAGTTAAACAAAAAGAACACAAATCACACCTTTCAATTTAAAACAACTGTTCTGTGTCACTGAACTTTTCATATCATAAAATAATCAGGTCACAAGCCATTTATGTGTCGACACTCTCGCACAGCACTGAGTCATAAGCATTTCATGTAAAAATTATGTAGGAATTCATCCACTGATCTGAGCATTTATTTACATTTACATAGAGAATGACATTTACAAGAAGAATTACATTTACATTTGGAAATACTGTTGAGAGAGAACCACCTTCTGTTATTATCAGCTGATTGATACTCACTATTACCCATCACCAAACCATGTACATTGATGTGGCTTTATGCTGATATTACTGTAAGCTTCAAGTTTGTCATGGTTTGTACAATTTGTAAAAATTGTGAAGATTCCAACACATGGCGAACTTTGCATTGAAGTCAAGTTTTTGTTCAAAAACATTAGTGCTGAACTTAGGGAAATGGTTATATATTCTCTGTACATTTCTCCATATATAGTCAGAAAGTCTGTCATTGACTAATGCATACCCATAAGTCCACTGGTCATCAACTTTTTCAAGGATATTGGTTCTTTTACCACACCATTTCGTTCCAAGACAGCTGACTGGTCAATACAGCAAACAGATAATGTGTATGCATGTCTCAAGACTTCCTGCTTCATACAAAGGTGGGAATAGTCCTAATCTACATAGCAACAAAAGACTTCATCACAGCCCAGCAAACATGTCTTTTTTTTTTTTTTTAAATCAAAACAGTAATTTGTATTATTCTCAGTAGAATTTTCACTATTTGTCACAATTTTTTAATTAAATGATAATTGATCCCTTCTTCATAAAAATAGAGCCACACAAAATTTCATCGGTTGACAATCCACTAGTTTATGCATCTTTTCACTCTATTATATTTGAACTTTGTATTTACACTGTCATCAAAATTTGGAAGACCCCATTGTTAAATTCAGTTTTTTTTTTATTTATGTTTTTTTTTTTCATATCAACACATCTATTGTCATGGACTGTAATATTGTTATACATGCATAAGCAAATAGTTATGCAATGGGAAATAAAAGCAGTACATTGGTAACTGTGGAAGGGAGTTCAGCAACTAGCTGCAGTAGTTCTGGTACCCAGCTACCTCCCTTGGTCCAGTGCAATACCCTGGTTCCACAATACTTCATGTTCTATTGAATTCGGCAATTTCATGTGCTCTAACCTAAATGTGTCAGTATTTCTACATATATGCATTCCAAGTAGTTTTTACTATCACGAGCACAGCAATAAAAAATGCTTTGATTCTTCATTGACACACTTTATGAAGAGAGAGCTAAATCAAATTGCCCTGTAATCTCCTGTGGCTGCATACCAACAAAACTACTTTACTAAACTTCTTTTAATGCAAAGACCACAAAAACAACACTGTTGTTCATCTAAAATTCCATTAGAAATAGTTGTTTAACTAGGAGAACTCTACTTCTTGCACTTGTATATCAATGTGTTTGTCCCTTGTGTGTGATGAATGATGGCTCTTTTATCAGTTCAGTTCTCCCACCATAGAGCACTGTTTTACACCTCAAAAATGTATTTTTTGGGGAAAAAATGTGCTATTTGTTATATGGTGATTTGTGCTGTTCCAATTCTATTGTGAATCTGATGGGAAGTAAAACTAAGCATCTCATCTTTTTGTTAATTTCTGCACCCATGGTAATAAGTTGTAAGCACACATTTCGCTTTTGTACAGTCATTTAAAATGACAGAATCCATTGTTGTTGAAGGAAATTGCATAAGATTAGATGAAACATTCCACCGCCACAGTACCTCACACTACTGGTACATTCAGTAAAATCAAGTATGTTTTGGCTACACTATGTTACATTACAGCTACATTGTGTCAAATCAATTTCATCTTTCATTGTCAAATCATGTTTTTTGCTGCAGTGTCTCGTACTGCAACTACATTGCTTCACATTGAATTTCTTAATCTTTTATTGTCAAATAAAATGTTTTAGTTACAGTATCTTACACTGCAGCTACTGTGTCTCAAATCAAATTTTTAGCTACAGAAGATACACTGTAGCTATACTGTCTTAAATCAAGTGTGTTTTAGCACTACCATCTAGAACTGTTAATCATGGAGCCAAAGTTACTTCACTCTTCACAATCGTCACACATGGATCGTTGTCTTCAATGGCCAAGATTGTCTTCTTTCACCAGGTTCCAATCTCTTCCCCCAGTTTTTAAAACTACCAGTTCACTTCATTCTGGCCTCTTTGCAAACACAAAATGCCTATTCTTTCAGTTTGCAATCACACTTTGTATGTTGGGATTCTTTTGCTGCTTTGCCATAAACTGTCCGTCACATTCACCATTTCCATGCCTTTTCTCTCTTTTAAGGTGCACCATTCGCTGGCTTTTTCAGACATGCAAAAATGCTACTGTTATCGTTTTAATCAAGCTTTTTCTATTTTGTGTGATACAGAGGGTTTCTTGTTCTCACTTGCCACACGTGATATATTTTATGTTCACTGTTTTGTCACATATTTAATCAATTACACATGTATCACCTTCACACTCTGTAAGGTGCACATTTTCCAGCTTCTTAGAGAAACAAAATTCACAGCTTTTCTCTCATCTCCATGTGAAGATACCAAATGCTGGTACTCTGGCTCACAGGCAGGTGGGTTTGTTATGCTTAAGTAGTAGTTGCCTCTCGTACCAACTCAGTCTCTTTATCATCAGATGAAAAAGGATCTTTCACATGTTTCAGTGTCACCCAAAAACACACTGACAAGTTGGACTTCCAAAATATTTCATTGTACATTAATCCATTCTTGACAGAGATAGCCAGTTTATTCCCATGGCACCATGCACCACGCTGCTGCGCCTCATATGATGTTCTTTCGCTTTACACTATGTCAGAGGCAAGTGCTGTATCCTGTGTTCATATAAGACGTGAATTCTTCAGGAATTGTATGAGGATCTTGTACACAAAGCTGTATTGGCTCAGGGTCTGTACCATAAACATACGCTGTTGTCGCATACCTCGTAAGATGGTGGGCAGATCCGTGTTCTGCAACAGTTGAACAGGTGCATTAGTACTGCAGGTCAGTGTGGACAAGCAGGGTCCACATTGCAGTTTGCTATACATTAACGTTCACAACTGAAACTTGGGGGTAAAAATGTCAAATTTTTGTCCATTGAAATTGGAGTCAATCTGAAGACATACCTTTGCTTAATATAATATAATAGAGTTTTCAGCAGGCCTTACTAATGGAACTTTTGTGCTGCAGTTATAAGAATCTGCTGCACCCAGTATACATCAGCACTACATAATACTGGTCATGATCACTGTCATACAAATTCCTCAAACAAAAATGCAAAATTCCATCAATTCAAATCACTGATATGTACTATAACAAAACTAGCTTTCATACAGAACAATCCATAATCTTCAATCTTGTTACATGAGAAACAATAGATATTCAAAACACAGGGACAGTCAGATTATTAATGTAGTCTGTGGATAACTGCATCTTCATTGATCACATTATTGTGTCATTGTACTTGTGAATCCTTGGGTTGTACGGTAGTGACACCTAGTGTTCCTAAGCTGAATTAAACCATCAAACATTTTACTGTGGAACAGTTTGTTCATAATCAATATCTACTGTGTATTTGAATTCACTGACAGAACCTTCCTGCTGCACCTTTGATATTGCTCTGTCTTTAGAACTTGGCAACAATGACTTATTAACATAAATCACAAACTCCAGCAAGTTATTGCTGGTGGTGCTGCGAGATTAAAAAAAAAAAGTACTTTTTTCTCAAAATATTCTAACTGCTAATAGTCCCACAGTTTTTTGTTTTCTCAAGTCCTGTGAAGATTAAACAGAATACATCAACCTCAGTGTCCCGAGATGGTTGAGGTATCTTTATGTAGTAATAAATGTTGTCGTGTACTTACGTCATTGTATTCCAGACAGGCCTTCATGATCTCAGACAGTATAAGGACCCCAGTCCTGCCCACCCCCGCACTACAGTGGACCAGCACTGGCGTTCTCTTGTCATCACCTCTCTCCATGTACACCATGCGACGGACAGATTCAATCTCATCTAGATATGCTGGAAAGTATGCAAAATGTCCACATGTAAAGCTTATTCTGTGACCGTATCAATTCAACCTACAATCAATTCAGGTTTTTTTTCTCATAGAATGTTTTCAATCACCCATATTGGATGCAATCACTGGTAGACACCTGTGGAACTGCGATTACACTGTGTCTCTTTTTACATATACAAACACACACATGCACGCATGCACACACACACACACACACACAAACGTAAAATGAAATGAAATGAAATGAAATAAAATAAAACAAAATAAAAAATAAAATAAAATAAAATAAAATGTTTTCTGTGTCAACAGTGATATGACTGAAAATAAAAGTAAAACCATAGGAAATCCACATTTGATGCTTACTTTATATATCACAAAACTACAGGGCTGGATTTAACACCCTGACACCAAAAATTTTCCCTTCAGAATTTGCATGTAAAATTCGTCCCTTTTTATTCAAAGTCTGACTTCTGTGAAAAGTTCATGCTTAAAAACTTTTTTCCCCTTTTGAAGAAAAAAAATCGTACCCAGGAATCCATGTGGGTCCTCTGGACAGCCGTGGTCGGGCCAGTCTGTGTACTGTAAGTGCCACACCAGCCGCTCCTTACCCGAGGGTAGGTGACGCACAGTCAGCCCACTGGTCAGGTAGCAGCCAGAGTTGTTGTGGAACTGCATCACTATCTGGAACTGCACATGTATGAACACATTACAGCAAATGCCAGCTGATGGTTAAATACATTTTACGTGTCAAATAATTACAACACATCAGTATTATCAAGACTTGGAAAAAATAAAGGTTTTGTTTATTTTCTGTGCTGTGAATTTGTTGTATCTTGGCAAAATAGGATCTCTTTACAAGAACACCTTATAATTACAAGAAGATTCATGTAACTTACATCACCATGCTTGACTTTGTTCTGGGGCCCGGGCTTCATTGGCCAGTAGCGGGCACACTTTTGTCGACCTTGCTCCTGTAAAGCACAATACTATAGTTATACTTCTTATTTTCACCTTTCCAGCAGAACGCTTTACTGTGTACTTGACACAACTTCTGTCAATTTTCTTTCTTATTTATGTATCCTTAGTATAGGTATGGTATGTTCATATTAATATATAATGAATAATGCTTTTCCAGTGGATGGAGTGTACATGGACTTGAAAGATACTGAGTGCAGGATGTCAATAGTCTTTACTCAGCACTTCTTTCCTTTTTTAACACATGAAATTATTTTTTATCACCTCATGAAGTAATATATACGAAAGGTATTATTACATACATGTATAATACATGAAAGACTGGGCACTTAAACAGTGTACATGTAGATTGGCTAACATGTACTACATTCCATTGTAATTCTACATCAGCTTCACCTTTTCACAAATATTTCCTGTTTACATATGACAGGCCTGAACTTCAAGGGAGTCATGCAGTGTTTGATTCATTACAAAATAAAACCTATATTTTTTTTATGATGGATGGAAGTTATGTCGACTTTTTCATAATGTATAATGGACATTGATAATGTTTGCTCAGAATGTATTTTAGGCCAGTTTGGCTAATTTAACTTTTTCATGTAAAAGATGAACTGAACCAAGCAATGGTGACAATGTTCAGTGGCAGTACAATCAGTTTTGTCTTTTTTCAACACTCATCAGGAACTGTTGGGAGATGACACGCACCCTTTTATATACCGGAGAGTGATATTTCTGTGCTATGTAAAACACGTTATTGTGATTATGTAACACAGAGGTCCAGGCTTTCTGTGGCAGTAATTGTCACGTTGAGCAATGATTCAAATGGACATTGTATCACAGTTGACACAAGAATTCTATGTTTACTGTCAGTACACTGACAGGGCAACTAGTGTACTTTAGGTGCATTGTCGTGGGGAAACTGTGGTTCCCCAATGACCCTGAATAAGGAGTTATAGACTGTGTGACTACACAGAAATAACGTGCATTCCCCAAGGTGTGACAGAATATTGACCCAAAGCAGTCATCAAGGAAAATTGAATTCATATAAAATACAGAAATTCTGTAGTATCCCTGGGTGATACTCAAGCCATGACTTAGATAGTCTTTTTCACAAGGTCCTCAACATCATTAAAATACTGCCCATGACTTGGCTCAGGTCACACTCAAATGGAAGGCATACTCATTTACTCTCATGGCACAATACATCACATTCATGTTCACAACTTGTCTGTAAATGTGTAACTTAAGTCCCTCCGCCCCCCCCCCCCCCAACACCTGCGTGCCTGCAGCAGCATGTGCTGGTGTCCCTACCTGTAAGTCTGTCAGCATGCCAATGACCTCCACCTCCTGTTCCCACACCATGTACCAGAAGTCGACCACTGTGTTGGGCAGAGGGCCCTGTGCTGCAATGTACCACCAGTCCTCTTTGGCTATCCGCACCTGCCGGGATAAACCACAATATAATTATAGGTGTGTTTAATTCCACAGGTTGCAGCCCACTATCAGGGGCATGCAGAGGTGAAACACATTTATTTTCATCCAAGGCAGATTGTTGTGAATATGCATATGACATCTGTAATTCAATGGCTCACGCGCAGCATACATCAGAAGATTACAACTGTACACTTAACCCATTGACAATACAAAGTATTACAAATTTGCTAACTCTTTCATTGTCTGGACACTTTGGTCTTCAAAAGTATAGACAAATAAATACATGCGCATGTAGACTGCTGACATCTCAAAAACATGGCCAAAATTAAATCAGTCATTATGGCAAGCAAGCTTTGTATGAGACACGTCAATCTAATGAAAAAGTACCAAAAAATTCAAGCTGTAGTCAGCACAATTAAAGCAAAGTTATCTTGAATTATGTTTACTTTTAATACATGTAGCTAAATTGTTGTGATCAAGCAGAAACTATAAACACATTTCTGATATCACTGCCAAATACTATTCACCTTGTAACCAATGGGATTACATGCGTCCTTGACACGTGACTAGCTCACCTTCATATTAGAAGCATTGATATAACCATGAGGGTTGTCCTTCCTGGACGAAATTCTGACCATGTTGTCATCATAGGGAAGGACATCCTTGAAGCGGTTACGATCTCGATTGCCCGGCTGCATCGCAATGCTGCATTCACATTTCGTGGTCCGCTTTTTGGGAATACGTTCAAACTCCATAAACACCTGGCCTTCCTCTAGCTTACTCTCCAGTTGTCGTCTCTGCAATTATACATTAATGTCTCATTTATAGAGTACACCCATGTACTTACTAGCAACTTTGAGGGATTCTATGCATGGTCAGGCAATAAGGTATCATTTAAAGTATTTAATTATTACAATTAAATGCTGTGAAACCTCATTGTGACAACAATATTGGTTCCCTGAAGAATGTTTCAATATCTGAATATGTTACTTAGATGGATCAAATAGCAACGAAATTTGACTTCCAAGCCCTTCAAAACTGCTGTTAGGTGTATATCTAACTGTCATTATAATCAGGGTTCACTGTAGAACTTTTCCTGGAAAGCTAAATTTGTGTGAAATGGGCTGCAAAACTGTCATCATGGTCAGGCTGTCCACGTGTGGTACCAGAACTGCTGGTAGTGGGTCATTGGGTAAATGTACGTGAACAGGCAAATCAACGCCTCCACCAGCATGTAGTTTCCCAGCATTCAGCAAGAAGGTTTTTGTAAGCACATATGGCAAAATTGTATATGTTCATCTTGTTTGTTACAGTTCATTCAGCTGTGTTCTTACCCTCTCATCTTTGGGAGCTCTGGCATCAGATTCAAGGACTTCCAAAACGCTGCCTCTCGAAAGTGTCAACCCATTTAAGGCAGCCATCTTCAGAGGGCCCATACTTAATCTCTTGTTTTCCTGCAAAATATTGGACGAAATTAGGTCATGATCATGTACAACCTTCACAGGTAAAATGAAAATGCAAAATAATACATGTTGTCTTTTTTCATCAACAGAAACATAACGTGTACATGTATGGCTGTAATTCTACTTGGCATAGTTTGACAATGTAATTTTACTCCTAACAAATACCAGTGTAAGACTAGACACCAACTGATTAATTTGTACTCCCTTGGTCAAGATTCTACTACAATATTATTGCTTTCTTACTATACAAACTCCACTTTGGCAACAGACACAAACTTTATACATGAATTTGATGATCATATACAATTTATGCCCCAGTTTGTACAGAAGTTCTGCTGGCAACACACAAATTTACGCTTTGCTTTATACGGAAATTCTGCAACAATTCCAGGATGAAACTTAAAGTGATCAATGGCCAAGGTACTGTTTAAGTAATTATTTTGTATATTTGATCACTTACCCACAAAAAGTGGGTACCTTGCATTTTCATACACAGTGAACTACATGTATTTCCTCCTTGAATTAAGACTGAGTTAACAGCATGGGGCATGTTATCTTGATAGGTAAATTTCTCTACAATTCTCATTCAAATTGTTTTTCATTACTATGCAAATGAGTTGAAAACACTGAAGCAGATGACATTTGACCGGCAGCCAGTTTTGGCCAGTTTAAGACAGAAAGAGTTAATCTGTTGGGAATATGACTTCAAACAGCAAAGATAAGCTACCTCAGAAGCTTAATATTCATGTCACAATGTTGAACCAAACATGTACTTGAGTGACATGGCATAGTCTCATCATGAAGACATGGATAAACTCTGCAATATCACAATATTTATGCACACATTTTTTAGTTTCCTTTTTTGAGGCTATCGCAAGACATTCTTTTCCCCAAAGATTTCAGATTTTTTCCACCATTCTTTTCTGTAGCAAAGGATACTGGCATATGACACTGTCTCAATGTTACCAAAGTATACCAGTGGTTTTAGATAAAATTTCTTCTGCAAGCATATTAATTTTATGCTATGCTTGCAGTTGATCTTTAACTTTGAAGAGCCCTCAAAAGCAAATGCATCATTATTTACCTGCTCTTCTGGTGGTGCTGACGTCTTACTTCCCGATCGCTCCGTGTGTGATGTGTGTACAGAGGTGTTGTCCAGAGAACTGGACTTACTATGGCCTTGGGCAGAACCACGATTTGACAGAACTTTGGATGTATCTAAGCATTCTATTGTCTCTTCATTTTCACTGTCCACTTCATTAAACCCTGGATTCTCCAGCCCAACAAACGATGAAGATGGCCGACTTGTAGAGCCATCTTCTGCAGCAGATGTAGCTGGGTGAGTATATGGATCAAAACTTTCACTGTTCAGTGTCATGGCTTGTACATTTTCAACATACAAGGAATTATCACCTGCCCTCACAGTCGGTTCACTGGACAAAAACACTGGCTGTCCATGAATGTCTAACACAATTTGGGCAGGAGAAATATTTTCTGCAGCAGCTAATGACAGGGCATTTTGAAGGTCAGGCTGTGCTTCCATGTGATAGAGTAAACGCGATTGGTTGACTGACAAGTCATGGATGTTGTGTGCGGGTTGAACTGGCTGCACACTATTAATTTGCACTTGCTGTACAGTTTGCTCTGGCATTTGCTGTGGAGGTTGTGAAATGTGTAAGTTTTGAGTGTCTACTGCTAAATTCTCCATACTTTGGTCCAGTCTGGATTGTGCGACCAGGGCGGCATTATTAAAGTTCTTTCTGGACACCAGATCTGGACTACTGTTTGCGTTGGTTCGGGCAGTTTGCGTGGCAAGGTCTGGGGTGCTACTACTACTGTTGCGGGGGTATGGTGGTGGGGGTTTGTAATGATTGGCCATAGCCTCTGTTATCATTGTCTCTGATGTACTGAAGTGACTCGGCAAGCCTTCACTAGTTAACTCTGGAATACTGTATGTTGGATGTATTATCAGACTACTTGTTCTGTCCACAGGGCGATACTGTAAGTTCCCATTAGCCCCTACATCAGCAAAACCATTGGCATACACAGAGGCATTTATATATCTAGCATGATGGTTGAGATACTGTGGGTATGCTGGCGGTGAGCGCCCTATCTCGGGCTGGCTATGTGCCATACTCTCAGGCTGTGAGTACACTTGAGCATTACTTATATTTGCCACTCTGTGAGCTTGCTCCAAATTTTGCTGAGCCAGCCGCTCCATGCGATGCCGCATGACGGTCTCGTAGTCCGGACTGGGGCGGTACTGGGGCAGCATGGCCAGGCGAGCGGCGTAGCTGGGCCCCTGCTGTGTGTTCTGTAAGATGAGCTGTTCCTGCTGCAGCTGGTGCTGCATGGCCGCCTGCTGCTGTAGGTGAGCAGGGTCTCCTGACGACAGGCTGTATGCGCTGCCATTATGAAGTGGCATCTCCAACTGTGTCTGCTCCAGGCTCAGCTGGGAGTGCCGCGACAGGTTGTCTGCCATGATGATGGTCTGGGAAGGATCTGTAACATCATGAATGTAAAATATGAAATTAATACTCTTTACTATACTTCACATGTACAGTTGACTCTATTACCATACAGAATTGAATTAACACCAAATGAAGTTCTGTGAAAGTACAAACTCTGCAGATGCAAACATCACATAAAATTCAGTCATAACAGATGATCCTGGCCAGTGAAATTCTGCCATTTGGATACCAATATTAGATACAGTACCAAGTGTTACTTAAGTATTTAGATTACGGTGTACATACTTGATAAGTAAAACCACTAACACGTTGCACATGTAATGCTGAAAATTCAAAGGTAAAGCAGTGTTAGTACCTACCATGTACACAAGGTGGTGTATGTGTATACACAACAGTCTGCACTGGTTCCTGCTGAAAATAAAACAAAACTTTTCCTTACTTTTCACATCTAACATGTTCATTCATTAGATATTTATCATCCAGTGCCTGTAAGTTCTGTTACTTTTTCCAGATTCTTACCCCAAAAAAACAAAATGCAGATACATTTTCATATAGTCTTAGCACAGGTCTTGGCGTGCTCTTTCTGGGACGTCTGCTTAATGCGTGTAAGCAACTTTATCCCCTGCTATATAAGCAGCAGTTTACAGTGTTCCAGCTGCTGCTGACAAGAATCGTGGAAGATTAAAAATCAGTCTGACTTTTCCCTTTGTTAGGCTTAACCGTCACTGGTCTTGTTTGCTCTTTTTCTATATTTTGATATACTTTTATAAATCTCTGTCTAGTTCCCTGTTCCTTGAGTTTCCAATCAAGTGCAACAAAGAGGCCCATGGGCCTAATGCTATGCTTACATTTCCTGAAATGCATTCCCTCCATGACCCTGAGAAATTAGTCAAGGTCATCCATATCGTGCAAAATTGAACTTGTATATGATACACATTTGTGGCACATTTGATATTGTTTTCCTTATTTCTGAACATGTAAAATTTAGTGTCCTTTGCTATGTCCTTCATGACCTTGAAAACAAGTCATGGTCACCCAAAATTTTGCAAAATTTGATCATTGGTCAAGTTCCATCTCAATTTATAACCAAAATAATGAATTTAATGTACTTTTAATATCTATGATGCTAGTTTCACTCAATACCACCAGTGGTGCCAAAATGACTCCACATGTCACAGCATCTTGTCTGTATGATATTCTTATATTGGTATATTGATCCATGTGCACAAGTTCAGACGTAATGATCATAATGAAAACATCAACTCCTGATCCCTCTTCTCTATGTGACCTTGACAAAGTATGTCAAGGTCTCCCAAATTATGCAACATCAAATTTCTATATACCATACATATTTGTGGTACATTTGGTATCATTAGCCTTATTCTTTCCCAACATAATGAATTTAATGTATTTTCAACACCTTTTGGTCCCTCTCTTCCATAATACTGTAGGAGTTGCCACCAAATATCGGCGTGTATTCGTCGTTTTGCCTGATCACCATTCCCACCAAGTTTTGAGATGATTCACAAAAAAATTCTCAAAAATTTTCCTATTTTGGCCCAAATGTTACATAATGCTATATGTGGCACCACCAAGATTGAACCTGACCGATATTTTCATACATTTTAAGTCTTGAAAGCTACATGGGGCTGAGATGAAAACTGTTGAAAGGATTGCATTCACAAGCAAACGTTTACCGATAGATGGACAGACGGATGAAGTGACAGACATGAGTGATTGCACAAGCTCTGCGACCTATGGTCAGCACAGCTAAAAACATACAAAAATGAAATGCTGGGCACCTTTCACTTAATTCCTAATTTCCTGCAGTCTGGAAAAAAAAGCCATGCTCAAAACACAATTTGCATATAAGTACATGTACATGCACCTATGTTGTAAGGACTCATACATAATGTCACTTTACATTTCCTGTGGACAGTCCATGACTGATGGGTCTCACACCCTGAGGATTTCTCATTTTGTTGACTTGGGGAAAACATTCCTCTTAAGTATGTACTAACTGTTGAATAAAATACACAACTTACTGGTTCCTGTATCTCAATCTGTGTTTGAACTGTTTGCTGGATATCTCTGTAAAAAACAAGTAAAAATATTTAAAGTAACACTGACTTCTGAACATATCTGCGAAAACAAAATGTCCCAAATGTAACTTTACAAGGCTGCATATTCATTCACATCATTGACAGTAAATTTTACCTGACTGGTTCCACAACTGTTGATACTTTTTTCAATATTCATACACCAGGGGGGATTGGGTCAGAACATTTTATCAAGCCACTGGTTATTATGGTTAACATCTCTTTCTCCCATTCTGTGTGATGGTTTACACATAAAAACTAACACAATATATAGACTTATTGCTATGAAATTTGGCCGAGGCCTGGCGTTGACCCTCTAGCACTGAAGATAAAGGCACCCTTTGCAAATTTTCCCCTCTGGCACAAAATAAAAAATACCTCCCCCCCCCCCCCCCCCCCCCCCCCCGTTTTGCTGGTAGGTGAACATGCAGTCCAAAGGGTATGTTTTACACATGTAGAATATAGAGACATGACTTACGGTACAGCTCCAATGGCTCCTATCTGACTGCCTCCATCTAGAGATACTTCTTTGTCATCTCCACTGTAAATAACATCAGTTTGCATGATCAGTTACTTTAACTCTTTCACTCCCCACAGTGACTCAAGTCAAAGTACTTAAGATGAACTTCTCTGAATTATCAATAGGATACTATACTAATATTTTTTGTACAAAGGGATTTCATTCAGGAATGAGCATGGCTAGCAAGTATGCAAGTTTTTTTTATTGGTATAAAAAGACAACACCAGCATGCCTTTTGTCTGACAGAATACAATGGTCCAGGTCAACAGCTTTCCTTGGCATGATTTGGGCTCACTGCACCTGAAATGCACCTAGGAAAGCTGTTGACCCGGTCCAACACTTGGCACTGAAAGGGTTTAAGTCACACTCACTTTTTTTTTTTTTTTGGATGCAAAACTACAATGACAGTATGACATAGTCACATACATGTACATTAAACAGGCTACTTTAAATATCCAAATGTACAATTTGAACTCACTGCTATTTCTTCTATGTGTAGGAGGTTTTATGTACCAATTAACTCATTTAGTAACAAATTACATTTGTGGTTTCTGTTACATCCTGTTATGGGTGCAGCAGGGTCACAGGATTCTACATGGGAGATTAGAAACAAGATGTCTCTCAAGATTTGGCAGAAACTGGTAAGAAAAGTTGTGAACTGATATAGGTACTATTAAACACACTGCTTCACAGAAACATGCCAGTAAACAGCCAAAACTGAAAAGACTTGACATTTGGACAATACACAAGGAAGCTGCACTTTTGTGCTAGCTTAGTGCTGCCACCTAGTGGTAAAACCTGGAAGCAAATCTGCTAAGATTTCTTACCTGCATATAACCGACTTCTCATTAATCCTGTAGAACTTGTGTTGACGACAGCACATCTTCCATACATATTTGGCAAAATCTGGATCATCCTAAAACAAAACAGTTTGGTAACTATCATCACTACACAGTGCGATAACTTCTTGACATGGTAGGAATAGATCCAAATAAAGACAGCATCATATGTCCATTGCAGCTTCACTTCACCAATCCACTATGTTTCAGCACTGCCAGCTGTGTAAGATTTCCATAACTTTTCATGTCAGGCTGTACTCACTAAAATGTGAGTTCAACTTGGGCCAGTATTCATATGGAATGCTAAACAGGTACAACATAAAAGGCAAAATGAAAGTTAAAGTAAAGCAAACAGCTGCTAAAGAAGACTTCTAAAGGCAGGACGCAGGACATGATGTCAGCCATAAATCAATCCTACTCATGCTCTAACCTGTCTTTTCCCCCATACCTTTTTTTATTTCCTCAAAAACCGATTACCAATTAGTTGGTTTTTTTCGGCCTTTTGGTTCAATTATCCTCCTTACTACAATATGGGTCCACAACTTTTTTTTCCCCTTATTCTCTTATTTCTTTAGCATGGAGCAGGTTCCCTCCTGTCCTTTGACATACCTTCTGGTCTCCTGTACCACAAACTTATAAATATTTTAAATTATTTTAATTGGGGCCTCAGGCAATAGCTAAAACTTTGTAGAATTCATCCCTTTTTTTGGCAGGGGAGGTGGGTGGGGCAGAGAATGTAAGAACACGTGTGATGATATGAAGTCGTGGGTTTATTGTTAGAAGTTTATAGTAATCACACCTGGCTCAATATCCCATGGGCACAAACTGGTTTTCCTTGTTTCCAGTAAGCTCAACCCTCACTTTCTGCACAGGCTGAACACCACTGAGCTTAGATGTCCAAATAGATTGTTGATCTTTTGTTGCAAGAAGACATCTGCAACAACGTTCACAATATTTTAGTCCTACCTGTGTGTTCATGGTAAACACCTGTGTCTACAGCTTGTTAGAATAGGGCAACTTAATCCTGGAAGACACAATCCGAGCAACCAGACACTGGTCTAGTATATTGTTAATTTTTTCTTTTCTTTCTTTCTTTTTTTTTTTTTTTAATGCTAACACTCAGCTGCTCAGAAACTGCTATGATAAATGTTGGTCTTGATTTTCCATGTTTTTGTCTTGAAAACTTATTCACCATACCTAGAATTTTTTAAAAAATTTTTCTTTTTTTTTCTGTTTGTTTGTTTGTTTTATTTTTTGATTTATCACATGTAGTCTATTTTAACCTCTGCATTATGATAAAGGGTAGGTACCTTTAAGTGTATTTCACAATGATTTCCATTATGTTCTATACCTTGCATGGTTACTGAGACACATGGGCCAAGCATAGATCAGGTATCTCCTACGGCTACATAACCTTCAACCAACTGACTGGTATTCTAGTTTCTGTCCTCAGAATATGTCTGCAGTTAGAGGTTTTGTGCACAAAGGAAAACGTCACAATTAGCGAACATATAGACACACAAACAGACCAAGGGATCAGTTACAGTTGACATTTGTGTGACGCCCCATGCCATGTATGAAACAAGACAGGGTCAGTGTCGAAGTGACACAAGTGTTCTCCTGACATGGACACCCGTAATTTACCAGTCAAAGTCTTGGACCAGTAACCCCTCAAGGTCGGGTCCACTGATCCACAACTTTTGATCCAATACTGTTGCTGTGTCTACTGGATGTTAATATCACAGGAGCAGAGCATCCCAAATAGTGTATGTGCATGAAATGCATGAGTGAACATGAAGAACAAAAGAAAGTCCTGCAAACTTTGATAGATTTGAATAAAGTATATATTCCATTAGTGACTGGGCATTTCATAATTTAAGTATGTAAAGCACCAAGTGTGACTGACAAACTTTCTTTTCATCATTTTTTGTACAAAGAGTATCCCTGGTTTCTGCGGGCACTTTTTAGGGAAAATGTACATATTCCTAGTGTATTTCTTTGTAAAATACCCACACCCTTGCAGGACATCAGGCAAGACCATTGGGACGTGATTTGTGTATTCAGCTATTAACAGGCCAATTAAGCCATTGTTCTTGTATACTCGCACATGGGTTATTAAGTCCCATCATAATTTTGGACAGGAATATACTTATCAACTGTGAGTTTTAGAAAGGCACTGCTACTCTAGAAATATTTTAAATAATTTGATAACTTTGTGTATTTTTGGAGACATATTTGGCGCTGAACAGTCAATCATGGAGGTAAGGTACACAAATGCACCTCTAAAGTAAAATCTAATCACATGACCCCCCATTTTCTTGGTTTTAACTTGCTGGGATCGTTATAAACTTGAAGTAGAATGCAAAGGAAGTTGTGGTTTTACATTTCAAATGGGAAAAACAAGCCGGCCAATGTCACCATTTTAACATGTAAATGCATTAGGCCTAAGTTACTGGTCCAAGACCTCAAGACAATCCAAAGATCCCACCCAACACCCATAATTAAGAGGCACAGGTGGCGGACACTCTGGCCAATATAGTATAGCAGGCACCCAGATACCATGTGACACCCATTCCTCTAGTCTGACATTTGACTAAGTCTATTTGTTTTCTACTTTAAATATCTTGTTGCATACATTCCCTTCTAGTAGATAATGAAGTATTTAAGTGAGTGCCATTACTGACCCCTGTCAAGGTGATTTGTACGTAAGGTCATTCTGGTTCACTCCGCTCCACCAGGTTGCTCAGTTTATCAAACAAGTTTGTTTGTTTTTTTCTGCTTGGGTAATAACATTTTACGAAAGATTTTCCCTTTGAAAACAAACTACCACTGAGTGGGTATATATATATATATATATATATACAGACAGTGGAACCTCATTAATCTGAACACCTTTGTACCCCAGTGAACTGTTCAGATTAATGTAGCAGCTGGATTACTGAATCACTATTACTTGAAATGAACAATTCTGTTCCAGGAGAAGTGTTCAGATTAATGAGGCATATAGATTAATGGGTCTGTATTAATGAGGTGCTACTGTACACACACACACACACACACACACACACACACACACACACACACACACACACACACACACACACACACACACACACACACACACACACACACACAACACACACACACACACACACACACACACACACACACACACACACAAAATTATCCATTAATGGCTTTTTAAAAGAATAAGAAAATAAAACAGGTACCTTAGAGATAATTCAATGCCGCAAGTCAAAAGGCTGTGCAGGAAGACAAAGCCCACCAATTCTGTATTTTGTGCCCACAATCGATTGAATCAGGCCATCCGATGTACATACTATGTGTACCTGATGGGAGGCTACCATACAGATGGCAACTAACACTGCTTCATATAGACCAGTGCATGTATGTTGTTCTCAGGTCTTTTCTTTCTTTGTTGCCTTTAATTGCACTTCCTTGTATTTGTTTTTATGCTCAAATAAAAACATTTGTGTGACTTGCACATGTATAACCTAAAACCTACAAAAAAACCCAAGACTGCATACTCTAAAATACACCTGTCAATTAAACTGTGCCTTCAGGGTTTGACTTCTTGACCTCTGAAGTGATCCGTATCAAAGACTGCAGTCAATGTCAGGCAGGGCTGAACCCAATGGATGTCGACATTTTAAAAGTTTGACAAAGAAACCAATTGTGAGATGAAGACAAGTGACTGATAAAGATGGACAAGCCGGACATATGCAGTCTCCATCATACATATTTATGTACATTGCATCCAACTGAAGCACTGCAAATGTACACAAAACTCGCAGAAAGCTGGTATTAACAGGTAAAGCTTTTGTCATTTCAAAATTTTGTTTGTTTTGTATTGGACTCTAATCCCATTACTGGTACCGGTATATACCGATTTAATTACTCTCATCCCTGGACTGTATTTATATTTATTTCTTTTTACAAACTGCACTCCAATATGGGGCAAGCATGTTAATTTTCCACCAAAATATCAAACCCTACACACACACACACACACACACACACACACACACACACACACACACGGGTTTCCCCTGGGAACCTGTCCAGTACTCCAGGCACACTTGACCCACAAGGCATAACTGATAAAATCATTATAGTCCTGCTTATTGGTATACCATGTCCACACCCAGCTTGATAAACCATCCCAGCACAAGTACATGTGTATATCTTTGTTGATATACATTCTTCCACAAACAATTAAAAACAAAAAACAAAAAAAAAACACGAAGAGTCCAAGCACAGTGCATTATCTTCTGATATTTGTTTAGAATGGTTTCACTTGCTTCAAAAAAGTTGGTCCTCTATATGACTACCTTTCCACAGAAATAATGATAATCTCAGAGACTTGTTGTATTTTAATCCATCTTTCGATGGCATTTGCTTGAAAATATAGGCTGTTTCAACCAGAAAAGTCTGGCAAGTGTGAACTACATGAAGTACATAAGCATCAGCTGCCTGCAACAGACTAAGCTCTGCTCTTTTTTTAACTCTTTTAGTGCAAAATTTTTTACTGAGTCAACAGCTTTTCTCGGCACGCCTTGGGCTCAATGCGCCGGATGCGCGCAAAGAAAAGCTGTTGCCCTGGGATATTTTCTCTGGAATTAGAGGCATGCTGGTACTTAAATAAAAGGTCTTTTTTATGAGAAATGGGAATCTGAGATCCTAATGATAATTCAGACTAGTTTGACTTTAGTAGATCCACTTTAGACGTGGTTGGCACAGAAAGAGTTAACATTCCATTGCAAGGAAAATACATGGAAATTATTCTGGTCAGCAGGCAAAATAATAACAAAACACGTTTTCAAATATTTGCTGATAAAATTGAACCAGAGCACAGAATGTTTAATTTGTTGATTTGTCTATATGAGCAAGTGTTCAGCACACAAAGCCCACACTATATAGCACTGGGCATTTCTCAAGGAATTGAAAAAAACAAAAAACAAAAAAACAAAAAAACAAAAAAAAAAAAAACAAAAAAAAAAGAGTCAATAAACACATTTACACCCAGTGTGCAGTGCTGTAAATCAAGTTACTGCTGCACATTGATTTTATTACTCAGTGAACATGAATTGTATTCTGCACTTCTGGCTGTTACCACGTCATTTAACACCACTTCAAAGCCAAACGCTAACCACAAACCTGCTACACACTCAAAAATTCCATGACTGTAGGCCAATTTATTTATTATTATTTTTTTTCTCTTCATTTTCATATTTGCAGAACACATGTAGTGAGTGCACTGAGGGGAAATGGTGGTGTTATTTCCTATCTGTTTCCTGCATAACAAGTCAGTGCCAGTATTAATGACTTTTTAAACCATTTTATACAGCAAACAGACATATCTGTTCTGAAATAAATAACGTTACATAAAAGTATGCATACCCATGAGTTTTGAAATTACCATTATTGTCCAGTGCCCCTGCTTTACAAAGTCCATCATTCTGTCACGACTCGTCTATTCTTGCAATGTTAATTTGCCAATGATTAAAATCCAACCATGCCCTGCCATGTGTAGTGATCAGGCAGGGTGGTCTATTGTAAACAAACATGGTTAAGCCTATTTACTGGGCCAGATATCATAATTCATCATGGGAAAGTTTGCTGCAGTGGAAACAGGGCTACATCAAAAAAGTCACACTTGGTCTACTAGTTTTTGAGCCATAAGTTAGGCCTATCTACAAGACAGTTGTGATATTGCTTTTTCACTCATGTTTCTATTCCCATCTTATCCTATGCGTTTTTTTCGCGACAAAGCAGTGGCATGCATGTGTCATTTATGCCGACTTATAAGCCTGTTAGATATTAAAAAGAAACGTGTCATGATAGAATGGGGTTTGATCATGTTTATTGATATTGGGCCCCTCATTATGTCCTGGTTGGCAGTCTGAGCAAGGAAGGTAGAGTCTACCCTCCTTGGTCTGAGACAAAGAGTCAACGCCCAACATCAGGAGGGCATGTAGGATGGCCTACACTGTGGACCCAGGCATAATGAAGGCTCCAACATCAACAAAAATGATCAAAACCCTAAATACCAGTTGGATTCTGATGGCTCCCAATGAAGTACTTTTCCTATTTCTTACATGTTAAATGTCCTCTCGTCATGAGGTCATTTTGCCATAATCAACTTTACAAGGAGGGGGCAGTAATATACATTAATGTACCTGAACTATTTATGTCCCTGGTGATTCATGCTTCATTTGAATGGGACAGAAAATATGACAACTCTTGAAGTCTCTGTCAACAGCCCATAAAACTTCGTAATTTGTAGCAAACGAATGACAACTGTCTGCTACCCTCATCCCAGTCAAGTAATGATTGACACTCCAGCCGTCTTCTCTCTGTATCTTTCCACTCTGACCTCATCAACAATAACTACATATGCACATATTAATCTGAATTACATGAGCATTTTGATTATGTGTCATGTGATTTTACTGCTGTGATCTATGAACATGCACGTGTGGGTCTTCCTGGTACTAACTTCTCTTGTTATAACTGCCCAGTCCTTCAAGGGGACTGAACTCCATTCAAATATTTCTTAACCCTTTCCCCCTTGAATTAAGACTGAGTCACCAGCTTTCCTTGGCATGGGTTGGAAAGCTGTTGACCTGGGGCATGTGGTCTTGATAAGTCTCATGTACATTTCTCAGTCAAATTGTTTTTCATAACTGTTGAAATTAGTTGAAAACACTGAAGCAGACGACATTTGACCACCAGCAGGTTTGAGGGGGAAAGGGTTAATTCTGCAAGGGAAAGACCAGCATAACAAAAGCAATGGGAGATTGTAAGACTACTTTCAAAATATTTGCAATATTTTTTTTGTTATTTTTGTTCTTATTGTTCTCTCATATATTTCATTTTTTCACCTTCGCTAGCACAACATTCATTGTCCTGTCTTAGAACAAGTTTAGCCAGCCAGCCAGAAAGACAAGTTATTGGTATAATATGCACATGAAGCTTTAGTCACCTCAGTAGATGAACCCAACATGGAAAGGAAAAAACATGTACTGTAAATTGCTTTAATTTCATTGTATTCTTATTTTCACTTAACTCATTCCATACCAGTCCCTGATTTTTCCATATATTCACTTAGATTTAAGACAACAATTGCATACTTAAATTCTTCAAGAAAAGAGCTTCCGTTCAAGTATCAACATGCCTATAGTCTTAAGTCAGTGGTTCTGGCACTGCCTGGCAAGTCATACTGCAGCTGCCGCAAGGGCAGCTACAGCATGACTTGCCAGGCAGTGCCAGAACCACTGACCAAGGCCTGTCACCATAGTATGGAATGAGTTAATTCACTGAAGGCACAAAAAGCTGTGAAAAATAAAAACACAGTAAAATTGTATTTTAACATAGTTTGAATAGGAATTGCATCCAAAATGGTGAAATTAAAACTACAGTGAAATGTGAACAATACAAAAACCATGAAAATTTAACCACGTGAAAATAAAGCAATTTACAGTATGTATAAGCCCTGAAATACTTACCATTTGAAAATGTACAGTCTGTTCACTGTGGGAAGTCTCAATACCAAACATCCTTTTATTGTGGATGACATTGTTGATATCTGACCATCTGTAAATATACAGCAAACACTCAATTGAACACATGTATACACTGTTATTGCTTACTGCTGATCCTCTCAGTTAATATGCATCAACATGCATCACAAAGGGTTAAATTCACAAATTTCAAACAGCACTCTGTTGAAATTTGCAAAATCAACCTTTTCCCCCTATGACCCAGTAAATGGTGTGAACAACCTCACCCTCACCAGTTGACCACACAGTTTATTTAGCACTTCAAAGAAGGGCTGGTTCAGTGCACATGTGTGTCCCTGTCCCAGGCCAAGGTCATTCTCCCGCGGGAGAAAGGGGTTTTGTAAAAGGGCCTTTGAATGAGTCAACAGCTTAGCTAAGTATGGGTTGGGCACCAATTAACATGCAACAGCTTTCCTTGACATGGGCAGGATGCTGCGGACGTGACCCCAGTCAGGGAAAGCTGTTGACCTGGGGCAAGTAGTCTTGATAGGTCTCAAATAAAATTCTCATTCAAATCATTTTTCACTACAGTTGGAATTACTCACAAACATTGAAGCAGAAGACATTTGACCACCAGAAAGTTCTGGCCAATTTAAGGGCAAAAAGTTTAAGGTATAGAAAGACTAATTTGGCTATCAGATTGCCTAAGATTGAATAGCTTGTGCATGCAAAGCTATTCAACCATTGGATGACATTTTTATGATTCTCACAGGTAAAAATGAGACTGTTTGATATTCATAAATTTTGACATTCAAAAGAGTAAAAGGAGTTGATAGTTTAAACATCAAGATGTTGTCCATATGCACTCAGCTGGGTATTCACATAGGCTACCCTTAAAAAAAAAGCAAAACATCCAATAAATACCCCTTGTCACTTGTAAATATGACTTAAATCTAAAATAAATCTGTTATATTAATATCTTTTAGATTTTTAACTTTTAAATCTGTACAACATAAAATGCTATAAGTTTATGAGAAAATAATTTGAGGTTCCCTATGTACAATCAGTAAATGTCATTTTACTGACATATTTTGGCTTTGAAAGCAATATCAGTGCTACAACATGTCACTGATGTGTGAAAATACATCTTGACATGAATGCACACAAACTAAATATAGGCCTATGTTATACATGTACATGCATATCAAATATGCATGCCAAACATGCATTTTTAGGCTTTGTAACATGGTACCTACAGGAAAATTGGATAAGTTGGCAACAGAATGGTATGCTAGTTATTATGAGTTGTGATTTTAGCCACTTTTTTTTTCAACTGAAGAAAAGTGACCAATCCATATTTTTGGTTCACACAAATACATATACATTCTGAACATTCATGCATTGCATGACATGAATTCAGTTATGCACTAAACATAGTTATCAGATGACATAAATTGGTAAATTGGATACTGTATCAACTGACACTTAAAATGATTAAATGTTGCAAGTATTTTCTTTGTTGATTTTGTTGCCTCCAGATATTTCAATTTCCTAAACCAGAACCGCAGACAGAAAAGCCTGGTTTATGACATGCTGTCACACATTTATCAAATTTGGAACTGATCCAATTATCTTTCTCTCACGAAATAACGGGCCCTCCCCCACCACTCTCCAAGACATGTAACATGGAGGAAGCAGCAAAAACATTTTCAGCTGATCTATCAGGAGCAACTGATCGATCCACCTCAGAGCCCTGCTACATTTTTTTTTGTGTGTGCATGTATAAATCACCATCAAAAGCCAGGAAAAAGCCCTAAACAAGTAGCAGGGACCAGAGGCTTTCATCCATTACACTGAGTCGGACTTTTTCATACCATGTTTCAGATCTAACATTTAAACCTGTGTCATTTTTTTCTCTTTAAGCCCAATTTACGAAAAAAAAATCCTTTTTATCTTTTTTTTTTTTTTTTTTGGGGGGGGGGTATTTCAGGCTAATGGTAAAATGTAAGAGGCGAGTAAACAAGTGTGAGCCACAGAAGCAAACAAGTGTGAGCCACAGAAGCAGTGAAATAGATGAACTAAGACTGGCCTCTACTTTATCGACTTTACCAGGAAACTGAAGCATGATCCTTTCGTGAATTGAGATTAAATGCTGACATCAAGGTGACACATACCAAAGACATCTGAGATCAGCTAAAGGCTACTTGTGATGTCTGTCATGACACAGACAAATTCCCGTGTAGCACTGTGACAATAACGCTACAGCTGAACATGCCAGATCAACACATTTCTTACTGAACTCTCCTCTTGCTTTTCCAAATTCAATGTAAGTTGAAAAAAAAGCTTCCTATCAAAGCTAAGTCATTCTGATTTATTTTTATGTCTTCATTCTCTGCTAATAGCACCCAGGTTTTGCAGACCTCAATGCACCCTTGGTAGACCATGGGTCATTTCAGCAACATTTACCATGAGCAATGGGCGCATCAATGACTGGCTTTTCTCATCTGTATAAAAAGGAAACTGAAACAAGTTTTGTCAGGCAATTTTTATGATGTTTGTACAGGTGACCATAATACACAATAGGAATATTGAGATACATGTGCTTGTGCTACAGACACAACACCTAGATTTTTGGGGGGGGGGGGGGGGGGGGAGCGGGGCAGGGTTATCCAAGACACTATCAGTGCAAAGGTGAAGATTCCTTCCTCGCCTGGTCTGTTTGACACAAAATTGCATGTCGATATTTAGCATAACAATCATCTTGAACAGTGGCATTTGTACAGATGTACAACCTTTGTTCCATTCCTCTGTAAGTACTAATGCAAATTAAATTTGACAACAGCACAAATTTGCCCATTCCTGTGTGACGTATATGTAATGCTAACAATAGAAGACAGTCACAAAGCAGTTTTGGGCCACCCTGAGGCTGTACTCTTGCAAGGTGAAGAAAAAGAGCGAGCTCTCTGATTTTCTGGAACAATGTAGCTGCAGGGTGAATATATGAAGCCAGGAATGGCTGGAATGTGTGATGTGAGAACGCCGTCTTGTGGATACCTACACACAAATATGACACCTTTGGCTGCTTCAAAGACACCTGTTAAATGAGATGGACAACAGCGACCTCAGTTCAATGAGCTCTCAAGTAACATACAGTGTACTGATCAAATCAGCAATTATTTTGTCTGTCCTGATCTGTACAGGTTCAGGTCAATATCATATCCTGTCCCATTGTGGGGTTAATTATACTGCAAGAAAGTTCTTGACATGAGGTTTGAATTGTATCCTGCTCTACACATGCTATAACCATAATCCAAATATCCAAAGTTGAAAACCTTGTGGGACGGATGCTTTTTTTGTAGACAATGTCCTTTGCTGCACGAAGATATGGACTACCAGATAGCCAAAGGCAGCCTCATTACAATAACTAATGACAATTACAGGGCAACAGCTTGGGTCAGTAGTCTCACCCCAAATTATCCAGGCTATCGGATCTAATTATGCAGCATACCATTAAAAACCCTTACAGCCAAGTTTGTGTTGTGTCTGGAGATTGGGCCAGATAACCACAACACACACTCTTTGCCCTATCATTACCAAGCTACTAATCATGTTGCGTCCCATTATTTTTTATTCCTGTAATCTTTCTGGTGTTATAAGGCATTTTCTGTGTCTGTGACCGTGTCTTAGGATATTTTCGGCTGAAGGTGGGTGTGCACAGTTGGTCATGGTTGGACAGTGTTGATGTGAATGGTTACTGCTATAATACATATCCTCATATTCATAAATGTGCCACTACATGTACATGTAACCAGGGGTTACAAGCCCAGGTGGGTACAGGGCAAAATGACTGGCTATATGTGTGCTTACTGCTCACCTACATTGAGTCAACAATGAATACATGTATGCACAACCCTCATGCAGCATACTGTTATTGTGCAACATTGCCGTCCTGCTTCAAAACTTAATGAAATGCCTGTGCAACAGTAAATTTACAACAACCAGCCTGACCAGGTCACGGTAGGTGCCACAACATGGCAAATATCCACCAGCATTCTAATTTAGTTTTATCAGTGTAAACTTCTGCAGTTCACTCTGACATTCTCCGTGCAAGTGTGCCAAATAGGTGAGCAAGTTACCTTGGCAAGCGCCACAGCACATTGCTCTTGATACTCCAGGCAAAAAATGTACATTAAAAACTCATAATCCCACACCAACAGGAAATGCAGCCGAGATATACTGGCATTTGCACTTTTGACCTTTGCTACACCTAGGTCACTTCTGTCATTCTTCATTCCTTGTCTAGGTTTAATAAGTTTTTTTCTGACAATTTGAAAAAAAAAAATGCCAAAAGGCTAATTAAATCCTCTGCAACTCTTTGAATAATTGTAATTTAACATGGAAAATCCTGCAAAAAGTCTCTCTCTTTCTGTGTCTGTCAGTCGGGGGGGGGGGGGGGGGGGGGAATACTTTCACAACCACAGCCTATGTAGAAGTAAAATTTGCATCTTGCATGTACAGTGGTCCTCCTCTCATACTGCGACCCCAAAGAGCACCAGAAATGAGACCTTATACAAGAGGGGTGGCCTCTTTTGAAGGGGGGCCTTATAAGAGGGGGACCACTTTACGTACACTTTCCACCAATTTTACTAGCCTCAGTACATATGCACTAAAAATGTATTTTCCTGCTTCCTACAAATATAACACCTGACTCGGCGACCATGCTAATATCTGAATCACATAAAAATGCATGGCTTTTCAAAAAGCTACTTTCACTACTTGCATGAATATATCACAAAAAGACTGTTGTTTGATACAGGAAATTAATCCTGGACCAATACCTTCCACTTATATAACAGGTGGGGAGACCTGCAATGTGTGGTCAGCTGTGATGGAGGCCTGCCAACTGGTAAAATACCTGTTGTAACAGGGTCACCCAATGTACTTCCTACTTCACCTACGCTATTGTCCCTGAGCCAGGGCCCGTCTACTGACCCAGTCATAAACATTGGCGATCCATAGACACATTATTCATGTCTGTGTCCAGGAACAGGACACATCAGACATAACAGAGAGGACACCTTGATTCTGTATTTCAGGTTTTATGGACTTGGTGAGACAGCTTCCATGAGTTACATCTGGTGGGTGTGGATTAACCCTTTCCTGATTTCAGTCAAACCTGAGTCAACATCTTTACACAGTGAGGTTGGGTAAGTGGCCAGCCTGTACAAAGGAAAGCTGTTGACCTGGGGTAGGCCATCCTGATAGATGTCATCTAAAATCCTTAGTCCAAATGTTTCCTATTTACATACAGACATGATGTAAACATACTGACGTGCAGACGAACATTTGATTTCCAGCTGGTTTTGACTTCAGGTGGAAAATACTTAACCCTTTCCCCTTTAAACCACCCAAAACCGGCTTCTGGTCAAATGTTGTCTGCTCCAGTGTTTTCATCTAATTTTGAACAGTAATGAAAAACAATTTGACTGAGAATTGTAGATGACACCTATCAAGATAAAGTCCTCCAGGTCAACAGCTTTCCTTGGTATGGGTTGAGCACTATGTGCCCAACCCATACCAAGGAAGGCTGTTGACTCAGTCTTAATTCAAGGTGGAAAGGGTTGACACACATAAATTATGTGCACAGAGATGTCATTGTGGCTTCACCCAATAGTTGGTCAGGGGTTAAAAGGTATCTATCTCTACCTTGATTAGTAATGCCTAAATTCACATTCCTCTTCCGATCCTTTTTAAGTGCATGCACCACATCATTTTCTTACTCTAGAGCCCACATTAATTACGTGCCCAAGAACAAAAAGAATCATGATTTTGGGGAGTAACAATTCCATTACTGACAACACTAAATGAGTCAACAGGTACAGGCTATACCCAGCAGCTGCCTTTTCATTCTATCTCACTAACAGTACCATAATTACACAAACGTGACACAGGAAAAGTGTTAATGAACTTTTTCTGAAAGGAAAGCAAGCCCTCCTTACATCATGTTTCACACTGTACAATAAGAGTGAGCACTATACAGTAATCCAAACACAAGTCCATCTCTGGTGGTTCCTGCAGAAGCTGCAATTTCCCCAGCCCTGACTAAAGGGCAGTGCTGTGACACACCAGTGATTAAACCAAGTTTGGATAGCACTGATCAGATTCGGACCTATCTCACATGTTACTTCTTCACTGACATGTACATGTTCTACTTAAGTGGAATTTGTTTGCATTCCTAAATGAAGAACATGACCATAACCAGGATTTCCATGCAGTTGCCCAGTGGGGTACATCCCACTTCCATATATCACATCAGTCTATATCCTGAAGGTTCAGGTTTCAATCAATGTTGTTTTAGCTCCTATTTTTGGCCAGATCTCATCAAAGGTTGCAACAGCAACATGTCTGCCTAAACACCACTTTCATTAACTATCATCTACTGGACAAATGTCATCTCTATATATAAATAAACTCAATTTCAATACTCTTAAGTGATCACTCTCATTCTTCCATCTCGATGTGGTCACCTGCAAGCACATGCCTAACCTAAAAAGCACAAAAGTTACTCCATTGCTGCGACGAGATATACCGTAGCCTGTTGTTCAGAGGGACAAGTGTGGCTGGTTTGGTCCCCTGGCCCTTGCCACGCCCTCCGACAACACATACCCTACCACGCCCTCCCACAACGCATACCCTACCACGCCCTCCCACAACACATACCCTGCCATGACCTCCCACAACACATACCCTCTACCCACTTACTGCTGGACTGACCTACTGTTCATGTGATAGGCATTCCTACATAGTCATACTGACCCTTGTGAATATTCCAACTTGTATAAAGCTATTGTTAACTTTGTACCTGGCCCATTTTAAACTGATTTCATTGTTGAAATATTAAAATCATGGAAATGTTCTGCTTTATAAACCTGCAGTTTTAACACACTCCATATTGTTGGAAAGCTTCAAGTGGTATCTCGCCACTCTAATCACATCTTTCATTAAACACAAAGGAGCCAAATGCTGAACAACTGGTGGAAAAGTATATGTGTGAGAAATGTCATGCAGATACATTAAAAACAATAACTGATATATCTGGAAATCCCACAGAAAAAAAAATGTACCTATTACAACTCCAAAATTATTCTATGTGTATTTCCAAAAGGTACTTATGGGCAATTTTTGCTCTTTCTGAAGATAGCAACCACTTAAAATAACTTGCTATCCTGAGGACACTAAACTTCAAGCACAGTATCTCATTGTTTGATGTTGCACTATCTGAAACACTGTTTTATTCGCAAACAAAACACCTTAATCACTAAGCTTTCTTGACACTAAACCATAACACTTATCAACAAACCCAGACATGGCCTTCAGGAAGGACAGCCACACTCACACAAAATACAAAAAATGAGAAACTTGAACACAACTGACAGACTTATACAAATAATGGCAGCTAAAACAAGGATTTTTTCCTCCTTCTAGATTTGAAAATAGTATACAGATATAATCCAAAACTTGTGTATGAGTGGGGGCAGGGGAGAGAACCTAACAGTGTAGTAATGCTAACAGATTTTCAAGTTTACCACATGATACCAGTTCAACTTGGGAGCTGTCAAGTTGTGTAGCACAAGGATGAGCAACATGTTAACCCTTTAAGTGCTAATCACGGCTATAGTTGTTTTCTCATTACATGTACCGTTAAACATGTAATGGTTAAAAGATTAAAATTCCTCATGAAGATACCTTTCATTCAAATACCAGCAATCCTAGTCTAAAGCAAAAAGTACTCTTAGTCAACAGCTTTCCTCAGGGCAACTTGCATGCAAATTGCCCATAGGAAAGCTGTTGACTCAGTCTTAAATCAGCACTTTAAGGGTTAATGTAGGCAGCATCCCTGCATACACAGCTATTCATGTAACCAATGTCTTCAAACCTCTGAGATATCCTCATAAATAAATATATATATTTTCATCAAACACTTTTCTGATGGGAGCTGAAGGTCACCTTTACCCATTGTGAGAAATCTTATGACTGTGGAATTTCTTAGGGGCAACTGAGTCATATGCGTGTCCAAGCATCAACCTTTTTCTCCAATCCATCTTGGGTGAGATGTCAATGGCAGTGCTTCTCTATCTGTGGCCACTTATTATTATTTTTTTTTAAAGGGGGGTTAAAAGCTGCAGACCTTGGTCTCACTAGCATTAGGATACTCTGAACAAATCTCATTCAGGTCATGTAACAACATCTCAAGTTATTTACTGTACTGTTTGATGCGGAAAGCTTTTAGCACATTACAGGAAAAGGAGAAAGAAAATTAATGGAAAGACGATTTGACCCTTTGCAGTTTCTCTGTCAATCCAATGGGACAAGAAAGTCTCAAACGGAAATTCATAAGATGAATGAGCAACAAAATATAATAATTCCATTTTGATATGTAATGTAACCTGTATTTGTGACATAGGGATTTGTAATTTCCACACTTTACGATGATCTAACGAGGAGCAAAAAGTCAGTCATCAGGTGCAATTACAGCTCATAACAACCCATGAAATACTGTAAAATGCTCATTAAAATGGAATAATGACATAAGTATGTGAATTACCCAGCCTCTCCATCTGGTTCTGTGCACAACTTCAGTGGTCCTCATCGTCCCATTTTGTGGAAATGATGGCCTGCGATCCCTCCTTCCTCTCATTATCCCTCCTAAACTACCATTTCTACCTTACAAGGCCAGCAGTGGGATTAATAAATACAACTGATGACAGTTCATTTGAGCACAAGTGCTCCTTGGAGATCACTAAATGATGTTCTTTTTTAAATGACAAAGACTAGCTGCAGCAGCTGACTGACAGGATTGGTACTAAGTGCCATCTCTCAAAATGACTATCACTCACATATATATAGCTTTTACTTTGATAGAAAGGCTTCATTGACAGTAATCCAAGGGTGATGTTTAGCTATTCTGTATGGAACATAACCATGAGGAACATCACAGGAAAAGCTTACAGTCTGGGGATGAAGTATATTTGGGTATGAAATGCAGAATTCATCGATATCCATGGCATGCAAGTTCTCACTTAGGCAATAGACAAATAGAAGTGTTTACTGACAACTCTTCGATGGGGAAAAAAAAAAGGATAAAAAAATCTGTTAACCTTTTCATGCTAGTGAACATACCATTTGCTGACTAAACATGCAGATAAAGACCACCAAATGATTCCACATCTGTGACCCCAACACTACCTTCCAAACATCAAGCTGAATTTCAGTCAGTCTGACCTAATAAAAATATGGTTGCTTCTTTCAAACCTAAGGTAGCCACGAGCACAGGAGGCATTTCTAAAGGTTAACCAGGGAAGCAGACGAGCTTGTTGCACATAAAAAGCAGCGCCACCTGAGGGCACATCAGTGTGTTTTGCAGATTGTATCAGAATGAGGCGAGTAGCAGTACCATGCTGTGAACACCTCCAGCTCACAGATGGCAGGAGTCCCATCTGTATTACTGGTAGAATTACCCATGTAATGCTGCCACTGATAATAAATGCCTCAATATACGTATAACATGCCGGTAAAACATGAACAAACAACCAGCTTTTTCACTCTGCCTAAAAACACTAGAAGGCATTCTCCGAATATACATATATATAGGTGTATGCTACCACTAGCTAACATGCTTACATGGCATAAATATGGTGGTACACTGAACAGAAGTATCAGTCTCTTTGGCTCTTTTTTTTCACAGTTTTACAGCTAAGTTTTTATTATTATTTTTTTTATTTATTTTTTTTAAAGTTTCCTTGTCTACAGAAAACTGCTGACTGGCATGAGGTTTTCAAGACTCACCCATCTCTGGTGGAAACTTGCACATGCCAAAGATGATAATCACTGAAATTTCCTCCATATCATTTCTAAGAAATTGTGTTCCACATAAATACTAGCAATACAACTTTGTCTATGGTTTTACTTATTTTTTTCCAGTGTAACATCTATTTCTGTCCACTCAGCAATTGAAACTATAAATAGTATTTCCTCTTCCTCCATGGGCAAAATTTAACTATTTCAGTCCCAATACAATTCAGTATTTTCTTAACTATTTACTGCCCTACATTTTGCACATTAAAACGCCATAGCAGTGGAGATGTACATTACTGTACAAGTTTGTGCTCTCCTGCAATTGCTTAATTGCTGTCTGGTTGTTCAGAGTGAACAAGGTAATCTCAGCCAGAGGGAATACGATGTTGCACTTGTCTCCACATTAAAGAGTTGTTGTAACTTCTATATCTTCACATCTCAGGTAGGTCCACTCAGGAAGCAGGACACAGAACTTGAATATGTATTAACATATAGTCATGTGTACAATAAGGAAGCACTTACTTGAAGTAGACAGTGGGCTGTCCATTGAGATGCTTTACCACTATGCCCAAGAAGGAAGCTCCCAGCAGTAACTCATTCCCTGCCTCATCCTGTAAGCACAAATACTGACATTCATATCACTGTCATCAAAAATTATAGATTCCGGGGTTTCATCATGTTTGTTTATGGTGGTCACAAAGGAAAGACCACATAGTAATCAGGGCAAGGAACTCCTCTACGCCCAGTGTGTGTGTGGGGGGGGCGGGCGAGGAAGAAGGGGAAGAGAGAAGGGAAGCATTGCATGGTTGCTTAGACTCCAATCCTTGTCTGACTAAACCCCAGTTTACCACAAAATTAACTCATTCCATACTATGGTGACAGGCCTTGGTCAGTGGTTCTGGCACTGCCTGGCAAGTCATGCTGCAGCTGCCCTTGTGTAAGCTGCAGCATGACTTGCCAGGTAGTGCCAGAACCACTGACTTAAGACTATAGGCATGTTGGTACTTAAACGAAAGCTCTTTTCATGAAGATTTTAAATATGCAATTGTTGTCTTAAATCTGGGTAAACATACGGAAAAATCAGAGACCGGTATGGAATGAGTTAATACCTATTGATGAAATCTCAGTTTTAGGCCTGCTTGGCACTGCCATGCATGACCTTTGAAGTTTCACTTAATTCATCTCCCACAAGATGGCACTACCTTTGACAGCAGTCCCTCCGTTGAAACCCACACCCCCCTGGGCCCAAAATAAGTGGCATAAAAAAAAAGTGGTCTCTCAATGGAGGTCAACTCATGCATAAAAGACTTGGCAAACTTGGTCTCTCAAAGTAAGGACTACTTTTGTGACTTGCAAACAGAATGTTATCGGGCAACCCAAGTTTGCCAGACAGATGTTTCTTTTTTTCCTTTTCTTTTCTTTTTTTTCAAAAACGCACCTTTAAAAATCAGATTCCTTATTCATCTCCACAGAACTCAAATTGCCAGTCACCTTGGTTAGCTCTCAGGCAGGTGCAATGGTGCTAGTCTTAAGTAAATGGAAGGTGCAGTGAGCCATGTATTTCAGACAGCATAAAAACTGAAGAAAACATTCTCTGAAATGGGGGTGAATTCAAGCTGTTTATAGCTGAAACTTTCATACACAAAAAAATTATTTTACTTTTCGCCTTGTGTCAGCATCAAAATCAAAACTGTTCGGGGCTCAAAATGTGGTTGCCAGCTTTAATAAATTATTGCAAGCCCCAAGTTGACACAATTATCATTTGAAACCCGAACTCATTCTACTGCCGACACATGCCAACACTTTCCTATTTACCAGAACAAAGCCTGTTTTAGTCTCCTTGCTCGATGTATTTGTTCTATCACACTGGAAACACCAGAAAAGAATGTTGTGCTTTGAATGTATGGTTCTGGAGTTATTCAATGCACCCAACCTGTGCCAAGGAAAGCTATTGACTTAATCCTACTCAGACTGCAGGAACAGGTTAAAGTAGTCCCTCCTTTGAGAAACCAATCCAATGAAAGACCATCTGGCTTTTAAGACTGTGTTCATCAGGACCCATTGCTACATTTTCCATGCTACTTTACCTCCATTGACTGACCACCTGCTCTATGTGACCACTTTTGAAGCTGCCTCCAGGGGGATGACATCAAAGGAAGGACAACTGTATTACCTGCATATACGTTTTCTTCATGAAGGAACTTTTCAACTCAACATTACCTGCCTTTAACATAGCAGCAATACAGATGGCATATTGACAACCGTGCGTTAACTCACAAGGCAGATGTGTGTATTTCTTCTGCGTGACTTCATTCTGGACTATGTTTCAAAATGGTACATAATCAGTGGCAACTAAGATATGCTTAATTAAAAACCTATTGTTGTTAATGGAATAATGGAACTCTGAGAAGGCAGCTGTAGTTCACACAAAATCAATACATGACCAGCAGCGGAGATCATAGTAAATGAGCAGAATCTGTCACCTGGGTTACATGTAAGTCAAGAATTATGTTAGAAATAAATGCCACAATGCATGCAAGAGAAAAAAAAAAAAAGAAAAAGGCACACGCAAATTCACACCAGTTCCATCATATTGTCCTTGATGTAAGAACAAATGACCAAATTACAAGTTTGGAAATTAAAATTTGCAGCTGTCCAAAATCAACAGCACATGATTTGTCTGAGGTGAGCATCTGTCCTCGTTAGCAACTGACAATGCTCATGGGCTAGGTCATGCAAAACAAGCCAGTATCTCATAAAGACCTAAAGATACAGATCTGTTCTCATGGTTTGCCAATAATCAACTTCATGTCAAACTATAATTTTGATCCAGTTCAGTTTAACCCTTTCCCCCTTTAACTAACACCCAAACTGGCTGGTGGTCAGTTTTTTGTCTGCTCCACTGTTCTTTACAAACTTTGACATTTATAAATGACAATCAATTTGAAAGAGAATTGCAGATAACCCCTATCACGATAACTTATCCCAGGTCAAGTTTTCCTTGGCCTGGCTTGGCCACCTAAGCTGCCGATTCTGTCTTATGGTCAGACTTTCAGGTTTTAAGGTCAGATTTAAGTCAAGGGGAAACTGTAGCTACATTCACACTTATATATCTTGTTCCTGACAATGTGCTGATTAACATTTTCCAAAAATTCAGACCTTTACAATGAAAATTTGAATAGCATGATGACAAGTGCACTTGGTCCATTTTGCTTTTCATTGGGATCAAACTTTTACTTTGCAAGTTTGTATGCCATCAAGATAATTCTGTGGTGCATTTGGTCAATTCAGCTTAGCCTTTGCAATTTTAATCTGTACAATGTGTCATGTACATGTCAAAAATGTAGAAAAAAAAGTCTACTAACATTTTAAACATACACCTCAATCCCCATTAGTGAAAGTACAAGACACGAACTCAACATGAACTTGCATATGTGTATTTCAGGAATTTACAGCCTGCACTTCCAAATACCTGGTATGTGCTGGGTGTATACCTCACTATCTGACCACCAGTAACAGATCAACAATACCCCAACAGACTACAATAACTGTACATATGGATCATGCCAAAATATTTTAAATTTCCAATAATCATATCTTGCTCTACCATACTGACAATGCTCAGATGTCAATTTATACATTTCTTTACGACAGCATGTGGTATGTGCTCCTTTACAACACTGACATACATGAAGTGTCAGCTTGACCATAATTACAAGGCAGCACAAACAGGCAATAGAAAATTGGTGTATTATATTCATGAGTCATGTAATGGATCATGATACACAACTACCTGAAGATGGTTAACTGATATTTAGATTTCTCTTTACACAATGATTGAGTCACAAGCTTTCCTTGATAACACTAAGATTGAATCAACAGCTTTCTTTGGCTACACTAAGACTACATCAGTAACTTTCCCTGACTATACTTAGACTGAATTGACATCTTGTCTTGGTTACACTAGGACTGAGTCAACAGTTTTCCTTGGTTCACTAAGACTGAATTGAAAGCTTTTCTTGGTGCACTTTGACTGAATCAACAGCTTTCCCTAGTTACACTAGGACAGTCAACAGTTTCCATGGTGGAAGGTTGACAGCTCGGAGAAACTGTTGACCTGGGGCATATCCTCCTGCCTCTGATGGAGTGTCCGCTGAAGATTTTTCCTTTGATGCTGATGGTGGGGCCTGGAGGTAGCAATCACCCAGTAGACTAGCAATTATACTCATAACCACTAGAGCCACTTGAGTAAAGACTACCTGGGCCTGTAATGACCCAATACAATTGTTCTGTACCTCTGGCAATAGCCATTAAGCCATGGTTGATTTTCTGTGCCAGTGCATGTAACAAGCCTGTGTTGACCTACTTTTTCGATATTTTCATTTACATGCAAAGAAAATGAAAAATATCTCAATTCCGTGTTTTATGATAAAATGCAGGAGTGTTGTTTGTGATCAAGTAACACTACTACACTGATGATGCAAAATAAAAAGTCTTCATATATAACAGTAGTACTTGTACATAACTATGAAGAGCAGCTGAGTTTGTGACAGCATGTAACACAAACTTAAAACCTCAAGGACCATGAGTAAAAACAATGACAGGGCAACTGTACGAAACAGGAAGGCCATGTTTTACCATATGGCCTTATACCAAAATTGACAATGAAGCAAGTCATTATAAAACCTAGTTTTTTGTTTTGTTTTGTTTTTGCTATTTATAAGCAGGGCAGCTTGACCTTTTTGATGGTATTTTCTAGGTGGACTGGCACAACAATATACAGCTACAACAGCTGTTTTCATGTTATTTTCTATGGCTGTCATACTTCAGCTTTGACCCCTTCTCCCCTGGACATGACAAGAGTTAATGTCAATATACATGTATCAGTCACTGACCTGGGGCTCCTGTGTGCAAGGACACAAAGTACCAGCACATGTTTCAAGAAAAATATTAATATTTTTGTACTTCCTGTTAATTATCACAGAAAATAAGATGAAATAGGAGAAAAAAACTGCCTTCACCTGACACAGGTTAACAACTCACTCACGTAAGGTTACCAGTTTTTGATCAATACAATCTGTGACTGACAAGTTCTATTGTAAATATTTAAATGATGGTATGCACATTTTGTAAATAGTTAAATACCTCGTGCAATCAAGATACTATAAGCCTGTGATTAAAACCGTCCTTGGCAACTGACGCTTTTAGTCATGTCCAGAAATATTTTTGCATGATTACAACACCATGCATTCATCACTATCAATTTAAATTTACACATGAAGACAACACCACATGAATCTACTATACTGGGATATAGGATTATGGGGGGGGGGGGGGGGTTGAGGAAGGAACATTCAACCACCTGGAATACACCCACTTAAGACTATCCACCACTTTAGATATGATCAATCAACAAGTACAACACGCTGGAAACCTAAATGTTTATCTCAGTTACATGTCCCCATACCAATGTCTCTCTGATAATTCATATCTATTTGCAAATGAAAACGTCTATCACACTTGTGTGGTATATTGAGAATGTGCTCTTGTCTGAAATTTTTAAATCATTTATCACCTTCCACACAAGCATCCAAAATGGATGTTGACAGTTTGACTTCAAGCCTAACCCGTGAGCATTTGTCGCTTGAACAAACTCAAATATATCAAAATTGATTTTTTTTTGATAAATGTACTCTCAGGCCATTGCTCTATTGATCTGGGAATCTGGTTATTATGCTCCATTCAAGCTGTACCATAAAATGAATCAGTCCTGAAGCAGATTACAAGTTTGATGAGGCCACCACTTTTGCTACTGTGGGGGTGGGGTTAATCTTTTAAAATGTTTTGTTCTGATTAAGTGAGTATTAACTCTTTCAGTGCCACATTTTGGACTGAGCCAGCTTTGGGCACAATGCGCAGCACATAAAGCACACAAAGAAAAGCTGTTGATCTGGAATTATATTCTATGTAACTACTAGCATGCTGGTGCTGGAAAGAAAGACCTTTTTACAATGAACATGAGTCTAGCACTCTTATTATAATTTAGAGCAGTTTGTTTGAAGTAGTTCGATTTAAGTCACAACTGGCACTGAAAGAGTTAAATCAGAATAAATACATTGGAGCCACTGACAAAACATGCAGCTTTCCAAAATATGTCATCAATAATAAAATTTTCAGGTAAATTCCACTGTTTTGAATACACCCTTCACCACATATTGATTTTATGGGTCTACTGCTTAAGATAAACCACAAAATGACGTTTTCCCTTGTATCTGACCAGTGTGGTTAAATTACTGTTATCCTCACTGATCAGTGAGGTAAGCTTTTTGGCGACATGCGTTGACTGTTTGAAATTACACTTTTCATTTAGGGGACAATGCCTCCCAAAAACATGTCAATTCCACAACTCGTGATCCCACCATCATCGTAATGGATACCCAGCCTACACTCTTTATATTCTGGCTTATAAAATATATCCACACCAAACAGATGCTTTCCATGGTAACTTCATGTAACACAGAGACAGACACACCCAGGAGCAAACCCTTGAGATTTGACAAGACATCCCAAAAGTCTCACTCTGCAATTTGTAAGGCAGGACAACTGTGGCCTACATGTCCTCTACAGATAACACATTTATCAAGTCAGTTTTCAGCCTGAGGCTATGGTCATGATTTGCCATTGTCACCAGCTTGTGCTCCATATGCTAAAGGCCTGTGCAAACGGCTTGCCTATGACTTTTTGATAGCTTTCAATCTTTCACTTCCTCACAATTATCAGGGCTTAACTTGGCTCTCTGCAGGTTGCCATATGCCACCAAGAACATGCCACGACTGGCAAGTTATTAATGTTAAGTGGCCCTAAACTAAATTCTAAACAATTTCTGTTTTATTTCGGGGGCCAAAATTTACTATCACCTTCATTCAATCACCCGATTTGGTTGCTTTGCCTATGATGAATTTTGTTCAATTATGAAGTCTGAAGTAGCCTCAATTTAGCTCAATTATCTGCCTTGATGTTTGTTACATAGTTCTGAGACCTAAAGTGGATGCCTATTAAGCCTTTTACAGGAGGCAACATTTGACCATGACATTCTTATCCATTCCAAGTACTAATTACGCAGTAAGATTCCCCAGCTGATATAATGTTCCAGTGACAAGTTCAGAATGACAAATGTGACAGAAATCAATCATTCAGTCCAGTACTTTTGTCTTTCTGAATACTCTAAACAGGAAAGTAATTACACCACATCAACAAAACTTCACCTGAACATAAGCAAATTACAAGGCTGTGGGTTGCACAATGCCTGTAATCCTATCACTGCAACAGTCACTCAGACCTGATCAACTGGCAGACACACTCTGCTTTACCCGCAGAGAAATGCACCCATGGTCAAGCACATACATATTACACAATAATAATTTTGCCTGGATAACACAATCAGTTGACACAAACAAAACAATACACCATGTTCTATACAATCATACCACTTGTTTGAGCTATAAATGCCCATAAATGCTAGCATCGGTGACTGGCCTCGGGGAATACCAAACAACAACAGACGCCACATTGCAAGCAAAGTTGGCCTTCTGTATCTCTGTAGTTACACTTACCCTGATATAACCAAGGGATACACTGTCTGTGCTGGCCTTCATAACATTTCTCAGACAAAAAAATTCACACTTCCTTCTGAGTTGATAATAATAGAAGCATGTCATATTTATTTTTATCACTGAAGCTATTTGCAACAATTTTCCAAGAACCTTGGTCACAATTAATACCCATGCTCATGTAAGAACATAAAGGTCATCAATTTTATCGTTTGTTTTGGATACAGTGAAAACAACTTGAGCAAACCTGTTAAAAATAGGCTTATGGCATGTCACAGAAATCTACAGCAGTTAACACAATTATAGTTTCTCAGTGAACTGCCATGGGTAACTGCTGAAAGGTACACTTCAGAAGGCTGGAATGACAATGATGGTCTTGTATTCAGAACTGTGGGCAAAGGAAAGACATGTGCTGTCAACTCTACCATGAAGTACACACAAGCCACAAACTAAATGACCCCCAACACTTGTTACATGACAGGACATGGTATGTAAAACAAGGCAGCACAAGCAGATAGGTGGAGGGACTGTGTGTGTCTTTTCACCATTTTTTCACCATGGCTGGTGTTGCCAAGGTGTGAAGCACTCTGCACCAGGCCTAATGCCAGAAATTATTTCAATATTAGACTGTTCAAACTGCTTCAATTGACCATGTCATATACACTATTCTGCATGGCGGCAGTGTCTGCTTCTTAGGTCATGACACTTTCAACTAATGAATGAAGCAGTTTTTTTTTTGAAAATTTATTCTGCAGGTGTCTCCACCTGCATGCAACATGCTCCATTTTAAAAGACAGTTAATGTGGTTACAACCGTATAATACTGATGCAAGGAAGTGATCTCTTATCTTGGTATTCACACATTGTTCTTTTAATAGCCATTACATGCTCTTGTATTTCTTATATGACATAACTTGCACTGTAAGTGTGCATTTGACAATTCTTATTGAAGAAAACAAAATAAAGCAGCAGCCCAAGTGCACCTTACCCTTTATCCCCTGTAGGTTTTGTAATGGGAGACCCAGTAGTCACAACTTACACCAAACAAGAAACTGCTTTCATATTCGACGAAATCTGGGATCTAATGCTTCCACTTTAAAGAGTAATATATCTCTGTTTCAGGATATTTCTTTCAAAAAAAGAAAAAAAGAGTGGACTCAGTGCTCACCTTTGCTGGATACCACTCCATGCCATAGCCATCCAGTTGCTGAGCAGCAATGATGTACTGGCTCTCTGCTGTGGCTGGGGGTACTCCCTGTAGGCTGGTGTGAGCATTGGACACCTCCTGGGTCAGATCAGCCAGCGTCCTCTCATCTGTTGTCATGTTCTGAAAATACGCCACCCACGATGATAAAATGAGGATGTAGACTTTCACTGATGTGCCAATGTTACAAACAAATTTAGGTTTTATCAAATGAGGAACATGGTATCTGGCTACAATACAGTTGTAACTGATATGAGTATATACACTATTTTGTATGTGTGTGCATTCCCCCCCCCCCCCATTCACTTTTTGACAAAATAATGTATTTATTTCTCCATTATTTCCAACACTCATCTCTATATTATCACAGCTTTACAATAAAATACCCCTATTGTCTGAGCCCAAAATGTGGCAAAATTGCTGTCAGACAATCACAGAAAATGCTTCAAGTCAAGCCTTCAATTACAATTATTACTAACACTGATTTATAATTGAATTCAGACAAACATCTGGTCTTACAGTTTCATTTTTTTCCTATAGTATGTAATACAATAAAAGGCAAATATCGAGATTCTGTTCCTGACTAATTTAGTGACAGGAGTTCAAACTTAACTAAACCAATACTTTTTCTTGCTTAATTCACTTGTCAATGTTTATAATATATATTGGAATAATACATAGTTTGACACACCATTGTGAAAAGTTAACGAGTGACTAGTACTAACTGACACACGTGACAGATTTACAATTCCAACTACTCAGTTACAGGCCCCTTATTATGAATCTTCCTGTCTTGAAACAAGTTACATTTACATGCATCCCTGTCAATTTCTCCCTTTCTTGACCTTCAGACACATTCTGCATTCATCTCAATTCACAGTATGTGTAATTTCATGTCTGGGGGCAACTGTATAAATTTATACATGGGCCAAACACTCTGTAATTCACACAGTGCGAAAGCCACACTTCCAATGTCACTATAGAGATCAATACATCTAATGCCTCAATGCAATGCTGCTCTGAGCAGTGTTACATTGTTGTGCAACAGCATAGGCCTATATGTACATACCCAGACTTCTTTTGTCATGCTTTATGTAATTATGTATATGATTTGTAATACCAATGGCAGGTACTAGCTACTGCAGTTTTTTTTTTTTAATCAACTCAACTTTGATGCTTACATAATAATCTTAGCATATTAGTATGAAGGTTTAAGATAACAATGGAATGTGCTGCAAGGTTAACTATGCTCTTGCCCCTTCATGTATTTAATTACCATTCAGCGCGAATGGGCATATGACCGATAATATAGGCCCACTAATCTGGTTTGCCCACTTGCACCTCATTGATTATCTCTATTTGTGGAAAAGCTATGGATTTTTTGTTTGTCTGCTGAATTCAACTGATGGCAAACATTGAACCAAAGCACCCTGACAATGATGGATTACATAGAAGGCATATGCATTCACAGACTAAAAACAAATCCTCTTGCAACAATGCCATTTTTCAACATGATGAGATTTTGAAAATGTGATATACTGATGAGAATATGATTCAGCTTGATGTACATACCCTTGGTAACAAGACAAAGTCCTTCAAATACTCCTGAGTATGTCTCTCATAGTCATGGTCACCAAACTCGGCTAAAAACACAAGAAACAGACCAAAGAATAGCATCAATTATCCTGCATCAGCTCAGTTATATTTATAATACATGTACATTGCGAACAAGATTGAAATCAGTAAATGAGTACAGTGGCCAATATATCTTCTCTACATTTTTCATAAGCCACATAATATTACAAAATATTTAGAGTATACATAGTTTTAATTTACAACTATGCAATGCATATTATGAAAAGACTGATGACAGTAACATAAATTATAAATATACAGGTCTGTATATCTTTACTTTTGATCGTTGAGTTTGTGTAATATTACTTAATACTGGAATATTAACACACAAAGTTTACCACCTAATTTGGCCTGTCCTGCACTCGAGGCAGTGAAATCAAAATGGAATTTAACACTTTCAGCACCTGCTCTGCCTGATTTTGAAACTGCTCCATTGTTTTGATCATAATTAACTGACTTTCAAACATTTCAATCTTCAACACCCGCTTGTTTGACCAGATCGATCATGCTTATTGCTTATGGACACACATGTGATCATTGGAAATACAATGTACATGCTGGTTACATGACCAGATCATCATATAGTCAATGTACTTGATCTACACTGCAATGATCATCCTCTCTAGACCATTTTAGGGGGTGGGGCAGGTTGTGTATGAACCCAAATACCTTGTACATGTACATGTACTTGCAAGGTACCTGCCCATATGCGATTACATGTATATAGACAGTGCCTGAAATTTTAAACCTGCAGCAAGCTGCCAAAACAATTGGTGACAAGCAGCTGACTTGTTTTCATGGGAGGCAGTAAAGGAGCTCACATATTTACCTTGGACACTGTAGCTGGCCAGGAGCACAGCCTGTTCTGGGGTGCAGGGAATCTTGCCGTCTATAACATCGGTCTTCAGTTGCAGGAAATACTGATACCTGTAAATACACAAAGACCCAGCCACATTAGGCAATATCTCTATGGGTGAGTGGTTCAATGTTTTAGTACATGTACGTTTTACAGTTAATGCTAAAATCTAACAACCTGAAAATGTAATGCAGGAGAAATGCTCATTCTAGCAGTCAACATCAAAATGCTTCACTCAATGCTGAAATACACAGGGCTACATCACGATCATTCACTGACTTGCATTTATATACACTCAAGTTAAATGTCCTGCAACACCTCCATTACATCCATACCACAAAGCAGTCAATTAACCTGAACTCTCTACATCCGTTCCTGTAATTAAGAAAATAACTCAAAACCATAATATATATGCACAAAATCGTTGGAAAATATAGCTATAATTCTGCCAGGACCACCTACCTTGAAAAAAAGCCTGCAGCGAAAATATCCAAAGTAAAGTCCTAAGTTTTGTTAACAAACTTGACACAAGAAACACTAGATGATCACCAGTGAGGACCTGACAACCACTTGATAAGAGCACTTGATTACAAGTGAATCAATTATGCTCTTGTGTGCTTGTCTTTCTCTTCTGTATACCCTGACAAGTTCCTAACATAATTCAAAAGCAGAGCTCTCTCAGGAGTACATAAAACATCATTAAACACATTTTACATCGTGAAATTTTCTCACCAATGGTGGTCCAACAAATCTGCAAAAATTCCGTTCTTGATCCTAGTTAATTTAACTGTAAACTGTTGTGAGTCAGAGTTTATTTTTCAAACTTTGAGAAGCATATCCAAATGATGATGAACATGAGTGAGAACCCTATCTTAAGATCTAACCAAGAAAACACTCATTTACATTTAGACCTTTGGACTGGGACACTTTAGCATGTTATGTGTATTGGAATGTCTAAACATTGACATGGCAGGTTCATGTCCTATGGCTAACATAAACTGGGTGTATGTTTAGGCAGTGGTCCATGGCCAATCAGGCTGTCCCCATGACAGAGTTTCAAAGACTGAGATCTCTCTTGGTTTTACATCTGAATAACAATGTAGGCATGCCTCTGTTTGTTGTATCTATATTATCATACTGGCATATCATCTGCTTAAAAAAACTGCAGACTTCAAATGAATTTCAGTTGACTGGAATTACTGAGCACTTCCATTTAACACCTGAAAAATCTTTGACGGCGTTTTTTACCTGCTGTATGGAGTGGTAGCACAAACACTTCAACAGAAAACTTACTCTTTGTACAAATTAGTATTCTTCATGTACAGTAAAACCTGTGTTGAAAGACCACCCCAAGGGGATGACCACATTGTGGTGTCTCAGGACAGGTGGTCTTTCATAGCAGGAATTAATGTGATAAAAAAAAAACACCATGCAAAGCACCCTCAAAAGATGGTCTATCGAGATAGGTGGTCTCTCATCAGAATGGTCTCTAAAAAACGGAGCCACTGTACATCTGTACATGTGTATATTCATGAATCATATGGTCAGAATTCTGTTTCCTCAATTAAAGTACCATGAAACTGCCAAGTTTGAAACAAAATATTTGCAACTTAAATAACTTTTTTGTTTCCTTCAACTCATACATGTACACTGTATTTCCATGCAGAAATACATCTCACATCAGCTACAGTGAATTACGATCTCATAAATTTACATTTTTTTTTTTATAAAAGTCATGAGTAACTTCCAGGTCCTGAGAGATTTTTACCAAATAATGCAGTGTCAAGTGACAAGAAGTGTTGCATGTGTAAGATTTTATTCTTCAGTGTTGAAACACATTTGAACATGGCAAAGTGTGAAATTACATGCAGGTGCAGAGATCCAACTTTGTTTACATTTGAGTAATTAATATCAATGAGCTGTTTACATTACTGCACCATGATGCTCCTTTCTTGTACTGAAGCAATTTGCACATCTACATCACCGAACAATCTGACTGATGATAACATAAAGTCAACATGCATATCACGATCACTTCAGCATGACTGTCAACTGTGGGGCAGAAGTAAGCCATTTAAAGAAAAAAAAAAGTCCTGTGTAAATTATGCCTTAATAATACAGTGCAAATACCTTCAAGGTCATTTATTCTTATTTTTTCTTTTCTTTTCTTTTTTTTTTTTTAATGAGGTGCCTCATATTGTCACAATCAGATTTCAGCAACCACAGCAGTAATGGTCACTCCCCACTTTCGCCTGTTGACATCTATCTATATGGCCAAACCATGTTTACTTCCAAGTGTTTAAAATTATGCTTTTAAAAAGAAATTTCGCTACCATGTATTGTATTTTATCAAATTTTTTTCAAACCATAACTACCACATGCACACCCATTTAATTATAATTTCTGCAAATCACATCAGTGACCAAAATGTCGCTGTTGACCATGCGCACTATCCCCGGCAAGTTGCACAATAATTTAAGCTGCCGATTAATTCCTTCATCTACCCACGGTCTCCCTCACATGCAGACATTGCCGAGTCTTCAGCCTCCAGATGTACTGTGCTCCAAGATAACACTTGTCTGTTCTGTAGGCCCAAATATATACACACTTGCTATCATTTGTCTGTATAAATCATTAATCTGAGCGAGTAATAATCCAGCTTCATTATACCCTCCCCCCCTTCCAAAAATTGATACTTTAATTTGCGCTGGAGTTTTGAATAACCAAATGGTCCAGTTTGAAATATGTAGTCTTGGTTTGAAAATTGGTTTGAGAAAAGCCTCATATTGGGGGGGGGGGGGGGGGGGGGGAAATACAGCACTCAACCAAACTGAAGTGCACCAGCTGTAATGCATTGAACCTTCTTGGACAAACTTCCCACCACATTTATTTTGCCAGTCACAATAAATTCCTTTTAAAATGAAATTTGTTTTACATTTTATTTAAAAAAGGGATGTGACAGAGGGGGGAAAATAACTGAGCACAACTGATTTATTCTTTATTTCCAGGGGTCCATTTATATCTTGTAACTCAGTGAAAACCAGTCAACACTTGATGCTTTCACATATATAGTACTGCAAATGGTACATGCATGTATGTGCGTACTATTGTTGCAGGTACTTAGTAATTTGGTTTGGTTTTTAGTCATTAAAACAGACATTTTTATTACAGTAACAGCAAACATGCAGATGGCATGACATTCTACATACAATTTATGATGTCACAATGATTTAGGTATATACATAGCACGGATATTTTGCACCCTTTTTGGGTACCTGATGAGTGTAAAATGAATAAAAGTTGAGGAGTCTCCCCACACCCTGATGAAGGTCCAGGAGGCTCGAAACATGTCTGGGGGTGACTCCTCCGCATGTCTATACTTGACCAGTTGGTTTGGCCTCTGATTTGGTTTGGTTTAAACATACTTTATAAAACGAGAGAAGGACCCAAAGCTCCTCTCATGGCAAATCGATAAGTAGTATCAATTAATTACAGACAGAGGGCGCCAAAAAAAGCAACAAGACCACCAGTGAATATAAGACGGTGTAACAGAAATGTACTGGCATAATATACTGATGGTGGCAACGGCCAACAAAAACAAGGCTTTTGACAGACCATGGGCAAAAAATATGGAAACAGAAGCCTGGGCATGCCTGAAGTTATAACCCTTGTGTCTTGGTGTGATGACAAAGACACAATGCTGCTTCACATCACTTTTCACTCTAAGATGAAACACATAAATCCAACCTGAGCAATCTGTTTGCAAAGTGAAAGGAACTAATCAAATGATGGATTCATGGAAGTCAATTCTTTTGCAATTTCAATGATGTTACATGTACTGCCTTTAATTACCTCTGCTTGAGGCAAAATGAAAGAAAAAAATAATAATAATTTTTAAAAATACCAGTGGTTTTTATCCTCATTATCACCATTACAGGTGCGACCACTGGTCTTTTTTCCCAATCATATGAAGCTGGCTGTTTAGTCACTCTGTCATTCAAAGTTTTCATAGGTATTAGTTTTGAGAAATGGTCACCAAATATACAGCATATAAAGTTCAGTAATTCTTGACTTTGCAAACATGTTGTTTGATTCAAACAAACTCACTAAAAATATGCAGGTAAATACCATGCAATATTATTACAGTATTTTCACTAAAATACGTTTTCAAAAGAATACTCATCAGATGCACCAAATTGCAGGCCTCAAGACTCACATAAGTACACAGTGTATTTATTTACAGGAAGGCTGTAAAGATGGACCACATTACACCTGTCTGCTCCAATAGACATTTGACTGGCCCCTGTTCTTGGCTGGCGGTCAAACATACCATCCTTTGCAATGGTGCCATATGGAGGCATACTGGTTACAGCGGGCCCATCCATTTAAAAAAACAACAGTGACTGTGACAATAATGAAGGCCACAGACTTATCATTGGTGCCCTACTTGTAACACCTTATGGAAATTATGACACCACATTTATAATCAAATCAACATGCTTTTCATGGTGACTTGCAAGATGTATGTGTTATAAGCCTTCTCTCCCTGGCACTGACTGTTTTTCTATTTACTGTAAATATGCTTACTTTCACGTGTCTAAATCTTCACCAGTTTTGCATATATCAGGCACTTAAGGGACTAGAACTACAAAATTTGGACAACTGACAGACAATATACATGTCTCCCAAAATGTCCCAAAATCTTAAAATGAACAAAATTATCCAAAACTAGCTTGACATTACCTTAACCAATTATTTAATTTCATTATTTGGACCGAGTTCCCATTAAACCCCAGTGTTAAATTACTATTCTACTGTATTTCATTGGGTTTTTATTATCATGGTTTTACCATTGGTGAAAGAAGTGAGAATTAAAAAAAAAAAAGTCAAAAAATTTACAGTAGCATCTCTTGGATATATATATATATAGGTTAATGGGTATATGTCCACATTCAACTGATCATTATACACCCCTTAAGTCCATGTGATTGATCTCCTGAGAAATGTTCACACTGAAAAAGCTGAAAGTATGTGAATTCATTTTGGTAACAGTAAAAGTTAACATTGACATATTTCATAGATTCTTCCCTTTGCCTGCAGTTTCCGGATATGCCAAGCTGCCAAATTTTGCAAGTCCTGTGAAAACTTCTGACTTGATATCTCTTCCAGCATATGCCTTAATATCATAACCAGATTCTGTACTTCTGTCCCTCTGAACTAGTAAATTACAACATCCTTCCAGGACAGTCTGCTGGGAACCTCCTATTTTTGACCGACAATTTTGGCATAGCATTAATTGACACAAAAGTACTCCATGGATATGATTTGACAAGGCCAATATTTCTGCACTTTTCATTTATCACACAAATTCTAACAATGCTATTTCAATCCTCCCCTCCCCCCCTCCCCCAAATTGAAACAAAACATTATTATTTCTGCATGATAAAATTCACTCAGCTGTATACTTTCACGACCAGGTGGCCAAACTTGTCATGCAATTAAATACAGCTGCCATATATACCAATGACAATTCATTTGATATTAATTGTCAAAAAAAAAAAAAAAAAAAAAAAGAAAAAAAAAAGAAAACATATGGCACAACACTATGCTAGTACGCTAGTCAAGTTGATCAAAGTGCAGCATCTGACTCTGGTATTACACCATCTTATTACAGATAAATGGGACAATCAGTGGTACCAGCTAGATAATTGTTAGCAAATTGCTAGCCTAATAGAAAACAAGCAAACAAGTCATTATTTCAGATGCCTATTATCTATTCTGTTCTTTATCATGTAAACCCAACACCAATACGACTCGGGACTATTACCTCTCTGCTTTCTGGGCAGACTAATATTGTTCAGAGATGCAGCCATTCGCATGTATTTCACTTCACAGGTATATAGCGTATGTATACCTGTATAGCTACAAGGGTGTTCTTTGAAAGTGCTACAGGCAGAAACATGAAACCATTAAATGGAAAGGAAACACACATTGAAATCATGGGAAGGTTTCTTGTGAATATGCTAAAGTGATCATTTCAAACATTTCATTAAGGAGCAATGAAAACTAATTGTGGTAACTTATCCAATAAAACTTTGATGTCAGAATACTTATGGGTTGGGGAGGGGGCAAGCGAAAATTCCAGTACGAGAGTTACAGCATGTTTTTGTTTTATTTTTTTCCATTGATGAGCAAAACTGAAAGTTACAGTTTGATACACCCCGAAATGTAGACGTGGGTGATACACCCGAAAATGTAGACATGGGCGAGACATGTTAACTAGTGGAAAGCGACATGGAGAAAAAGATGTTGCAGTTAACATCGCGCCTGCACACATTGCAGCTGTTGACTTTGTCCACCAGCATGTGTGACTCTTTGCTTGTGGCTGAGACTTGGAGTGTACAATCTGTCAAGTAGAGCTGTTTGTGGAAACAGACTGCTGTCAACACACCTTGGCAAACACACACTGCAATTCATGGGACAGGACTTCTCCTGCAAGACTAGACCAATATACCAATGTCACATTTAATCAGAAGAATTAGTTGTGGGTAAATGCATGTACACACATTAATAGGTGTGGATGGGACCCAGAGGAGTTAAGTTGAAACACAAGCTTGCCAACAACACTGCACAACTATGTATGGGACCCCACCCTCATAGTAATGTAGTTGTGTGTAAGACTCACTCTTAAAGGTACACAAACTGTGGTATCCATAGCTTTGTGGCCCACATGAGAAAAAAACTCCTGTTTTCAATTGTCAAACTTGGCAGCTGATCTTCAAATTTTCATTGTAAACACAATATTTGAGTTCATTCCTGAAACACTGACTCAGACTTGTCTATGTTCAAACAACCAAGACAACCTCGCAAGTACTGCTCGACCTGGTGCTGTTTCTGCTGTGTGTTCGACCTAGTGACAGTTAATTCTCTTATGGGTGAATGACTATTTTCACGCAAGGGCTTAGATTTTGTGAATCACACATTGCTTGAACATTACATGTTCCAAATTCCTGTAATATTCCTTTTTTAAAAGGTATTTATTTGATGCAAGCTCAGCAGATCAACAGAGCTTACTTGTCTGTGCAGGTCTAAAATCCCTGGGAATAACATCTATGCTTACTTGTCTTCCCAGACCCTTTCTGGAATAAAAGAAGCTAGTAACTAACTATATGTAAAATGCCATAAATTCCCATTTTTAAATGTCTCTTTGAATGAAGACCACTCCACTGACATCAGTAGATGTGATTAATATAAAGAACATGCCCCAGGTATGAATCGCTCTTTGGTATTGATTAAGTTTCAACTGTGCTTAGCACTGACCCACGTCAGCAAAAGTTGTCAACTTGAATCATATTCAAGTCAAGAAAGGGTTACTGCTAATAATTTGATACCTTAATTGCATTATGCACCAGCATGCTTTCATAAAACACGACTCAAATCTTGTCTGTGTCCACACACTGTATATGATGATGTTTGACACACGTTCCTCTTTTGACTGCCCACCTGACTGACAACCCCCCTGGCTCCACAAGACCACACTCAGTGTGTCCCTGCAGTTACTGCAAATTACTTTATTTTGCTGAGAATAATTTTTTTTTCTTTTAAGTTGACAAATGCACAAGGTCTTAAATTACACAATGTATGCAGTTCAAAAATGTGTTCTATTCAATAATCCCTTGTATTAAAATGCACGCGCTTTTACAGCAAAATCTGCTCTGACAGGGACATAAAAGAAAACTCAACTGTTACAGTACTTCACAGCATTTTTCAATTCAAGGGCTGAATTTAACTGAAAAACAAGACATGTTTGTCAAAACATAGATGCCTCCCTACCATCACTATGTTCACCCTAATTACCCTGTTGATAGTACTAAATGGGGCATACATGACCTTGAGAAATGAATGAAAGTCATCAACTTGCAAACCTGAAACATGTAGTCCTAAAGAGGACTTTAACTTTGAGCAATATGAAAGTCCTGGCTCTTAAGTTCTGTTGACAAGTTAAGCAACCTAAAGGTAAAGGTTGTGATGAGTTCACACAATAACTGTATAATGGTTGTAAAAGCTTGCATGAACCCTTCTTTGAAGCTGATCTGGTCACAAGAGAAGACTATAAACATCTACAAAATAAAAGTTCTGGCTCAAAAAAAAATCTGCAGTTATTAAGCAGAAACCTAATTCAGCAATGTGGTTCTCTGACCTTGGGAATTGACTCAAGGTCACCCATTTCAAAACTTGACCTAGCTCTTGCCGAAGGCTATATTCCTGTGCAATATGAAAGCCCAAGGTAAAAAAACATCTTTAGTTATCATGTAATGATAACCACAATAATGATACAATCCCTAGTATGATTTCCATGCTAGCCTATTACACCTCTAATGACAGACCAGCTGACCACTTTGGACTTACAGTTATCGTGGTGGTCTAAATGGTATTCACTTCAAACCTCATTTTTTTTTAAATTGCACACTCAGCAGAGGATTTATGAGAATGACAAGATCCATGAGATTGTCAACTACATAATGTCACATACATGTATAGACCTGTAGTGTCAACTGTCAGTATTTATTTTAGTGTAGTATTTGCTAAATAATATCCTGCATGGCCAATTAATGTAAATGCATGCACACTCAGAAAGAGTTGTACAGATAAAACCCTTGGGTAGGTCAAGGTTACTTCAGTTTGACCTAATGACAAAGCTTTGATGCAAATGCAATGAGCATATATCATGGCGAAGCCATTTTTCTTCAATGCAGCACTGTGACCCAGTGACCTAGTTTTCACTAGGTGTCTGAGGCATCCTTAGAACCAACTGACATAAATAATTGGTGCTGCTACAATGAGAAAATTAAGATTTGAAGATATCATGGTGCTTCCATGTTTCTTCAATGTAGCACTATGACCTAAATATGTGACCCAGTGACCTTATTTTGAATAGGCTTCTGAGGCATCCTTAAGACCAACTGTCATAAATAATTGATGAAGCTACAATTAATATTTTTTATATATTGTGTTAATGCCATTTTTTTTCTTAAATATAGTACTGTGACCTTACTATGTGACCTAGTGGCCTACTTTTCAATACGTACCTGAAGCACCTCAATGGCTCCCTGTGATAAAAAATTCTGTCTCTGCACAGTGAGTACTTTTTCAGATATGGCGTTAACAAGTCATGGACGGACGGACGCGTAGATGACGACAATACCCCTCCGGCCTAGAAGGCGGAGGGGTAAAATTACTACATGTGATCAACTGATGAAAATGAATCCATGGTTGACTTCCAAGAACTATGTTTCTGATCTATTACAATCTGGTGTTTTCAGGTGCCATGACAGAACATTGTAAAAATCTAAGCATCTGTTCTTGACCACAGGTTCCCCACCATGGACCCCACATTCAGTGTTAATGCTGCCATCCAAAATGTCAGCGGGTTGTTTAAAGGTACTGGCTTTGTGACTCCACCCAAATACCTGAACCAAATTTAAAAAGGGTGTAACAAATACTTCAATGTACAGCTTGACAAGATATGAGTGTAAGTTCCTGCCATGTACTCATTTATTGATCTTTTACATCAGGTCTGAACATGCAGACAGCGACATCAGCATTTTTCTCCACTTACAGTCTTCACATGTAAAATCTACACTGACAGCTACAAACTCCCACAGACTTAGCCCTTTCTTCTCATGCCCAAATAGTAGCACACACCCTTCTTATGAATTTTTGGGGTTTTATTAAAAAATTCAGTCTTTTTCAATATTTTTTAAAAAACTTAATGACTTCTGATGAAAGAAGAGGGTTCATTGTTGTTATTTTATGCTATATGGGTTCTATAATAAGTGTAACTGCTCATGGTATTGTAAATTGCGACAAACTCCGCGAAAAACCATGTCTGCTCCATGAAATCTCTACATTAGCACAGTGCGCTACTACTGGAATGACTACAGTATTTTCCTGAACTAAATTTAGGCCTATAGTGTTTGATTCCTGGAGAAAAATAAGGAAAATTAATGTATTTCTGATCAGACTGAGACATGTTGAACATATGAAAATCATTTCTGGGCATATGGCACGTTTCTGCTGTAGGCAAGTAGTGAAGACCCTCCTCTGACAGATCAACCCTGAGCAAGTCTCAGAGTGGTCAATCCAAAAGACAACACAAAGGACCTGATAAATATGGTCTCTCAACAGAGGGACAGCTGCATACCACTTGCAGCATACGGTCTGCTCTTGGAGGCAAATTATTTGCCAGTCATGGCATTTTCTTGTTGAGTGCTTCATGTTATGAGCTCAGACATCCCAAAACTACGATCAAAAGCATGTCCACATAGTCTATTCTCGAGTGCAACATATTTGGCAATGCCATGGGTCTATCAAAATATAGGTATAATCTTAGCCTTGACTAGAGACAAGCAATGTATTCCTTGCAACAAAAATATACATGTAGCAGAACATTTTACAAACATCTGACTAGTTATTTTCACAGGTACATATACACAGGTGCATCTACACCAAATTATAACTCAGGGACTCTTCTTTGTTAATATGTCATGTTACATACAGGTCCAAGGACCCTAGATGATCCAGGGCACTTGGTAGGTGTATCATTTTCACTGTTCCAACAAAGTGCTACTTTTGTAGACAGGGTAAATGCAGCACTGACTGCCATGTGGTATCACAAGACAAAGTTGTGTACTGGTTGAGCCACTCAACAAGCACACGCACATATTTCAGGAGTATCATAATTGTGTACCGGACACCTCAGTTATGAATTGTACTTCCAAAAACCATACACCTGTTAACCCCTTAACATGACAGTCAGTCATTCTCCATATTTAAATCTAAGCTAAGCTTTCAAAATGAAAAGAAATGAAAGTAAAGATAAAGCCACAGCAAGAATGTCACTGAAGGAAAATACTGTGAATTCATTTAATTTTGATGTGTTCTTATTTTTGCTATTTTGCTGATGCTTCAAAACTGTGAAATTAAGAACAAAGTGAAGATAAAAACAGTTTTAACATGGCATTGATTGGAAGTAAAACTAAAAAATGAATTTAAAGTCTCAGTGAAAGGTTCAAAATGCAAAAAAAAAATAAAAAAAAAATAAAAATGTGAAAATAAATGTGCTTGAAAAAGAATGTATTCATAGTGGCCTGCAAAGACGTACACACAGATCTGGTCACAGGACCAGTGTGGTCAAGAAAATCCAGTGACTCTTTGTCAGCTGACAAGGGATTGGCTGATAAAAGTAGATTTCTGTTGTATGTTTTAGTCTAACTAAGCACCTGGGTCATGTTTACATGTGGGGAGCAAGTTCAAATTTCTCCTGTTTTAAAAATGACCATGTAAAAGTACAGTGACTAAGAGTCACTAACAGGCAATATGCACTTTATCAGAGTAATTACTCATTTCATGGTAGTAGTAGTAGCTGAAAAAATGAAGGTTAATCTTGATATAAATCCTCAACCCGGATATCAAGTAAAAAAGTGACTGTCCTAATCTGGATAAAGTGACAAACTGCAACATAAACACATCATTCCAGGGCAAGATTTGGGCAGTATCGCATTGCAATTTATTACTCACAACACAAAACTGAGGTGTGTCACACTTTTCAACAATGCTTTTGTCTTTAGTATGTGAACACTTCCTACTTGAATACATTTTTTTTTTTTGCAAATTCCAAACACAAAGTCGAACTCTGCATTCAGCTGGGTTGTTGTAGCTTACAGGGGCTAAACAAAATTGCTCGACACACTACATGTAGATATTTTCTTTCCAAGCCTGTCTTCCACCTTCACCAGCCCCCACTCCCCACCCCGTTTCAATAACTGACACACAATATCTATGCTGCAGGGCTTCAAGAAAACTTGAACTGAACACAAAAATTCCTACAACACATTCTTCAAACACTTTGAAATAGAGTTGATCTTTTGTATGCTGTGACCGAGTTTTCTTGCAAGCCAGAAGGTCACAGAAAGTAGTGAGGAATGTCTGCCAGGCACACAACGTGGCACCTTGCTACCAGTAGCTTTAACCTTTTCCTCTTGGGTTAATGATGTTGACACTGAGTCAACATTTTTTCTTTAGTGTGGGCTGGAAGTTCAACACACAACAGGACATCTGCTGACCCAGGACCTGTCTCTTTCGGTCCCAACTGGGATTAAGGTTGAACTGCTTACCACAAACTGCTCTGGATTATAATAAGGGTGCCACTTTCCTGTTCCTTGTAGACAGACCTTTCATTCAAGTAGCAGCATGCCTATAGTTATATACAATATGATAGTCAAACAGAACAGTTTTCCTTGGTGTGGTTTGGGTGCATTGTGCCCAAAGTGTGCCAAGGAAAGCTGTTGACACAGTAAAAAAAGTAGCACTGACAGAGTTAAAATCAGCTCCAGCCATGAGCCAAATGCTGCTAGAAAAAATGGTTGGCAATTATAGAGTTCTTGTTACCAGCCACTTTGGCTTGTGAGATTTGTTTCTGAATCGTATGGGTTCTAAATCTTTCCTGTGACTAAACAATCTGGCTTGAGACAAAAGTAAATAAATAAATAAAATCCTGATTTTATGCCTGGCACTTCTCACCCCAAAATCAGGTAAATGCAATCGGTACAGTGTAGAAAACTTCTGGAAAATGGACACTTTCTAATGTTTCAGAGAGAAAGGGTTTATTATTGTTATTGTATATGAGATCTGTCACATGAAAGATGTGGAGACAATGTGTTAGTGTCTTGTACACAGTGTATGCATTTGTCCCTCCATTTGTACCCATGCCAGTGTCTCTATCCACTCTCACAGTCTGTCTGAAAAGTTATAATACTTTAACATGTAACTTGCAAGCATTTTCTATTGGTCTGGGGATTTTTTTTATTGGTAAAAACCGACGGACTGGTATCTTTTCACATGGACTGCTGTCAGTGAGTGTGACCTTTCAAAACTACTGATATCCACATTATACAGATCTACAAATACAAGAATTATTTGCACTAGGTTTTATGAACATAATTCTATTTTGGACCCCTTAATGTTAAGAACTAGATGTCCTGTTTGGAATGCGCTAGCTATCAGGTCAGCAACCTATAAAGGTATGTATAATATTGTAGAACCAGTTTTCTTGGAAATGATGAGTGTGACAACCTTTCAAAACTACTGATATCCACATTACACTGACCTAGAATTACAAGAATTACTTAAATAGAAAATAATTCTATTTTGGACTCCTTAATCTTAAGAACTAGATGTCCTGTTTGGCATGTGCTAGCTATCAGGTCAGCAAACTATAAAAGGTATGTACTTTTTGTAGAACCAGTTTTCTTCGAAATGACAACATAATTGCTAATCAATAATGAACGGACTCAAATTTGGTACGTCTTTATTTAACTACAGATAAACATGTATTATTTTTTACAAATATCTCATGAATCGATGATAAACTGCGCCAGTTAACATGACAGAAACCTCACAATTTGAAAAACGGCATCATACAACTGATTATTGGTTGCCTTGAATAGAAGCCAACACTGATCTGATTTTAATTTTCACCAATGAAATCACAGTTTGATAATCAATCTGACAAAGGTTTATTTATAGAGGTGCACTGCAGACTGGGCTTGCACATGCCTTATCTATCGCATACATAGATAAGTGAAAGGGAAACAGTTCTATTTAGATATGCGAACAATCAACTATGATTATGAATATTCCCTACCACAATGTACAGCTGTTTTAATCCTGCTGCTCTTGATCAGCTATCTCAAAAAGCCTTGAAGCTCAATGCATTGAGCAATGCTCAGCAACCTAACCCTTTGTACACCACACACATACAAAACAGTCAGGACTGAAGACAGCAGGACTTTCTCTTCATATGTACTGTGAACAGCCACGTTTTCTATTTTCAAAATGAATGGTAATGATTAGTTTTCTTTCTCACAGCTTTCAGCAAATATGATACCTGGTTGTAAACATGGTATCGAAAGAATAACAAAACATGCTACTGCTGTGACATTCTTTTCAAACAAAAACCAATCAATTTTAATCCCAAAGTGCCAAATTACATAAAAAAAAACAATGCGTGGCATTTCAGTGACTTTTTTCTTTTCTTGTTCAAAAAACCCCTCTGGTAAAAACAGTGGCTAACATTGACCTTGTCGAACTTCAACAATGCTATATCTACTTCCTCATCAAACAATCAATGCTTTGCACAAAGTAGACTTACCTGGTCATCTCATCCTTGATCTTATGTGCATTTGCCACATAAAACATCACCCCAAAGTAGAGCAGCGGTGAGTGGGCATACTTGTCAAGTTGCTTCTTCAGTGGTTTTTCCAGGTCGATCCATCGTAACTGTAATTTCTTGTTCACAAACCGAAGACCAAAATACTCAGTCTGAAATTATAAAACACATCATAATTATGTTACGAGCTGCCACATAAATAATAGAAGTGCACAAGGATTTGCAGATTGACATAAAATTGATAACTTTTCTCTTGAGGAAAAAAAACAAAAAAACTGAAACCATACCCCCACCCCTTCATTTTTTACCAGATTATGGCTTTCCAGGCAAAAAGGACATTGCTTTTTTCTTGGAATTTAAAAAGACAGAAAAAAAAACTGAAGAATTTCATCCCTGCCTAAATAAATCTGAACAAGGCAAAAGATAATTCTTGTTTTCATTTTTTTTTTTTTTATCTTTCTTCAGACCATTTCAATAATTTCCTTCTGAAGCAATGTGTCCTATTCATTGGAGCAAGGAGCCAACAGTAAGTTGCTGGCAGCGTGATCCCAACTGACCCTGTGTGTGTCAGGCCTGTGCACGTCAAATCAGGACTAGTTTGGGCATTTGGCTGCTAAAACTTGGAAGTCAAAAATGAAATTTCAGCACTCCAATAAGCTAAAAGATACAAGATTCAGCAAGTTTAACAAGTCCCTGGACCTGTTTGATGGAAAACCACCGTGTCCAACTGGAAAAAATTTCCAGCACAAGGCTCAGCTGACCCCAATTAACCCTGTCTGCATGGTCTAAAAATGAGAAACACTATGTAAAACCTGCAAGCAAAGACTACCTTTGTTCAGAGGCTATCTTGTTAACTTACCAAACCTGCAGTCAGTGTAATCAGTTTTGGCCTGCATTTTTTTCACAAATCAGTTTTTTAATATTGACATAGATTTGTCATCTACTTAGCACCAATTCTGCACATTACAATGTAAATCTGGTTTCACTCTGTACATTAGGTTTCCACTTTAATGTCAATAATCCACCCACACAATGCAATGTTATTTTGTACTTCTGCTCACTGCTCAATATTAAATCTTGTTGCTCATTTTGTAACTCAGCTAATTTTTTTCAGATGGAATTACCTGCTATGCAATGGAATCTGTCACATGTACATCTACATGCATGTAGCACTATTCGGAACCCTGCAATTCTGTTTATTCAGTAGCACTCTTCAGGGCCAGTAAGTCTGGTATTTAGTCCCTGTCCGAGAATGCTTGTCCATCAATGCAAATAGCATTTTAAGAAAACTAAAATTGGTGGTTGCCCCCAGGGCTAGTGTTCTGTAATTTTAACTTACTGTGATTGGAATCTGACTTGTCCCGGGCTAGTGGACATGCAAATTCATAAGCCCTCCTACATCAATACACTTACATAGAGACAACACATTACACTAAATTCCCAGTTAATTGTTAGAAAAAGAGCATTTTAACTGAAAAATTATATGTTTACAAAGTGTCAGCAAAAACAAATAATCTATTTATTTTCTTTTACTAAAACATATTGTAACTTTGTGCATTTTGTGGCATTTTTCTGGTTGCACTTAAACACCTGTGACACTACCCAAAATACAAGAAGTAAAAATAACTTCATGTACTGTCAAACAGTTTTCATCCTCTGCTGAGTTACATTTATTCAATGCCAAAGTCATTCATGTAAGGCACACCACACTACGGACAGATACACAATGCATGTTAGGCTGTAATTCTGTCTAAAAAGCATACCCCCACAATTTATTGGTCTCAAGGTGGTCACAACATCCTGTGCACTGGAAGCAGAGAGGTCTGGCATGGAGTCTGAAAACTCAACAAAGTGGGCCCCCATATTACAAATTCTCTTGGTCTGTGATTAGGACACATTCCACTTATAATATTTATTTCCAGCCTCCTTGAAGACAACAGTACCATGTCAATTATGATGTATTGGGGTCTGTCTTAAAAAGTATGCAAGAACAACACAAAAGCCACAACAGATTTTCATGCCAGACTGGATACAGAATGTATTTGCTTGACTGACTCTTTGGTCAGTAGGCCTCATCATGTGAGCCTAACAACACAGTCAAGGCAGCAAGTGACTTTGGCACATGACTGACCTGCAACTGGCTGTCAATGCAGGGAACATGCATGGTCACTTGTTGAACCATTTTTATGTAAAGATAACAACAAATATAAAAAATTACAACAGTGAATAATCCAGCTATCATTTGTCCATCTGATGATGATGACGATGATAGTAAACTTTTTGTCCTGTCTGCACATGGCATGAAACAGTCTACATGTATGTGCAGTTGCTATCATGGAGTAACAACAGTTTTTATGATAAGAATCAGGTTTTTTTTTATTTTCTTCAAGTGAAATAAGAAATTATAGACAATGATACAAACGTTGCGGGCAAAATGTGGGTGTGTACCTTACTGTACCTTTTCAAAAACTGTTGCTCTGGTGAACAAGGTAAAGGAAAAAGGAAAACAAATGGGAATAAAGAGACACTTTCATTCAGAGTGAAAATTCACTTGCTGCACTGATAATAGGGCCAACCTTGTGAAATCCCAGTGTCAGGTTTTAAACTTCATCAACAGCTATCCTCAGTACGTTTTCAGGTGCAAAGCATACTAAGGAACACTTCTGACACAGACTTTTCCGATGAGGAAGTAAAGACGTGCTGGTACTTGAATGAAGAATATGAATCTGGGATCACCCTGATTAATAAATTCACTTTTAAAAAACATTATCATTGTTGTGATTTGCATACAAAACATTAAATGTCAAGCACAAAATTGCACTTTATCTTCAATGCACATACATGGGTGGTTTAAATTTTCTCTTATATAAAACACACTGTCAAGTAAACGGACAACAACATCTGGATCTGGAATCATGTGATGATTCAAATGAGCATGACTTTCATAGAGACTAGCACTTGAGAGTTTATAGTGCTTTGGACCAGTACAATATTTGCAAGTGCAAGTCAAGGCTAAGCCAAAAATATAATTTACACATACATGTAATGAAGACTGACAATACATTGGATTTGGTAGGTACAAAATAAGACTGCAAAAGATTTTCTTCATTGCAAATCTGTCTGTGTGTCTGCAAGAAAGAACCGTTTACAAATATTACCAGCCATCTATGGTCATGCATCATTGTCATCATGAAAAATACAGTCTCACAATCTGCATTTTTTTTCTAAAGCTACCTGTAGTTTGTATCATGGATTTCAATTTTTCAATTACCTAATTAGCATAATTTGAAGCATTGTAACTACTTTTCATTATTATTTATGTGTGCCCTGTACCGAGAAGATATACAGTATGAAGAAATTGACTTGACATGCATGAAAGTCACTTAATTAGCATTATTTTAAATGTTACAACTTGATTTCATTATGCATCCATATTAATTAGAAACCTGTGACTGGAAGCTAGAATGGTATCTCTATTCATAATGCTTTCAATCTATTTATTCAATTGTTAATTGTAACCAACTACCAAACATTTACAGACTTTGACTCAAATCACATGTTCACTGATCATTGCATCTGAACCACAAATACAAACAAGTTGAAATGCAGCGTCTCTATAGAAAACAAACTTTTAGAGGTATTCAACATAAATATTTTTAAATGCCCATGATTATAAGCATTTATAAATTTAAGACCTTGACTTGGTTCATATATATTCATTTAATGCCCAACTGTCATCGAAGAGCATATACAGATACATTTTCAGGTGTTGGAATTTTGTGTTACATGTAAATCTATTATGCTTTTCAAGAATAAATGAGGATTAAAAATCTCATTTGTACATAACTTGACTAGTTTTAGACAACTTGACTTTTCCAAACTGTGTGCACAATTGCACCTACAAAGCTAGAACTATGCCAAATTGTCTCTCATTAGCATGTAAATTTAAAGAGTGTGGCTTAGGTCATAAATATCTCTACTACTTGACTAGTTTTAGACAACTTGACTTTTCCAAACTGTGTGCACAATTGCACCTACAAAGCTAGAACTATGCCAAATTGTCTCTCATTAGCATGTAAATTTAAAGAGTGTGGCTTAGGTCATAAATATCTCTACTACTTGACTAGTTTTAGACAACTTGACTTTTCCAAACTGTGTGCACAATTGCACCTACAAAGCTATAACTATACTAAATTGTCTCTCATTAGAATGCAAATTTAAAGAGTGTCATATTTTCATTGCATGTACCCACTTCCTAAGTCTAAAGGATGAAGTCGGTGTTGCATAACTATCTCTACTACTTTTGAAGATTGTCAACATTTAAATTTTCATGTATGTATAATATATACCCAGCAAAATTTAAAGATTATGACTTGGTTTATATTAATTTAATGCACAACCTTCATAAACATATATGTAGGTAGGTGTTGGAATTCTGTGTTTATTATATTTTGCAAGATATGAGAGACTGAAAATCTCATTTCCACCTTATTTTCCGAAATTTAGACATCTCAACTTTTCTTAATTGGGTGTACCATTACACCTAAAAGGCTACATATAATGCAAATTTGGAGTTTCTGATATTATAATTTCGGATCAAAATTACATTTAAATGTTTAAAAGTTCTAATCAGCAAAAATGTGTAGAAATGGCTTGGGTTATGCTTTATTAGACATGCCTATTTTGCAAACCTACTTTAATAAAAATTATCACAAAAGCATAGGTAGATGTTGCAATTTTGTGCTTATGTATTACACTTTGAACATACAAGAGATTACAAATTTCAGTTGCAAGTAATTTATCTAGACATGTTGTCTGTCCAATGATGCACAATTTCACTTACAGGCCCTAAATCCATGTCAGATTTGCAGTTTCCTGACAAGTTCTAATGCATGCTTCCTGGTATCACCTTTGGCTACAATGCCAGACGCACTCAAATCAAAATGACCAGGGACAATAATTTGTTGCACTGAGTCTTTTATACATGTAAATCTTGTGTCAATTGTAATTAGCTCCTCAAATGCTGGAGCAAATGAATATTGTGGAATCTGTATTGGTACTGGACTTGCATTATAGAAAGTTGAATTGTATGCAAGAATCCAATATTCAACATGGGAACTTCTCGCCACAATGTCTTTACCAACAATAGTTAACTTACTTATTGATGCTATGACAGCTTCCAATGATACATCCTCTTTTCCATGGTCTAAATCATGCCTACATGTAGATGGGCAATTTCTTGGTGATCACATCTTCGCAGGTTTGCAAATCGAACACGAATTGACCCACATGACTAAATATGTCACGTGAACTGGTCTATTCCTAGAATTCTGGGAATAAGAAATCCCCTGGGCAATCTCACTTATCAACATAGATTTGTAGTTTCTAGGTAGAATAGTTTCTGACAAAAAACTCCAGACAAGATTTAGCTGTACAGGAAAAAAGTACAAAGGAAAGAAAGACTTCTTAGAAAGACAAAACATCCATGTGCTGTTGACACCCTGACATTCTGAGAACAACCCTCATGCCGATCTCTGTCCTGAAATAGCTTCAAAGCCACAAGCTTTCTTGTTTGTCTTATAACCCTCAGTTGGACTCAAACTTGTTACTTGACTACTATTTTATTCACAGGGCTTGCCTGTTGGACAAGTCTCATTTCAAAACTATCAAGCACATGTGATGTCGACATACTTCTGTCAGATTGGAACAAAACATATCACCAAAACTTTTTAGCTTCTGAATGTTATTGTTCCAAAATTACTGCAATGCAATTACTTTGCAATTACAGATGTGATTTATGCAGTCTGCATGAAGTGACATTAAACTGTATTATAACTAAACTTGATAGTAATCATTTATAACTGATATGCATATAGCGCTTTATAACAACTGTAATATTATAGGTGCCAATTACAAAACTCCAGCATACCATATACATCATATTACCATTTAAGACTCGCTCAAATATGGCCAGCATGTGATCTACAGAAAGTAAGCATGCTTTCTCTTCACAATTAACCTATATCCTTACTACTTTTAATCTATTAGCTTTACAATAAGTGAGGCACACATGTACAAGTATTCACAAATGCAAGATGTTACAAATGGCGACAGCTGATGTGCATACAGGGCCACAGGCGTCCTGTTGGCTTTCGAAGTGTTTGGCATATATATCAAGACCACAGCACTTTGTTACCTTACGCAGGTTTCCAAAATCAACATATATATCATCCAGGACTCTGCATAATGATACTGGCCTGTATGCAATATTCTCAATACATAAGTTTGTTGCCAATATCTATTATATTAAATGCAAAATTTAATCATTCAAACACATTTAAAATACTCACAAAATTTTAAATCACACAAATGCTGTTCTAAATTCAAACATTATACCATTAACTACCTTAGGATATTAAATAATTAAATCATTATTCCCCGTATGTACAATGGACCTCCCCCCCCACCCCACCCCCACCCAATTGTATGAAAACACGAGAGCATAGATCACTGCTGATGACCCTAATCATGTATGGGATGCAGTCATTCATATTCCCTCTGCACACAAGCGAGACAGTGGAGTTCCAAGAGCTATGGATCCCTTGCCTGCACAACAGATTAAGCAGTCACCCTACAAGTCAATCATGCAGCTCATGTGTAATTTGCTTGTGGCAAGGCTTGCTAACAAAATGCATTTATCTGTTAAATAGTTATACAAGGACTATGGTCAACAACTTTTGTACATGCACCATCGTGCCCTTGATCCCAAAAAGAGAGAATGTGGCTCGCTACAGGTTTCCTCAGGTTCACTAAGCAGAAATATGGTAACTTGAGACTGACTTATTGTCAGAAAAAAATATACGTTTTTTGTTAAGGCCAATTTATTGAAAGTGTTGTGAACATGTCACTCAGGTAATCTATTATTCAGTGGAGGAGTAGAAAGAAGACAAGAATGTGAGAAAAATCAGTTCTGAAATATTCTGTTACCAATATAAAAGGAAAATTGAAGCAAGAAAATCAGCATTCAGTACGCATGAGGATTACTTCTCAATACAAACAGACTGTCTGTCTTTTCTGCAGACGAGTGTAAAACACAATACTAAATGACTTCGCATCACACAGAGGACACTACTTCTGGTGGACCTATAATGGAAAGATCTTCACATGGAACATGACAAAACAGGATATATTCAATGAAAACTCTTACATCTTGATTTCTCTGTCATATATCCATGCAAATATCACTTAAAAGTGGTTTGATTGCCTGCCCCACAGACCATGTTTGCTTGCACAATTCTGGTAGTGCTACACAATCCTGGAGAGACAAGTCCTACTTAAGCAAACTTTCCAGATCCAACTGACATAAGCTCTGAGCACTATCAGAATTATCATTGTTTCACAGTTAGTCTTTTCTGCAGGAAACTGGTTTCCTTTTATCCTATGCTACTTTTTTTTTTTGGGGGGGGGGGGTCAAACTCACAGCATCAATCTTTGCCATGGCGGACTGCTGGGCTCCTTTATTCTCTTGTGTTTTTCATGATTCCATCATTTATGTCAGTTACAGTAATAATAGTAATAATAATAATAATAATAATAATAATAATAATAATAATAATAATAATGTAAAGTTGTTAAATAATATTGCATATTTAATGATCTAGACACACTGAGAGAAATAACACAGTTCTACTTTCTGTTTTGTGCAAATTCCACCATCATATGATATTCATCAAATCTGAAATTACATGACATTATGATGACTGGTCACACTGTTGCTTTTGTTTGGGGGATAATGTCACAGACTAAGCTCCGCCTTTAAGTTTCTTTTTACACTCTGAGGAAAATACATACAAGACATGTCTGTTCAACAGGAAACAAAGTTGGTTATTATTATCTGATTTAGAACACTTTAACAACATCAGGCACAGGCACATGTGAAGTCCAAAATGAAAAGTGTCATTCTAAACTGTTCTCTTGTGTCCCCTATCAGAGTGCAATATGCTGACCTCTCTTTTACATCTGTGTGAAATTTGATTAATACTCAAAATGCAATGAGTTTGTGTTCCTATTTCTATGAAGTTTTGTTGAGAACTAAATCTCTAACTTGTAATAATATTAAACATGTACATGCATTTTAAGAATGGTTAAATTGCAGGGTTTTTTCTCAAACTTGCTTACATGTCACACTACTAACAAAGTATGTGTTACTACTATGATTAGCTTACATAAAGAGCAAGTCCTATACAATGCATTTATGTTATCTGCCCTATTACAGACACGATGGCTTTCTGCACAAAATTATTCAATGTGTTATACATGTATATTTTGTGTGTCAATAGATATTACTACTATGATTTATCAAATGCATGATGAAAAATTAACTCACCTCATTTAGCTCAATCCTTTGTGCTATGCTGTCCAAACATTCTTGCCCAGTACTGTCTGCACTCAAAGTGCATTCTATTAGTGTATTATCCAACAAATGAACACAAACAACATAAGAATTCTTGGAGGACACATTATAACGCCGAGTCCTCTTTAACTTAAATTTGAATGGCATAATGTGCAGAGTAAATCCTGTTGTTGGCTTAAAACTTGTGAAGTGTAATATTCCACTGCTTCATGAATCCCATCTGCTCCCTCTGCAAACCTGAAATTAACAATTTTGAAATTCTGAAGGACAAACACTATTTGTGAAAGACGACTGTTTAAATCAACACCGGTGTTTCATTTTCAATGGTGTTCAACTGTCATGGCCATTTATGGTATCTGAATCAATTTCATAATTCTTTCCATTCTATAAGATTTTGAGGTGACTAATGAGCTTGCCACTTAAGATTGTGGTTTACTTTTTCAAAGTGTCATGTGTAAATACCTACAACCACCATGACTCATCCACGGTGACTTCTGATCATTGTGAAGTTGACAGTTGTGCACCATGTGGCCCACACAGCATTCTGTGTTGTTGTCAGTGACTTTGAAAGTCGTATCTATATACTCCATACATGAAAATCCAGTGTTTTAATTGCTTCTACGTCTCCTGTCGTTGTTTTAAAGCTCCTGACTCGAGGGCAGTAACCGTAACTATCTTTCTGACTATGTCAACCATGTGAGTCTTCTTTAGACTTTACGTGCAACATGTTCTTCACGCACCTCAAAATATGCGGAGAGTCGTCATCAGAACGGACGTAATTTCTGTCGACGTTGAGTGTCAAACCACAAAGCAATCATCTGACGGTAATTAAATACCGATATACACCACTTTCACAAAATATGAAATTTAACGATGGGGACAACGGCCCATCAATGCATCAGAGCTCCGAACGAACACGGTGTCACTGGTCAGAAAGATGAAACTCTGATGCCATGAGTGACCAGGTCGTGTTTACAAACTGAAGTTGTGAACATTGACGCTGTGAGAAGTTTGCCTCTTAACACTTACCTCTTTCGTGTACATGATCCTTTAACTTACATATTTTCCATATCAAAGCTATGTGTATGTTTCACCTGTATATCCACGCCCTTTAACTAGTAGTGGTCACCCGAATTCAATTACTCATCCAAACAAGTCAACATTAATACAGCGCACTGGCCAACCGTTTCACAGCCTCAGTCAACAATATCTCAATGCGCCGCATACAAGATAGTGCAAAGCATATATTTCCTCCTTAATATCTTTCTTGAACAAGGCTATATGATTGCAAAAATATGCAGTTCAAAAGTTGAAAAGTCTTTTAAGACTACTTGATTGGAAATAACTATTTATGCAAATAATATACAAAATGACTTTAATCATGCGGATGGATATTGCTGAATTAATACTTTGGCATGTCTGGTATGCAGACCAGATTCTGATAGCTGAAAAGGTTTTGTTACTAATTTTAAAGTATTTAATAACAAAAAAATCAATATCATAAATAAAATGTTATTGTATTCAAAACTGTGTTTAAATTTGCAAAAATAAAGACTAGATATATGTTTGACCTATATAACGATAACACTTTGGGATCATACATTGCATGAAAAAATGTGCAATGATTTTAGACGCATTTCGGCATGTCTTTTTCACACAGGACGCCAGGACTCAGGCTGCCTGCATCCGCCACCGACCATACAATCCTGCAAAATTTGGCTTTGTGACTCACAAAAGAATCAGTCAGATAAAACTGAATATTTAACTTATTTTAGCTCGTACTAAGCAAGTATATGAGAATTTTTTGGATGCAGGCAAAGCAAGTGTAAAAGTAGGCCTACATGTTGAAATATTTCAATTTTTATGATTTATTTGGTCGTTCATCAATTTTCACACAAAGTTTATGTACTTTCAGTGAGCCTGGACAAAAACAATAAGTAAATAAAAAAAATAAATATTTTTTATGATATTTTGTTACCAAAATGTCCATGATGAAATTACACAAAATACTCTGCGCAAAATCATTTTCACCTGCATGATTAATGGATAACACATTTAAAAAATTAAAATAAAATAAAAATCGGAATAGATAGATAGATAGATAGATAGATAGATAGATAGATAGATAGATAGATAGATAGATAGATAGATAGATAGATAGATGGATGGATGGATGGATGGATGGATGGATAGATATATAGATCAGTTGGCTGACCGACCAACTGATCAACCGACTGATCGACCGACTGACCGACAGACATACAGATAGGTAGATTGGTATACCCCGGTGCAGGCCAAATTGCAAATACCAGCCATTCCCAAGGCTAAATAATTCTTCTTAATCAGTGTAATATTGATTCGTTCGCGGTTTCTTTATTTGCTTTGCATGAAAAACAAAATTATTCTTTGCGATCTATTATTACCACGAAATGAAAAGTTCGTGATGTGTTTACAGCAATATATTTAAGGATACAAGCTGTGTTTTGCTTGCTTTGCACACGGTACCTACTAGAGTTGGTAAGAAGTTTATCTGGCAAGATGGTGATGACACCAGGTACCGAGACGCCCTCTTATCCCCGAGTGTACAAGACAAAATGCAACAAATTATGAATAGGCTGGCTAATAAGAGCTACGAAGCTACAGAACTTGTATCTGATGTTACACATTTGTTAACACATGCTGGTGAAGTTGCCCATATAAAAAATATACGTGTTGGTGCTAGAAGACATAAGCCAAATAATAGGAGGACTAAAAAAAGAACGTGGTACGATACAGATTGTCGCCAACTGTATAAAGATATAAAGAAAATGGCAGCAATTTTGCATACAAAACCTTTCGATCTAAACCTGCTACACAACTACAGAAACAAAAGAAAACAATACAAAAAGCTACTTAACTGGAAAAAGCGCAAGTTTCAATCCACAATCATCCACCAATTAGAAAATCTAGAAGAGAAGAACCCGTCAGCTTTTTGGGATTTATATGGTCAATTAAACAACTGTTCAAAAATCAAAAGCCAGCAACCCAATCGATACTTCAGAGTGGATTGAATATTTCAAGAAATTATTTAACAATGTCAATACCCCCCACATAAACTCCATTGATGACTTTATAAGTCAAAACCGGGACAAAATTTTTAATGAACTAAACTTCAGGATTAATCTCGATGAAATTAAATCAGCTGTGAAAGATTTAAAGCGCAGAAAATCCCCCGGTACTGACGGTATTTTAAACGAAATGTTTAAATGTGGCCTTGACGAACTGGCACCTCTACTTTTTGAAGTATTCAATCAAGTTCTTAGTAGCGGCACATTTCCCGAGCTGTGGCGCGAGAATATACTGACCCCAGTACACAAGAAGGGCGTCACTGATAAACCTGAAAACTATAGGGGCATTGCCTTATCTAGCCACTTCAGTAAGCTATTTTGTACAATTTTACATACTAGACTCTATAATTATTTCGAAACTAATAACGTCATTCCGAATGCACAAATTGGCTTCCAAAAGAAAAGTAGAACTGCAGAACCACATTCTTACGCTGAAAACCCTAATAGATAAACATTTAAATCATGGCACCAAAAAATATCTATATGTATGCTTTGTCGATTTCAAGTGCGCATTTGACACTGTGTGGAGACAAGCCTTGCTATATAAATTGTTACTTAATGATGTCGGTGGTAATTTTCTTGGTATTTTAGCATCTATGTACAATGAGGTGAAGTATTGTATAAAGACTGAACACGGATACACGGAACCCTTTACATCAAATATTGGGGTTAAGCAGGGATGCGTTTTAAGTCCTATTTTGTTCAATCTTTTTCTAGCAGATCTACCAGATATTTTTGATAATAGTTGTGATCCTGCTGAATTATATGATTCTAAACTTAATTGCCTGCTATATGCAGATGACCTAGTTTAAATGTCGCAATCAGCAAATGGTCTGCAAACCTCCCTTAATAAATTACATGACTATTGTAAACAATGGAAATTGACAGTAAATATATTAAAAACCAAAGTTATGGTGTTTAACAAGGGTGGTCGTATAATAAAAACCAAGTCGTTCCAATTTGGGGAGCAACCCATAGAAACTGCACAACATTACTGTTACTTGGGTGTTGAATTCAGTGCTTCTGGTACATTCACCCTGGCAATTAACAAACTTAAAGACCAAGCCAATAAGGCCTTATTTAAGATTCGTCAGTTCCCGGTTAATAACAATGTTAAGCTATCTTTAAAACTCTTTGGGTCTCTTATTATGCCAATATTATCTTACAGCAGTGAAGTTTGGGGTCCCACCCTATTAAAAGGATTGAATGACAACAATTTGATGGCACTATGTAATAAACCAACAGTGGAAAGTATACACGTAAAATTTTGTAAATACATTCTTGGTGTACATCGAAAAGCTATTAATGCGGCGGTGATCGCTGAACTGGGAAGCTACCCAATCATGATCGAAATAGCCTGTAAGGCCGTAAAATTTTGGATCCACCTTCAAAATTACAATCAAAACTCACTGGTCTTTTAATGTTTATTGGAGAACTATGACCAATTCTATAAGGGGAAAGATTGTTGGATCAAGTCTATTTCTAAAATTTTGCACCTTGCTGGTATGCAGGAAACTTGGAACAACCTAGGAGGGGTTAATACACACGCTATGTTATCGAAACTTAAAAGTCACTTGCAGAATGTGTACGAGGCCCAGTGGTACAAACATATCAAGGGTACTGGAAGAGAAGATTCTCATAAGCTTCGCACATATTGTAAATTTAAAGATAAATTTGATATTGAATCATACTTACGAAACAATCGGCCCCTTAAACTTAGGCAAAACCTGAGTAAATTAAGAATAAGCGCACATACTTTGGCTATTGAAACCGGCAGGTACACCAATCCAAAAACACTCATTGAAATGAGAAAATGTGTTTTATGCGACAATGGAGCAGTTGAAGATGAGTACCATGTGATAATCGGTTGTAGTAAATACCAAAATGATAGAAGCAATCTGTATTCTGATTTGACAGGCTTAGATGCAAACATTGTGGCCCTAAACGAATATGACAAGCTCCTATATATTATGAAAATGGGCAACAGCCCTGAGGCCGGCCGGCCAATACTGAGGTATATAAACATTATTTTTGACACCAGAAAAAAGCATCTCGGCTTCTAA
>OZ026615.1:54613349-54643349 GCA_964020975.1 Hermodice carunculata | reverse complement strand
CAGAAACACTTATTTTTGAGAAAATCTGTAGCAATTTTGAAGAGCTTTGTAGCAAAATTTTGCTACAATGCTCCAGTTGGACAGCCCTGTGTGGGCTCATGTCATGTTGGGTAAATAAAATTTCTTGATGGCAGGACTAGTGAAGCTATCACGTACCTTGTTGCCTGACAGATCCCTCTAGACGCCCGGTAACACCAGCAGGGGAAATCCACACCTGGGCTGAATGTCCGTCCGTCCACGGTGAGGGTGTCAATCGATCTGCCTTGAATCCTCTGTATATGTTACAGCGCCCTCTGGCTATGGATCTGGCAGTCATAAATCAGCACCCCAATCTCATAGATGCCACAATCATGAACCAGCACTACACTCTCCCTCTGTTTAACAGGAGAAGGCCATAGGTTTAATGCAGAATAGAGGCAAAAATGATATATAGTATCCTGATTTCAGTAAACCGCTGAATATCATTTCATGCATACTGTGTTCATCCAGCTTTACCAGTTTGCAAAAATGGAGAAAATGCTACCACCAGATTACAGCATTGCATACAAATCTTATATAGAATCCTACATGTTACTCAGTGTCTATCCAGAGTTAAAGCACATCTAGATATAAAATATTACAATATGGCCCCCAAGTTCACCATGCATATTAATTGCACACATGCACATCATTTGCACGCATGCATCATTACATCACTCCGATAACCAATAGTCCATTTGCATCTCCCCCATGCTGTTCTATCTATTGCCAGCATGCACCCTGAAAATAGAAAATCAAACAGTTAGTCACATTATTTACACATTCACAGATACCACATATCAATGAAATATTATATACAACATAGTGCAAAGCGGTATTCCTGATATCAGAGAAAACAATTCAGAAACATCACCAAATGGCACAACTCTCTGATTCAGGAAATCTGCTGACTTTAGACTCTGTAGAATCTCTGGGCGTTCTTCAAGGTCACCTGGCAGATAATGCGAAGAGGAAGATTCTTCAAACATGCGAGATGTTCAGCCACCTCTAGCAACATCCCTGGGTTACAATATTTTGCCTGGGACTTGAACCTCTCAGGGACCAAATAAGGTGCATCGCTCTCAATGAGGATCTTGTCTAATGGAACTGATGTCGCTGCGGCATTCAATTCAGGACACTTGTCATTGCACAGCTTGGCCGTGAACCCAAACATAGCTGATGGAAAACGGTGAATTATCATCTCCACCTCCTCCTTTGTTCCCGAAAAGCAATGAAAATGGATTGGATGATCATGACACAGCTCCATTTGCAAATAATAAAGACACTCTTCCATTGCTCCTTCCCCTCTACAATGAATGACCACTGGTAACTGCAGATCTCTTGCCAGTGGCAGTACACTCCTCAAAACCATACCTTGCCTCTCTCTGTCTTTTTGCCTAACACTGCTGCTGCGGTCAATCCCAATCTCTCCCAAAGCCACCACTTTAGGTGCCTGTAGATACCGCCTCAGTCTTGGACTATCATCCTTGTCTGAGAAACAACTGGCAAACCTAGGATGCACCCCAAACGTTAATCTTAACCGGTGATCTCTTAGGATATGACTTTGCTCTTCTCTTGTTGGCCAACTTCCAGGAAAACAATAATTGGAAATCCCCAGCTGCAACACAAACGGTTTGACGGAAACTGGTCCTTCATTGAGGACTATATGCAGTGATGGCATCCCCATTTTTTTTAACAACTCTGCCAAATGGAAGTGACTGTCAGCGATTTTGAAAGGCTCTTCTACTAAACTGTAGATTCCCTTCTTTCCCTCAAGCATATTTTCAAGCTCCTTGAACACCTTCTTTCTCTTCTTAGGAATCTGCGACAATATTTGAGAAAGAACCCGCCAATGGAATAACGCAGCAATGGAGTTAGGAGGTGAAACTTCATGACGTCCTGCTACTGGTAGACCCTCCCGTGCTTCGTAGAAAGACCACAAAGCACGGTCGATGTCAGTAACCCTCGCCCTTTCATCTGGATACCATTTCCTCTGTCGCACCAATTCTAGTAACCCAACTGGATCCACTCTAAACTCAGAGCTAAGGAACTGCAGGGCACCCCTCATGAAGCATACCCACAATTCTAGCTTCTCATCTGTGAACATTGGCTCTGCATCTCCATGTTCCGCTATATGTTGTAGGAAGATCTTGTACTGCTGTGCTTCCTGTTTACCACATGCCCAACATGCAGTTTCTGGGTATACATAAAATGGCAGATGATCACGCAAAACATGTCTTTTCACATGAACCACCCGTCGAGGACATACAGCACATGCCTTCTTCCTCTGACCTAATCCAGTATGCTCCGCTATGTTAGGAATGTCACTCAAGCTTGAATCTGACTCGCTACCCAATGTCTCATCCAGCACAGTCCATTCCTCTCCAGAGTCCATACTGAAATACATAATATTTGATAAGATACATTACTATATACAAAAACATTTCCATAACAATTATTTACATATGAATGAGATAGGAATCCATCTCATTTTGTCAATTTAAGTTGTGTAGTCCACCAGGTATGCTGGTCTCCTGACTTGGCGCCCACCCCTAGTGGAACCCACTGGCCTCAGATCACTACCTGAGTTGTCCTCTTCATTGTCGCTCAAGTCCCCGGAGTCTACAGATCCCACCTGACTACTATGACCAATGGGAATACCCAACATGTCCACTTGACAAGCCAGCATGGACGTGTCATCATTCTCATCACTGCCATCGCCAAATAGCGCATTCAGATCAATCCCCTGCTCTTCTTCATCAAGCTCCTGATTGTCGTATGCGATGGTTGCATCCAGATTCAAGAGATGATGCCGCATTCGACGTAACCACATAGGAATGAACCTGTCCGCGCAGATCTTCAGACGATCATGGTGTACGACACTCTCCTTCTTTCTATCCTTGATACGGTAAAGCACAGGAGACAGAACGTCCACCACCAAATAAGGACCTGCCCAGATTGGTGTCAATTTCCGACTCTGGCCTATCTTAGACGAGGAATGCAACTTGTACACCAAATCCCCCTTGTCAAAGGTTCGTTCTGCTAGCTTGATGTCGTAGTCCCTCTTCTGTCTTGCTTGCGCTGACTGGAGACTTTTCCTAGCTATGGTGTGAACTTCATGTAAGCGTTCCTTCAACCGAACCACATACTCTACAGCAGTGGAGTCTTGACCTAGCGTATCAGAGGTACCAAACAGAACATCGACTGGCTTGGTCACCTCCCGACCTAACATGAGCATGTTAGCGGAAAACCCTGTTTGTCTGTGAACCATACCTCTTACCGCACTTCCCAAGAGTGCTAAATCCTGGTCCCAAGTATTTTGATTACCTCTTATACAACAACGGACAATTTGCATGATTAGACGGTTATACCTTTCTACTTGTCCGTTTGAAGATGGTCGATACGGGGTTGTCCTTGTCTTGGTAATCTCAAGGAGGTCACAAATTGCCTGAAACAACTTACCGTCAAAATTTCTTCCTTGGTCACTATGGACTTGCTGAGGGCAACCAAATCTAGAGATAAATTCACACACAAATGTCTCAGCGATGGTCTCTGCTGTTTGATCAGGTAATGGATAGCATTCCATCCATTTACTGAACTGGTCCACCAGAACCAGTATATACTGATTCCCCTTCCTGCTCTTCACCAATGGACCCAGAATGTCAATGTGAACTCGTTCTAAGGGGGATCCAGCGTGATAAACTTCAAGTGCAGCCTTAGGCCACTGACGAGGCTTCTTATTCTTGCTGCAGATCGCACAAGTCTTCACATACTCCACAACATCTGATGACATTCTCGGCCAGAAAAAAGACTCTCTTACCTTAGCCAATGTTTTGACTTCTCCCAGGTGTCCAGAAAACCGTATGTCATGATTCAGCTGAATAACCTCCTTCCGGAACTTTCGAGGAACCACCAAACACAACCTAGGGACCTTACCTTCTACCTTGTAATGAAGAACTCCATTTTCCATGGAAAGCTGACTACGAGTTAACCACAGCTGCTTAGTTTCAGGACTGCTGGACACAAGCTCTGCATCTGTTGGTACTTGACCAGCCTCTATCCATGAAAACACTTTCCCAATATCTGGATCCTCTTTCTGCGCCTGTCTCATATTATCAGCTGAATACACATTGACCCAGTTAACTGACCTTATAGCGAAAGATTCCGGAGAAGTATAACGAACTGCCAATGGAACAACGTCATCGACTTCCTCCTCAAATACAGACCATTGCTTCTGTGCTCTAGTGCAATATGGACATCCCCCACATGGCAAAGATCCCAAATCAGCTCCAGCTTCATAACAATTACAGACAGACAAAGTATCCGGAATTCTGGAAAGACGGTCAGCATTAACATGACATTTCCCTGAACGATGTAAAATTGTGATATCATATTGTGAGAGTTCTTCCAACCATCTGGCCAGCTGTCCACCAATCAGTTTGAACCTCATTAACCATGTTAAGCTGTTATGGTCTGTCCTAACCAGTATGTTCCGCCCCAGAAGATAGTGTCGAAACTGCCTGGTGAATCTAACCACGGAAAGTAATTCCTTCCGGGTAGTACAATAACGACGCTGTGCTGGAGTTAGCGCGAAGCTACCGTAACAAATGGTTCTTTCTTCCCCATCTTGGATCTGACTGAGCTCACAACCAATACAAAAATTAGAGGCATCACAATCCAACACAAAAGTTCCATCTGCAGTAGGCAGAGACAGGACTGGAGCATTGGTTAAGACCTCCTTGAGTTGCTCAAATGCTAGTTGATGTTCATTGGTCCATTCAAAGATCGCTTTCGGTCCTGTTAGTTGGTACAGACGCTTTGAAATCTCGGCAAAATTAGCAATATGATCACGGTGGTAATTGCTGAACCCTAGAAACGATTCCACTTCATGGACTGACTTTGGCACTGGCCAATCAGCAACTGCTTTGACCTTATCTGGGTCAATGGACACTCCTTCTCCTGACACATGCTTGCCAAGGAACTTGATCTCTAATTGAAACAACCGACATTTCCGCGGCTTCAACTTGAGGTCGAACTGGCGAAATCGGTCCAAGACCTCACAAAGATTATGTAAATGTCCGGAAATGCTTTTTCCGAGGATTATTGCATCATCCAGATATGCTAATGTTGTTTTCCATGTTAACCCGCGAAGTACCAGATGCATAGCTCGCTGAAAAGTCGCTGGAGCTCCGGTCAATCCGAATGCCATTCTCTGGTGTTCAAAAAGCCCGTACTTTGTAATGAAAGCAGTCTTATGTCGGTCACGCTCATCAATCTCGATTTGATAGTATCCGGAAGCCATATCTAAGGAGCTGAAGTAGACGTTGCCAGACAAAGTGTCGAGGCATTCTTCAATTAGAGGCAATGGATACGCATCTTTAATGGTTACCTTATTTAACGCCCTATAATCGATACACCATCTCACATTTCCGTCCTTTTTCCGCACCAAAACGGGGGCAGCCGCCCATTCAGAACACGATGGAGTGATGACGCCATGATCCAACATCGATTGTAGGTGTTTTTCTTCTTCCTCCTGAAATCCAAGTGGAGTCCTGCGCATGCGCTGTTTGATGGGAGCAGCTTCATTGGTTGTAATTCGATGTTTGATTTCCTTGAAGCAACCGATATCCATGTCTGATCTCGAGAAAACGTCTTCATATGTAACAAATACCTCTCGTAGCTGTTGTTGTTGTTCACTATTCAGATTGGATAATGAGTCCCTATACAGCTGTTGAAGATGCTCTGGTACGTCTAACTCTGACTTACCAATTTGTTTCACTGTGGGAATATTCTCACATCTCGTAGAAAAACCACAAGATGCGGAACCATTGGCACTATTTTCTGAGACCAAATGTGTTGCACTTCTGACGTAGTTTGACTCGTTCGACTCCATAGCTTCACTAGAATCTGCAGGTATAGCGTTACCTATCAAATGACCAGCCCTGAGACTAAGAAATCTATCCGACAGGTTTATGATGGAAATAACAACATTCGGACCAGCTTTGACCAATGAAAAGGGAACAATCAATCCATTATGGTACCCTATTGGATGTACCACATAATCTAGGCCATCTTGAACAGCAGAAGAACACATAACTTGTTTCGTACTGTTTGGAGGGACGGTAATCTTCTTCACCAAAGTGACCCTGGAAATGCTTATTGAGTCCTCCCCGTTTCTTTTCATGATAGCTGACAACAGCTGATCCCCTAGTTGCAACACACAACGATCGAAGTCAATTTTGCATTTTTGCTCCATAAGAAAATCCAGGCCTAAAATCAGACTATCAGTTATTGGAGCCACATAAACGTCCAGCCGATATGACCGATTTCCAATGACTATAGATACTCCCTTAACATGCTTTGCTGTCATAACCCCTTCTTTTGCTGCACCTTTGAGTCTAACTTCCTTTAAAATTTTAGGCCTGACTTTCAGGCGACTGAATAGCTCCAGATTCATAACTGTTACTTGAGCCGCTGAATCAATAACAGCTTCTACTGTTTCTGTGTCCATCTGAACTGGAATCACCATGCTGAGACCATTACTAACTGAACGAACAGTAATTTCCTCCAGCACCGAATCAATTTCTCCTGAGGTTGATTTTGATAACTGATGACCTTTGCAAAAACCTGAGAATTCTGATTTCACTGAAGACATAGTATCATTTATTACTTGTTGGTCTTTATCAACAGCAGGGATCGGAGATCGACCAATATGTCCGATCCAATGTATTTTTTTGGAGAAGCTGACCTAGATCTACCCTCACTACTTAACTTCTGAGGCGTTGATGGCTTGTGAGGGCAATCCTTAATGTAATGGCCAAATTCCCGGCAGCCATGACACTGTACCTCCGATAAAGGTACCCTTAATGCCCTTGGTGAGCCTACAATATTAGCCTGAGTAGAAGCCCCCCCTACTGGGGTTTTCTGTACCAACGAAGTCATGAAACGTCTGTTTTCTTCAAGTAAAGCTTTTATTACATCTTGGTTCCCCTTCATTAGTTTTTCCATCTCTTGGCGATGCTCTTTGTACTGGTCCGCCCATGACACTCGGGAACCTTGAGGTTTATTCTGTTGAAAGGACATAGCCCTAATGCGCTGATCCTCTTCATCCACATCAACTTGTCTCAGCTGTAGCTTTAAACTTGAAGTACCAAAAACAATCTCTCGACTGGAAATGACCAACTTCAAAGCAGATAAAGCCTTTTCCAATGTTGGGGGATCCTGACTGAGCACCTGTGCCGCCTCGGCCTTATTGTTTACAGCTTTCAGGAATGCTCCAACTGCAATCGAATCCAGGAACTGTTCCCCACCATCTGGATATCCGTCTATGGTAAGCTGTTGACATCGCTCTGCTAATTCTTCCAGGGATTCACCTTCTCTCTGTTTAAGGTTTTGCAGTTGTCGTCTTATAGTCACAGGTGGATCACGCAAGCCAAAACGGTTGTTTATTCTAGATGTAAGGACCCTGTAATCCTCTCTCTCAGCTTCTCTAAGCGTACTATAATACCTCAATGCCTTACCTCTGAGCGACTCAACCAGCCTATCAAGTTTCACCTCAACAGACCACTCATACCTCCTTGCTAACCTTTCGAATTGTAAGAAAAATGGCCGCCAATCTTCACCGTCAAAAGTAACAGCCTTAGGCGGAGGAGGCCCCACCTTATCCTTACCTCTACTTGAACTAGCAACATGCCTACCACCCCTACCACGGTCACGTCGACTTTCAGTACCGGGTGCATCCTCTGGATCATCAGTTGCATAAGTGCTATATACATTGTTATTGGTCAACGAATCCAATGTATACAATAAATTGTTATGCGTATCCACGGTACGGTGTGCACGGGGTGGCTCCCTAATGTTCGATGTGCCAAATATTCCTGGAGGTGGGGGAAATGGCAAACTTTGCCCAGCCATAGCAGTGGCTCCCTGTTCACCACCCAGCTTAGCCATCTGATCAGCCATTTGCTTTTCCAACTTATCGGTTCTTGCCACTAATGCATTAAACTTAGAATCAATCCTGTCCGCCATTTGTTTTTCCAAATTATCAGTTTTTGTTGTCAAGGAATTCAAAGTTCCATTCACATCATCCATTTGCTTGTCCAAGTTTAGGCTCCACTGGTTAAACAATGACTCACTTTTTGTTTGACGCTGCAACAACGCTTCAAGCATACCTTCCATCTTTTGCTCACTGGAACGGACCCTAAAATCCACTCGTCCCTCACCACAAAGTTTAGCAAATAATCCGCCAATACCTTTCTCTGATATTCCTAACAAAGAATCTTGAGTGAATGATCCACCTAGTTCTTGCCTTTTGTTGACAATGAGTCTGGCTTTTGTCTCTCCAATACTATCAATCTTCAATAATTGCTCATAAGTTGCCTCGTTTATGAAAATTGTAGCCATGATGATTCAAGTATGGATCAATGGAAAAAGTGATGGAAGAGGCAAAAAAATGTATTGTATGTAGCAGATTTCTATGGATGAAATATTCACAACTGTCGTAGAAAAACCACAACAAGTAATGAATGTGTATTTTGTGAAAAACAATAATATTTGTATCCAAGAATCTACATACAAAAAATTGGAAAAAACAGTGTGCACCGTAATGTACAGAAATTTTCCACTATTCTGTACAAAATTTTGAATAGAATGTACTCAAAATAAAGAGGTACAGCATTCACAAAAGCAAAAACATTACTAATGCTGTACACAAAAGTCACAGCGTACATACATCAGAATACTACCTACTGTGTACACACACACACACACACAAAGAAAAACAAGTACAGTGTATGCAAAAGATCAGAGAGAGAGAGAGAGAGAGAAAAAAAAACAGTTCAGTTTGTAATGTCATTGAACATTTTCTTAATTTCTCAAGTTGCATACCAATTCATGTCTTACAACATTTTCTTTCAAAATAAATCCATATACACTGTGTGTGTATGAAAAGTGTTGAAAATGCAATCTACCCCGGGCAAAAACTGAAAAGCTGTTGACTGAAACTTTGAAAGGTGTGCTCTTCCTTGGAGACACTCGCACCACATTCAACACACGCCTGTGTGTGAAATATTTAATCAGCTATCCGTAACTCAGAGTGATCAACAAAGTAAACATTATTGAACACCACTGAAAGACGAAATCCTTGTAGAAAGCAACAAATATTATTGCGAAAGGCTTGGCACATCTAATTATGTTGTATGGTTGACATGACGACGCTCATTTCCATACCACATGTGACGTCATAACCCGGGAAAATTGACTGCAAATGATTGCCATATTTTCGTGGAGCAAAAAAAAATCTAAGTGTCGAAAATATGAATAGAAAGTGACGATTCTTTCCAAATGATTGAATTTACTAACAGTACAATCAGCGTAGAAAACCACACTGAATCTATACGAATTAGCGAAATTTATGAAGCTCAAACAGGCATGAAATGTCCATCCATCGAGCAGAGCCACTTCAGGATTGCCTCCACGGTAATCAGACTATCTTCTCAAAAAGTTCACTTCTCTCCAGGCGTTGAAACGTGCTTTACTTCTGACACCAATATAGTGAAGCTATCACGTACCTTGTTGCCTGACAGATCCCTCTAGACGCCCGGTAACACCAGCAGGGGAAATCCACACCTGGGCTGAATGTCCGTCCGTCCACGGTGAGGGTCTCAATCGATCTGCCTTGAATCCTCTGTATATGTTACAGCGCCCTCTGGCTATGGATCTGGCAGTCATAAATCAGCACCCCAATCTCATAGATGCCACAATCATGAACCAGCACTACAGTGACATACCAGGCTAAAAAAAAGTCTTTAGATATTGTAACATGTCTTCAAAAAATAAGACAGTATAATATTCTTATATTGCATTTTTAGTTAAATGGAAGCAACTGATTAATTTTTGATAATGTGTGTGGTGGGGAAAAAATTATTTAAGTGCTGAACTGCTGTAAAAAAAGCCAGGTTTCCAGAACAGTTCTGCTCTGCTGGCAACATTATAACTTTGAGTCACATTCTTCACAACTTCTTGTCCCTATACTGTAAGAGCAGGCTTTGCCCAATATTAACTTAATCAGGAACAGATCTAGACTTCAAAATTTCTAGCCAAAATTGGAATATACTAGAATAATTTGCAAAAATTCAGTCTTTGACTTTTTATAAATCATGTTAAAGTATTTTAGCCATTTTTACATTTCTTCAGCCAAATTCATGAAACATTCATAGCATTTGGCTTATTGGTTAAAGGAAGGCTCTCATGAAATTTAAATTCTACCTTATTAACATAGTCACCCTAATTACTGGATATGTGTTGAAGTATGAAGATTTTTTGTATCATGTTTTTCTTTTAGGAAGATATTAAGTACTTCAAATCTATTTACATTCTATAAGCAAGGTTTGCACAATTATATGAAACCATGCAAAGATTCCAACCAATAGGAATGTTGTGCATTGAGGTTTATGGAACATCTATGGTAACTACCAGTGAATAGTGAACTGTAGTGTTGGTGCAACTCTGCAGAAAAATGCAACATAAACAAACTGCAGCGCACTACAGAGTAAATTGTCACAACTACTCTAGCCTGTCAGATCAGCACTCAGGCATGTGAACTGGTCTTTAATTGACCCTATGTGTTTCATGTGTAAACAATTGCGTTGCCTAGTGTTTGATAAGAGTTATGTTTTTTCCCATGATCCTTGAAGATTTATCCATGATGCCTGAAGATTCCTTTGAAGCTCCATACACCCTGTATTTCTTGTGATTAGGACAAATTAATGGATTTCCCTCTAAGAAATTAAGCAAACAGGTTGGAACATCATTCTTGCATTTTTCTATATGCTAAGTAAGTCATTGTTATAGCAAGGAGAGTAGCCCTCCTTGGTTATAGTAAAATGGTTACAATTAACATGATAATTCATGAGAGCCTTCCTTTAATGGTCAGAGCTGTCCCTGCTGAACAGATAGTTACTGATACCTTGATAAATAAGGGCACGCACAGAGTAAGCGATATTTTCCACAAAAACAAATAACTAGAAAAGAAGATTTGCTTCAAAGCAAATCTGTCTGTGTGCCTTCAGAAGTTATAAATATTAAATGCTACAACTTTTGGTACTTCACATTCCATTAAGCTTATGGCTGGATAAATGCAAAGTCCAAATGACCTGGACCTATACAGGTCACATGTAATTGCAAAAATGTACAATGCTACAATACCCACAATTTAAGCTGAACATGGACCAAATGAGATGAAAATTGACCAAGTTAGGGCAAGATGAAACTTTCATAGGGCCAAATGACCTTGACCTTTAGAGGTTACATGTTCTTACAAAAATGTGCAGGGTTGCAATACCTACAATTTGAGTCCAACATGATTAGAATTGGATGGAAATTGGCCGACTTTTGACTGGATGAAACCTTCACAGGTCAAAATGATGTTGACCTTTGACCTTTAGAGGTCACACATAATTTAAAAATGTGCAATGTTACAATAGCTACAATTTGAGTCCAACATGATCAAAATTGGATATAAATTGATCAAGTTATGGCTAGAAGAAAGCCAATATCGAAAGTGGCCTTTGACCTTGAGATGACCTCTACCTGAAGTGAATCTTGGCCTTTAAAATGGCATTTTGACCTGAAATTGACCATTGACCTTGACATTTGAGATGGTCTTTGCCTTGTTATGAACGAACTCCAATACACACAGAACCACATCTACTATAGTATATAAGATATTGAAGATTTCAAATTTTTATTAACCCTCATTTGCATAATTTTGAAAAGCATGACCTCTCATTATTAAAAGGCAAGACTTCGTCTATGGAAGTATAATTGTGTCAAGTTTGGAGTTTCTACATATAATACTTTTCAAATAAAATGTCAGACAAATTTGCCTGAAAAGAAAAAAAGAAACTGGAAATATGATTTGCTGCATAGCAAATCAGTGTGTGTGTCTTCAAAGCATATTAGTATGGCGATGTACAACTATTCCATAACACAGGAGCAGAAGTTGGAATGGTATCTCTATCTATTATAGCTTTGAAGTTGTTCAAGATTTAAAATTTCTAATGGTGCTATTTAGCATAATTTACATTGCTACAACTTTTATCCTTTGGTATTTCGCATTCCATTAAGCTTATGGCTGCATGCAAATTTCAAAGTCCAAATGACCTTGACCTTTGACCTTTACAGGTCACATGTAAATTGCACAGTGTTACAATACCAACAATTTAAGCCAAACATGAACCAAATTGGATGAAAATTGACCGAGTTATGGCACGATGAAACGTCCAAAGGGCCAAATAACCTTGACCTTTGCCTTTTTGAGGTTACATGTTCTTATAAAAATGTCCAGTGTAGCAATACCTACTATTTGAGTCCAACATGATTAAAATTGGATGGAAATTGTCCAAGTTATGACTGGATGAAACTTTCAAAGGTCCACGTGACCTTGACCTTTGAACATTAGAGGTCATATGTAAATTTGAAAAATGTGCAGGGTTACAATAGCTACAATTTGAGCCCAACATGATCAAAATTGGATAAAAATTGACCAAGTTATGGCTAGAAGAAAGCCACCATCGAAAGTGGCCTTTGACCTTGAAATGACCTTTGACCGTGAGATGACCTCTACCTCAAGCGAACTTTGACCTCAAAAATGACATTTTGGCTTAAAATTGACCTTTGACCTTGACATGACCTTTGACCTTGACATGGCCTTGACATTTGAGATGACCTTTACCTTGCTATGATCAAACTCCCATACACTCGGAACCACATCTGCTATAGTATATAAGATATTGAAGATTTAAAATTTTAATTAGCCCTCATTTGCATAATTTTGAAAAGCATGACCTCTCATTATAAAAAGGCAAGACTTTATCCATAGAAGTATTATTGTGCCAAGTTTGGAGTTTCTACATATAATACTTTTCAAGTGAAATGTCGGACAAATTTGCCTGTAAAGAAAGAAAGAAAGAAAGAAAGAAAAACAGAAAAGTGTGTGCTGACACACACACTTTAACTAGAAAAGAACATTTGCTTCAAGGCAAATCTGTCTGTGTGCCTTCAAAAGTTCTAAATGTTGAATGCTACAACTTTGTTCCTTTGGTAGCTTACATTCCATTAAGCTTATGGCAGGACAGAAATTTTTAAGTCCAAATGACCTAATCTTTGACCCTTAGAGGTCACATGTAAATTACAGACTAGTATAGTGTTACAATACCTACAATTTAAGCCCAACATAAACCAAATCAGATAAAAACTGACCAAGTTATGGCTAGATGAAACTTTCAAAGGGCTGAATGACCTTGACCTTTGACCTCTAAAGGTTATATGTTAATCACAAAAATGTGCAGTGTTGCAATACCTACCATTTAAGTGAAAATGATTACAATTGGATGGAAATTGGCTGGGTTATGAGTGAGTTAAAATTTCAAGGGTCCAAATGACCTTGACCGTTGCCCTTCAGAGGTCACATGTAAATTACAAAACTGTGCAGTGTTATAATATTTACAATTTGAGCCCAACAGGATCAAATTTGGATAAAAATTGACCAAGTTATGGCTAGATGAAAAATTGGAAGGTCCAAATGACCTTGACATTTGACCTTTAGAGGTCACATATAAATTACAAAAATGTGTCAGTGTTACAATACCTACAATTTGAGTCCAACATGATCAAAATCGGAGAAGAATTGACCTATTTCATGCTAGCTGAAAATTTGAAAGTTCCAGTTGACCTTGACCTTGGAACTTTAGAGGTCACATGTAAAGTACAAAACTGTGCAGTGTTACAGTATCTACAATTTGATCCCAACATGATCAAACTTGGATAAAAACTGACCGAGTTATGGCTAGATGAAAATTTCGAAGGTCCAAATGACCTAGATCTTTTACTTTTAGAGGTCACATGTAAATTACAAAATGTGTCAGTGTTACGATAGCTACAATTTGAGTCCAACATGATCAAAATCGGATTGGAATTGACCTATATGTGCTAGCTGAAAATTTCAAAGGTCCAGTTGACCTTGACCTTCGAACTTTAGAGGCCACATGTAAAGTACAAAACTGTGCAGTGTTACAATATCTACAATTTGAGCCCAACATGATCAAAATTGGATAAAAATTGACTGAGTTATGGCTAGATGAAAATTTCGAAGGTCCAAATGACCTAGATCTTTTACTTTTAGAGGTCACATGTAAATTACAAAAATGTGCAGTGTTACAATACCTACAATTTGAGCCCAACATGATCAAAATTGGATAAAAATTAACCTATTTCTTGCTAGCTGAAAATTTCAAAGGTCCAATATTGACCTTGACCTTCAAACTTTAGAGGTCACATGTAAATTACAAAAATGTGCAGTGTTACAGTAGCTACAATTTGAGCCCAACGTGATCAAAATTGGATAAAAATTGACTGAGTTACAGCTAGATGAAAAATTAAAAGGTCCAAATGGCCTTGACCTTCGAACTTTAGAGGTCACATGTAAATTACAAAAATGTGCAGTGTTACAATAGCTACAATTTGAGCCCAATATGATCAAAATTGGATAAAAATTGACTGAGTTATGGGTAGATGAAAAATTGAAAGGTTCAAATGACCTTGACCTTTAAAGGTCACATGTAAATTACAAAAATGTGCAGTGTTACAAACTTATTAAGTTAAGTTGGCATGGTTACCTATACCTATAATAGTTTTGGAGATATTCAAGATTTAAATTTTCAAATGGCCCTAAGAGAGAGAGAGTTGGCACACACAGACATAAAAAGAAAAAAAAGCATTCCTAGAAAAACAATATGTCTGTGTTGGCATACAGACATAAATTCATCATATTGCATATTTACTCCCATAAAGAATACATTCCTTAAAAGTAAACTTCCCAGAGAATCAAAAGACATAGTTGTCAATCATGTGGTACACAGCAATTGTGCAAAGTCAAAACAGATTTTATTCAATAATATTGATTCATTTTTTTCACTTTTGTTACTGTCAAAAACATTTTGAAAAAACAATGACCAAACACCTTTCTTCAAAAGAATATTTTGTTTTTCCCGTATTTTTTGCCATTCATGTGCTATGGAGATTTGAAGTTGAAATAATGACACTTCATTGATGGATGAAAGAATTTCAACTTTCTGCAAGTATTGTGAAGAAACTAGGCATCAAACTGAAAAATCTGTGATGCACCCTTTTTAGATCAATTCATTAGGAAGACATTAGCAAAAACTAGATATTTTTTTCGGGCAAAACTGTGGAAGATTATTTGCCATGTTTTCATGATTCTAGTTGTGAAAAAAATGAGTTCTAAGTTCAAACTGCCTTTGATATGACAGGAAAAGGTGGAATTCTTTTTCTGTTTTTCAGGAGGATACTCCAGAAGTTTTACAAGACTTGACCATTGTGCGTACAGAATTTGTGCCCTTTTTCTTGAACTACCTGAGAGACCAGAGTTTGAACATTCTGCAGAGCAGTAAATCTGCAGCAGCTTCACCAGCTAAGACACCAACCAGTAGCATATGTGTGAAAACAAAGAAACAGGAAAATGCAGTCCCAGTATCATCATCTGTCTCTACACCCTGTAGTGCCAACAGAGTTCAGCTGTTTGCATCAAGTCCGTTTGATAGTGGAGGCATCTCAAGACTGAGTCCTCCAGTTCTGACAACCCCAAATGTTTCTTTTGACTCACCCAGGGTTTCAGGTTCTCATGGCCGAAATACTGGGAGTAACAAGAAGTATGGTAATCAGAGGTGGAGTCCTAGTGTTGAGGAATCTACACCAAAGCATGGACATAGTAAAGGAGGTAGCCCATTTTATGGAACTCCTGATCATCCACGCTCAAAGCAGAGACACTGTTTGGGGGAGTACTTATTTACTCCGGATGGGGATCAAAGGAAGAAGAAAAGTCCACACTCTGGAAGAAGAGATGAACACTCTCCCTCACCTCACCTCAACAGGAGGTCAGCAGGCAAGAACAAAAATCAACAAAGTGGTTCGGATAAAAGGAACAGACAGCAGAAGCAGCCGCTGGGCAGTACAAAGCCACCAATTTTCAGCCTCAACAATATGGAAGACTTTCCTCCAATGGGAGCGACATCGAAACCGGCAAGTGAAAAGTAAGTTTGATGTTTAAAATTAAAGAAGAAAAATGGGGGACCACAGTGCACCTTGTACTCCTTTCACAGTAAAATATACCATTTACAATGTAGATAAATTTTAGGGTCTCTTGGAAATTTACGCACTTGCACTGATGAATATATATATATATATATATATATATATGTATAACTTACTGCCTGTAATGAATTTCTGAACTGTGCTATTGTAGGGGGAAGGGGAGAGGATGGAGGGGGCAGTTACACTTACCCAACCCATGAACATTATCCCTAACATGTACTTTCAATGGAGCACTTGTACATGTCATTTAACTCCATGGTTCTTGTTACCTGAGCCCATGAAGTGTGTTTGTGTGTGTGTGTGTGGGGGGTATGGTAATGAGGACCATCCGTCTGTCCTTCCGGCCAGCCGAAACAAATTTTTTGCGGGCCATATCTTCTAAACTATAAATCGTAGCCCTTGAAATTTATAGAGTTGTTAGATCATAGGTGGTAGATGTGCATAGATACTTTTTTGTGTGCCAAATTGCTTACAATAATTAACAAAAAGTTCATTAGGCAACCTCTAGATCAGGAACAATTTTGTCGGGGCCATGTCTTTAAAACAAAAAAAGCTAGCCCTTTCAAATTTTCAGGGTTGGTAGATCTTAGGTAGGAGGTGTGCATAAGTTTAAAATTTTTTGGTTGATTACTTTCTTTTGTTAATAAATTAATTAACAAAGATCATTAAGCACCTCAAAATCATGTGCATGATTTAGTTCGGGTGATATCTTCTAAACTATAAATGCCAGCCTTTTGATCAATAAAATATGTTTAAATCAGCCTTTTGAAATTAATTGGGATGGTACATCTAATGTAGTAAGTGTGCATAGGCACTGTTCTGTATGCCAAATTACTTTCATTATTAATTAATCATTGATTTATCATTTGGCAAGCTCCAGATCTGAAACTATTTTGTCCAGAACATATCTTTGTTACTATAAATGCTAGCCCTTTGAAATTTGCTTGGTTGGGAAATTTCAGGTAGCAGGTGTGCACAAGCATGAATTTGTTTTGCTGATTACTTTTTAAACTAATTAATTAATTAACACAGATCGTTAAGCAGCTGGAAATCACGCTCATAGTTTGTGCACGCATTTTCTTGGAAAGTATAAAAAAATGACTCTTCAAAATTTGCAATGTGGGTACTTCTTATATGGAAGAAGCGCATAAGCATAGTCTTACACGCCTTTACTTACTATGATATACAAGTGTACATGGTGTGTATTTACAACCATGAATGATGATGATTATTGTGGGCTGGAGATATGGCTTGTGTCAGCAACTACTTGTCATTGAATAGGAATGAGAGGTTACAGATATGTTCTTGTAAAGTAGTGAAATTCATTAATAAATATACTTCTTCAACCACATAATTTTATGTAACAGTATCCTCTGGGAGTGTTTTACAAACTCGTGATATATGGCAATGCATGAAACCCAGTCATATATATGTGTAGGATTTTGTATTTATGATTCCTTTTCTGTTCATATATAGGAAAACACCTGTGATGAAAGAAGTTACTCCCTCCAGGAGAATCACACCCACTCCTATCAACCAACCAGGGTTGATGCCTAACAATGCCGTGTTTTCATCAGCATCCACTATGCTGACCACCCCCAGAAATACCACTGTCAATCAGGCATTCAGTGTTCCCTTGCAAGAGTCTGCATCCAGCTTGGATGATGAAAGAAAATTCCTCAGGTTGATTACTTCAAATATCAATACACATACAAAATGTTAGCATGTGGCCCTTGTGATGCGGGAACGGGGCCTGGGTAAAGATTTGTAGGGTGAAAAGACTGTTAGCCCCATTCCCCTCAGAAAGGTTGTATGTCTGCAGCTAACAAAATCCAAGTAATTTTCTTAAACTTGAAATAGATTAATTAATGTTTTGTTTCAGTCTCTACATGTAAGTGTTTAAGAGCTTCATTGTGAAATGGTTTATTTTGTATACGGTTCAATAGTAAGACCTGTTCAACAACCAGCAATGGGTAAAATGTATGGATGCTAAGCTCTGTCACAGTAAACCTGGCAGTGAATTTACTCCCCGTGGGGATGGGGAAGCATTATTTCAGGCAGTCTTTGCACCCTCCCATCCAGTCAGTGTTACCACAATATTTCCAAAATGCTTGACAGATTTTACTGAAGTTTGGTACACAAGTACAACTGCCTCCTGAACTGAACAGATTTCTAAGTCACTATGGCCTTTTTTATTTGTCACAAAAAAATTATAAGTGATGAGCATGTGACATGCTTTTGGAATGTAAGGTCAAAGTGCCCTTCTCCATCAAAAATGTCCTTGCATCATAATTAAAATATAGTGAAGTGTTGCCTGTGGCTTAATTTTTGGAGGATTATGACCGATTCATTTGAAAACTTGTTTTTACCTGTAACTGAGAAAGTTTCATAAGATTTTATGAAAATGTCAGTTCAATAGATAGCTTTCTATGGGCAAGGGCATTTTTTTCCATACGCTAAGTAGAGGCATTGTATTTTTTGTTTGTCTATTCATTTGTAACTGTCTCAAAATGCCATGACAGAATTTATCATTGTATAACATAATATTTTGTCCAGTATGTTTTATATGCCAGGGAGGACATTGCTCAAATTTTGTACATCACCAATTCAAAAGAAGACGCATTTGAATTGATGAAGTGGGCAAACTGAAGTCCCTGACAACAGGGGCAGGATGGGCATCTCCTTTAATGGAGGCATTAACAGATGCTTTTGTTCAAGCCTTTTATGGTTGGTACAATATTGAATCTGCAACTTCTGTGATAAATATCTGAATTACTGAGCAGATGACATTCAAAATGGTAACTTTTGAGCAGCACAGATATATTTAGCCATTGTGGCCTAAATACATTGTAGTTCAAAACTTCCATCACTTTCTTTGGTGCAGGTTTTGATAAAAATAAATGAAGAAAAACAGAGCAACAATCACAAATATTGGTGATTTAATAGGGAACAGAAAGCTAAACAGATGGAGGAGTCCAACCTGATGACCACACCAAGCAAAAAAGGGAATAGAGTAGAGTTGGGCTCCCTGTTGCATATCACCCCAACAAAGCCTGGGGGTCTTGACAGAATGTCCAGTATGGCAGAAACTCAGAAGGCAGACAGGTCAGAGGTCACTTGGGAAGACAAACTGCAAATTTTGGCACACCTATATTCTGGATGCATTGAAGGTATGCATGATGCTTTTATTTATATTATTAGCTCTGCTGATCAAAGGTCTCAGAGCTTATGTGACCACTCATGCTGTCCGTAAACTTTTGTCTGTAAGCGTGTTACCATCCGCACTTTTCAAGTTAGCCCAATATAACTTTCAGGACTTCTAGAGTGTATGAAAATCTAGGCCCCTTTCGATATTGGTGGTGCCACCTACAATATAGGGGTTGAAATATGAAAATCTTGTGAACACTCTAGCATCTTTATTTTTGGCAGATCTTCACCCAATTCAGTGGGATTGTGGGGGAGGTCAAATTCTAAGTTGCTAGTGATACTAGTGGCGCCAGCTATAATTTGACGGAAATTATGAGCCAAAATGCATTTTAAGATACAAGATTCCATATTTTGAAAAGTAATTGGATTAGACTTGCCAAATTTATAGGATATATAGACAATGTCCAAAGCTAGAATTTGATTAATATCAGTGGCCTTGACCTGTTTTTGTGAGGTCACCATTCCTGTAAAGTTGAAAGAGGTAATTTTGTAATGACAGGGTGCAGCTTGGACATCAATGCCAATGTCAGCACAGCACCAGGCCTATGGGCCTCTTGTAATACATAGTGTGGGTGACCTTGATCTTCTGTTACAAGGTCACTGAGGACATAAAGTTAAGGACTTGCTCATTGTTGTCTTGGCACATGCCACAATATCCATTACAGGAATTGTGCAAATAAGCTATGGTTACATGTGGAGCAAAGTGCCATCTGGTGGACATTTTATACACTAAATTTACAAAAGCTTTACATGTTCAGAAGCCATGTGAGGACTCGCAACTTTGAAATGAACAGGTGCAATATAGCCATGATGCCAGCAGAGCATTAGGCCCATGGGCCTCTTGTTTTTAAAAGAAATATTGCATACTTCATCTGAGCAATTATCGTGACAGGTTAGCTTATGGAGCGTAGAGAGTTCGGACTATGGAATAGGGTAATGACTACCTGGAAATGGTGGCTCTGGACGAAAAGACACAAATACAATTCTACAATTAACATTCCAGTTGGTTTTACATTTGTGATGAAATTAGGTAAAAACACTGAAGCAAATGATGTTTGACTACCAGTCTCTTCACAGCCAAAGTACATGTACATTACTCTTGAAATTTGTCAAAATCATTGAAGCAGACCACATTTGCCATCAGGCCTTCCCATGAACAAATCCCTGGCAAGCTGCAAGTGTAGTTACTCGTGTACATAATTTAAGCGCTCCACAAAAAACGAAAACATTTGGTGAATGAATAGGGAGATTACAATTTTACCGTTTTGTTTACAGAGCACTTGGTACCAAATTTGACAGTGGAGCTGTATTTTTTGGTGCAGTTACTGACAGTCAGAGGTGTGGAAACAGAGAAGGTCACTGATATACTACCAGGTGGGTAATTACTGTGGAAACCTGCTGTTTTTGTCAGTGGAAGGGAGAGACCACTTACCTTTTAACACCACATCTATCATGTCTGTAGCAACTTTTTGTGCTGTTTTACCTTCAGTGACATGCCATCTGCTTTATGTGACTGCTTTTGGACTTTCCTTTGGGGTAGGTGTCTGAAGGAAGGACCATATATAGTGGTTCCCAGCCTAGAAGCCCTTGAACAGGGGAAATGAAGGAAACAAAATTGAAGTCACTGCTCTGCATCTACTGTATGTCATGGAATAGCTTGTAGGTTCCCATGCCAGTGACAGAATTGTCACAATTGTAGGTACAAGTCAAATGCAAATAACAATGTGTGTCAAGGGTTCTGATGTGAGATTGAAAAAAAAAAGAAAAAAATAGATGAGTTGCATGCAATAGAATTGGTTTTTATTTTCAGATTTAGATGAAATCAACTACTTCTGCAGCATCCATAATGCTGTGTATTTTGCAGTGACAGTGTTGGAAAAACAGACAAGGTGAGTGAGTATTTTGATTGAGGGGTTCACTCTGCTGATGAAAGAATCTGTTGATTAACTCATTCCATACCAGTCCCTGATTTTTCCGTATATTTACCTAGATTTAAGACGGCAATTCCTTATCTAAATTCTTCATGAAAAAAGCTTTTGTTCAAGTACCAACATGCCTATAGTTTTAAGTGAGTGCCAGAACCACTGACCAAGGCCTGTGACCATAGTATGGAATGAGTTAAGGGCTTAATACTGCAAGTGAGTATTTTGATTAAGGGTTTAATACCACAGGTGAGTGAACATGTTGATTAAGGGATGAATACCACAGATGAGTGAATATGTTGATTAAGGGGTTAACACTGCCGGTGAAGGAGTATGTTGATTCAGGGGTTAATACCACAGGTGAGTGCGTCTTGTTGATTCATGGCACTGGCAGCACATACAACACACAAAGTGTCAGCCAAACCAAGAGTGGGGCCCAATTTCTCAAACACTTTTGCTCAGTGAGAAATTACTCAGGGTAGTTGAGCTTGAGAACATTGCTCAGCTGAGAAATTCCTCCCCCGAATATGTGAGACTGTTTATTAACAAAAATCCTACAGTTCTCACTGTAAAAACTAACTGTAAAAGTTGAAGATGTGATGAGATTAGATGAATGAAGATCAACAAAATGGGTTCATGAGACTGATGGTTGTGTGCTGACATTATTTGAGAAATTTCTCGGAACACTGTGAGCAACTGCTGGGGCTGCATTGAAGCAAATGTGTACAAGAAATGGGACAGACTGAGACATACATCAAGAGTGAGAAATTTCTGGCTGAAAGCAACTGAATCAATTTTATGTTGAAATTTTTTTTTTTACAAACATTCTTAAACATGTTCTTGATTTTACAAACCAGTATGTTGAGAGTGTGTGATGGAATGTACTGTGCTTTGTGGTTGTACAGTGCACTGCTTGTCTGGCTTCCTATTCCTTGCTCCTTAATGAAGAAATGACTTCATTATAAAATGATAGAGAGCAAGGCAGCTGAAGAGGGACCAGTTGCAGTAATATTCAAGCATTGTAGCCTGAAAGAAGCCATCAAGTTTTCCAGTGTCAGCTGACAAGACTGGTGGCTGTTAGTGGATGAGGCTTGTGACATAAACAATTTGATTGGTTTCAGTGTTCTCTATATATCATGAGTAACCAAGAAAAATCTGCAGGTAGCCCATTTTATACCAATAAGTAGCTTCTTCCTTCTCCACTTCAAGATTTGGGCTTATTGAAAAAAATACCGTGAATTCATGATGTATTCCATATGTGGAAAATAACGGGTGTGAACCTGATGGGGTGAGTCGGGGTAAACTGCATTTGGTGTTTGATGAGTGGGATGGGGTAGGGATTGTGCTAATGCTGTGGATAGGAGCTAGGTAAATGCAAAACTAGTGGTGTGCTTATTTGGGAGAATGAGCTAGGACCAAAAAATGTTTAGCTTTAGACTGAGCAATTAAACTCATTTTCCTAAAATATTTAGCCCAGATGGCTGAAGAGAGCTTAGTTGTTGCATCCAGTTCTCTGGTACATGTATGTGCATTAAAGAAAAAAAAAAATTGGAGTGGAGTTGGGCTGGGTGTGTTGTACTACTGCTATTGCTACATGGTTATGTTGTAATATTGCTATTGATATGCTGTTATGTTGTAAAATGGCTATTGATATAATAGGAACAATTCATGCAGAATTGATTCAACAACAGTTGTAGTGACAAAAATGATAACAATATGGAGCCAAAATCATTACAGTGATGATATTATTCCCAGTTCTGGGATAAGCACAATCAAAATAATAATGATAATATAATTTTATTTCTTCTATAGCACATGTTCTGGCAAACCACTCACAGGCGCTTTACAATGAAAAAATCATAATAATGATACATAAAAATAACTTGTTAAAGGAGCAGGATAAAACATACGTCATTAAGAACAAGAGTCACAAAGTTCACATAATATTCATGTTAAAAAAGTGTCCATTGGCATTGTAAATTATAGATTGTGATTAAAAGCTTTGTTATAAAAATAGGTTTTGAGCAACTTTTTAAAATTGCTGACACTTGAAGCAGTACATATGGCAAATAGAAGGCCATTCCATAGGACAGGCCCTACCTTACAAAAAGCCCTTTCACAGAAGGATTTCAAACGAGTCGTTGGCACTTCAAATAATAGTTTATCGCTGGACTGCAGGGTCTGACTGGTGCATACATATGTATTTCGTTGTCATTGCCTTGTTAAAAAAAAGAAAGGAAATAGCAACAGGTCAGTTTTAATCAAACCGATTTCTATTTGCTTGGTCACATGTAAGTGAATTAGAGATATGTGTATATGTTACAGAAGCAGGATGGTGTTTCTTCCGCTGAATTTTTATTTTTGCCCTGGTTCAGTTTCAGAACATTTCCTTTTTAAAGAAAACAGAAGTCTGATTGCTAGAAACTGTAGTGTTTCACCTTTTTTTAATTCTGTGTTTTAATGTTCTTACAGAGTATTGTCTTTGCTGGACAAGGCCACTGTTAGACTGCTTGTTGACAACCCAAGAGTTGCTGACTTCTCTGGATCACTAAAAGAGTACTTTAGCTCTCTTCTTCAACAATCTTTAGCTACTGTAAGTTTGTCTTGCCTGGTGACGAAGTATGCAGTTTGTTAGTTCTAGTATTCAGTATTTTCATATTTTTTATGTGGATTGCTTGTAACTCAGGAAGTACTAACCACAATGGAAGTTATCACCCAGGAAGCAGACCAAGTTGCGTGCTACCCAGCAGAGTAGACATAACATAGAACTTGGGTCTGCTTCAGAAGCAAAAGTAAAAGTCAAGCCCATGTGAATTATTGTGATGATTTACAGGGACAGATCTAGGCCTTCACGGGTGCACGGTTGGCTGAGCGGTAAGACGCTTGCCTTTCACCTCTGCAACCCGGGTTCGGTTTTCTTCCTGGGCAGCATGTGGAAAAAGTTCCTACCACTTTAACTGTGCACGGTGGTTTTCTCCGAGTTCTTCGGTTTCCTCCACTAGGCAAGGTAGGAAGTATACGCCAACATCTGTGCCATGGAGAGTGACTCGATAAGTCAATGCTTGACTTCTTTCACAATCCATGTAAAACAAATGTGTCTATACTTTATACTATACTTCAAAATTTGTAGCCAAATTGAGAAATAAAATAGTAATCACTGTGGAATTCGACCTGATTCTTATATAATTCATTTTAAGTGAATGAGCCGTTGGCAAATTTCTTTAGCCAATGAATATAACATGAACATTTGGCTAATGGCACCAGCAGTCCCTGGATTTAAAATTTGAATTCAACATTTAAAAAAGTAAAATTATTAAAGTACCAACAAACTTGTACTTACAGCAGGGGAGGGAGGGCTGAGGTCAAGAGCTTTCTTTCATGTGCTTTGAAGAATACATTACACAAAGAAAGCTTGTGACTTAACACAAAACTTTAAGAATTAAAATGAAATGGAAGGCAAGAGTTAAAGTGTACCACATATATTGTGCTGAGTAAGAGAGGTCGCAATTAACAATTGTATGTGTATATGGCTCAATATACAACCCAATACACAACATTCCTGTGGGCTAGAGGTGTGTATTCCCATTAAATTCTATGTTAAAGTAACATTTAATTTATTGAATAGTTTTACAGCAAACAGTATCAAATTTATAGGAGTATTTTTACTGCATACAACCATTTACCAAAAGAAATTTGGTGTTCCTTAGAGTGTTTTTAAAGTTGCATAGGTGCAAATTACAGTGGAAACTAATGGAAATACACATACCTAGCCTGCTTACAGAGCCCTCTACAGAAGTACCCACATAAACCACCTGATCTTATCCTTACTTACTACGTGTACATCATTTCTTGTGATTGACAGTACTAATATCTGCCAGTAGATGGCAGCAGGAAAAGCAGAATAGTGACATGCTACTGTACATGTACATACATTTTGTATCAGATAGTAAAAGCATCATTATTCCCTTTGCATTGTATGTTGGGGAAAAATAATGAAGTTGATGTATTGCCATAAGAATTGAAAATCGTTCTCTTGGTTGACATGGGCATCATGAAAACATTGGTGTCATGCATATAACATGAATTATGGTGACAGTTCATGTTAAATCCACATGACCCTTGTGTTTTTATGCTTCCAAGCAAGAAATACCAGGTTTACACATATATTTACATTCCTTTTGATAAAAGATTTATGCACTAAATTGCATGATTTTAATATCTAAATAGTTAAAGGATTTTAATTTTTATTTATCCAAGAGCTAGACCTTTTTTGCTTTTGACATGACACAACATTAAATGCAATAGGAATCTACTGGATGCAGGGTAGATGGAAGGGAGATTGGTACAATCTGTTCTGTCAAGTCCATTGTCATATTGTAATGCTAAACATGTATTTGGGATGTGTTGACCCCCTTAGCCTTATCAGCTGACAGGGTATTGTTGTCATTATGTCTGTGTGCATATGTCCATCTGCTCATCAGTTTCCCTTGTAGATGCAACAACTTTTGAACAAATTGAGCTACTGTCATGAAACTTACACCATAGAAGCTTGCTGAGTTCAACATTCAGTGACCTTGGCCTATTTTCAAGGTCACAAGGGCCATCATATTTTTAGCCTTACAGGTGTAATAACGAAGTTTGGAACAAATTAAGCTACTACATGTATCATGAAACTTGTACTGTAGAAGCATCTCATTGGAAGCTCGCTGAGTTTGACATATGTGGATGCAATAAGTCTCGAAAAAATTGAGATACTATTGTGGAACTTGTATTGTAGAAGCATCCCATCGGAAACTTGGCTGAGTTGAACATCCATCCTCTAAATGTCTTTTCATCATGTATGAATGAATAGTACAAATAATGGTGCAAAACATGGACCTCATAAAATAAGAATAACTCACAAACCACTAGATGTAAAATTTCAATTAACCTGTTTTCTGAAAAAAATTTCAGCAATTTTATTTGGCTTGGTTTTATTATACTTGAACTCAAAAGTTTAGTGCTTCAGTTTTCCCTTTAATTGCTAGTATTTTTTTTTTTCATTTTGTTGTTTTTGTTTCTTCACATTTCTAATGTATCTATGGAACTGAAATTTTGCAAGATGGTAAAATGCAAAGTGAAAAAAAGGAAGCAAACTGGTCAGTCAAAAGGGTTTTGTTGTATCTTGGAATAATGAGAACAAAATACCTCCATAGTGAGCTAGTGGGTACAATGTTGTTGCATTGTTTACCCCCTGGTGGTCGTGGCGGGCGTTCAAATGACTGTGGGGCTGGTCAAAACCTTACTGCCCAAGAAAGTCTGCTATGGAGGCAATTTGACCGGCTACCCAGTGAGTAAAAGCCATGCTATCAACCAATATGAGGGGTGTAAGACTGAAATAAGTCTTCTGCCCCCTAAACTGACTCAGGTATTCTTGTAAAAAATTGCTTACTTAGCCTCTGATTATTTAGGTATTCAAATGTTTCTCCCCACCCCAAGATTACATGGGGTTTCTTTTGTGTATGATATGTGTATGTTGTTTTTCTTGTTTTGTTTATGGCAGTCGAGACCATCTGTTTGTCCATCCCCTATTGGTGGTGTCAATTTCCAGGCAGACACAGATAACAGGAAGAACTTTCCCAATGACAAAACCTTTCACACCTTCAAGAGGCAAAGGTAGCGGTATTCTGTCAGCAGACAAAGCTGTGTTCTGTAAATCTTGTTAACCCTTTTCCCCTTGAATTAAGACTGAGTCATTGACAACAGCTTTCCTCAGCACTAAGTGCCCAACCCATGCCGAAGACCCATGCTGTTGACCTGGGTCATGTTGTCTTGACAGGTCTCATCTTCAATTCTCAGTCAAATTGTTTTTCATTGCTGTTGAAATCAGTTGAAAATGCTGAAGCAGACGACATTTGACCACCAGCCGGTTTTTGCTGGTTTACGGGGGGAAAGGGTTAAACCAATAGATTGGTTTCTGTGTAACTTTACCTTATTATTGAATTAACCCTTTCCCCTTTAGTCTGACGAAAACTGGCTGGTGGCCAAATGTCGTCTTCAACGTTTTTGGCCAATTTCAACAGTGCTAAAAAATGGTTTGAATGAGAAGGACTGTAGATGAGACCTAATGAGAAAACCTGGCACAGGTCAGTAGCTTTCCTGGGCATGAATTGGGTGCTTAGGCCAAGGGCCAATCCCATGCCAAGGAAAGCTGTTGACTCAATTATGCAGAAAGTCAAGGGAAAAGAACTAAAAGTGGATTTCAGTATACACTGCTTATTAGTTCACAGATATTTTTTTTAAGCTGATTGCTTTATGGTTGTCATTGTATGACATTATGTAATTTGACAGTAGCAAGTGACTCATTTCCATATTTTGGCACATACCTGTACTTTACACTATGAAAACTTACATGTAATTAATTGGTGAAATGGTGCATGTGGTATTCTATTTCATAAATAACGTAGGATCAGATGTGGCTTGTATGAGTTCATAGTGATAGACAAACATATACCAGATTAGATTGAAATTAACCTGTCGAATTTGCTACCAGGGAGATACATTGTCCCATACTGTTTCATGTTTTGACATAACTCAATGCAAAAGGAATGAGCTTCTGTTGTTATCTGTGCTTTTATTTTATTTACCCATGTTTTGCAGAGATACATTTTATGAGTTAGTCCGTGAGTGGGAAAATAATCACATGACGTCAGGCTGGTCCATGGCTGATGCTATAGGAGATAAGATCAGATCTTTGACAAGTTACAAGATGGAATTGGCCAACCACATTCATTTCAGTCGCCTTTTTGGGTCTCAGTTAATACAGGTTGGTGGTGTTTTTCAGAAAGGACATTTCAAAAATATAAAATGCTCAGGTTAATGAACATTAAATGTAAGTTTAAAGCACTGATTGTTGTTTTCACATGAAAACGAGAACTCGTGAAAATTGGTAACCTAAAAGATTGAAGAGATGAGTGAAATGGTTTAGTCGCACTATTATAAGCATGGTCTGGAACTTAAATATATGCTGTGTATGAATGAAAAGAAACCAAGACACATACACTGAAGAAAATTATGCAGGTTAAAAAAAAATAACTGCACATACATGTACGTGCAAGTATCAAAGTATGATCATGGTATTTTTACCTTCTGGACCTTAAGAAATGACTAATGCTATGGCTGTAGGGCTGATAAATTGACCCTGAGAATCCAGAGGGTTAAAGTATAACCATATTTTGATTTGTTGAGCATCTTTTTGCCATTGGTTATGTGGTAGTAAACAAAATAAATTGCATTATACACATTTTACAAAATAAAGAGAAGGATCCCAACATGATGTACAGAGTAAATTTATGCAGTGACATCCAATGTGTAAAATAAATATTTCATGAAAAGTTTGTGTTTTGTTTGGCAGTATTTTGTTACATTTCATTTTTAATTGGATCTGTGTACATGTGCATAAATGTGATACCAGATGAAGACGTTTTGTTCACTCATCTGTGCTGTAGATATTGTGAAGGTACTATATTTTGCAGGTGTTTAATTTTGTAAATTTACCATTTAACATTGTGTGTGCTATCAAGTTAGTCAAATTGCCACGGAATATACAGAATAGTTAATATAATTTATTTCCATGGTGTATTTTATGTCACATTCCTTATAGATTTTGCAGAACATGCAAACTTAAATGCCATGTAAAATTATAGTTTTTTTTACAGTAGACTTTTATGTGTTGATGCTTGTAGATGTGCAAAGGAGATTCTTTTGTGGAGTTGGATGGGGAGGAAGCAAATGTAGCCTTGTTATGTGAACTCAAACAAACCAACCCAGAGAAGTGGAAAAGGTTTGTATTAAGTTCTTGGTGAGGTAATATGTAAAGTTGAAGCAGGGTCACTTGTTCATATATTTTCTAGCCAGAGACAAATTCCTGTAAGAACAATTTAAAATTTCAAGCCACTGCCTTTGGTGCAGTGGCGAAATCCAAATTTTGCTTTTGCTGATAGGATTTGCGTGAATGGAGGCTGGGAGCAAAACATCCTTTGTAAATAAGTTGTTGTGAAGACTACAGCAGTAAAAGAAATGGGTGGACAAATTTGCACATTTAAATGATATTCTGAGAAAGATTGTTTTAATACTTTTTGAATTCATATGAAATGAAATTTTCAATTGTAGTTCCTTGTGATAAAAACTCTTGTTTTGATGGATTTTTTAATACAGATAGGCTCTCCAATGTATAAAAGAAAATGACGCTCTTCATTGCAAACACAGGAACATAGACATAGGCAAACATAAAGACTTGTAGCGACAGTGTTGTTAATATGCTGGCAGGTCAGATATCAGTAAAACAAAATCATGATTTGCTGAGAACTAACTATCTGATGACACTGCTTGTGGCAAAGTTATATGTAGCTATTATACTTAAATTTTCAGGAATTTTTCTCATCATGTCTTATGTCCTGTGTGTGCCCAACTCTGTTTTGCTGTATAATCTTGAATGAAGCATATTGCAGGTTGTACATGGGGATGGTTGAACACTTTCTTCGTTTTCTCAACAGAGTACTCTTTTTCATTACTCCCAAGTTCCCAACCTTGCCCAAAAAACTCACCTAGCAGCAATTAAGATTTAAGATTAATGACCCCCCCCCCCCCCAACAGTTAACAATTAAAGAAGCAAAACTCATGAAAAGCTTGGCTTACTTCTGAT
>OZ026615.1:54425849-54608349 GCA_964020975.1 Hermodice carunculata | reverse complement strand
TGTGTGATTATGTCTGTATGTAAGACTTTTGTAAGACCTTGCTTGTAGCTGCAGATGTATGACCTTGACCTTTTTTTCAAGGTCACATTGGCATTTCGTCTAAAATCAATATGGACGTGATAACTCAAGAAAGATTTGACTTGGGAAGTTGAAATTTTATGTGAAGATGTTCCTATATATGGTGTTGCTTGGGATTGCAGATGGGTGACTGTGACATATTTTTCAAGGTCACATGGGCATGTCATCTAAAATTGACACAGAGGCAACAACTCTGCAAGGAGGTTGAAATTTTGCATGTTTATGTACCATAATATAAACTAGGTTGGGATTGTAGATGGGTGACCTTGATGTATTTTCAAGGTCACATGGCCACTTTTTAAAAATCATTGCAGATCCACTCGATAAAGATTTGTCTTAAAGAGGTTGACATTTTGTGTGATTATGTTTCTATGTTAGACTTTTGTAAGACCTTGCTTGTAGCTGCAGATGTATGACCTTGACCTATTTTTCAAGGTCACATTGGCATTTCGTCAAAAATCAACGTGGATGTGATAACTCAAGAAAGATTTGACTTGGGAAGTTGAAATTTATATAAGACCTTGCTTGGTATGGCAGATGGGTGACCTTGACCTATTTTTTAAGGCATGTCATGTAATATAAAATCGATAACTCAAGAAAGATTTGACTTGGGAGGTTGAAATTTTATGTAAAGATGCTATTTATGAAAATAAGGATGACAGTAGTAATGGCGCACGGGGAGACATTTAACTTTCGGTAGGAAAATCAGCCTGTTCTAGTTTTATGCTGGATTTGAAAATTAAAGCCTTGTTCGCCATACATGTAGCTGGTGACTGCTCCGTCTATACTGCATTATTTAAATTGATATTGGTCCGAAAAAAAAGACAAAAAGCCTGAAATCTATAAATCTCCCATAGAATCAACTTTTGTTGTTCAATTTCCATGGTGTTGGTGTCAAATTGTGTGGAACAAACACCCATTTAGCTGTGTTATCATTTCCTTTTACTTTTCTGTACAAATTCTGTGTGAAACCCAGTAATGTTCCTGTGCAATTTCAAAGCAATTGGCCAAACTTTTTTTTCATTTTAACCAAGTAAAAATTTAAGGTGGAGATCAGCAATATCAGACAATTTATAGTGGAAGCAGCAGCTGTTCACTGAATGATGAAAGTACAAAATTGCATCAATTTTAGCCATTTTTTTGTGGATTTTCAGTACGTTTTTTCACAATTTTTCAATATATTCTTACAAACACATCTAAATAATGCTTTGAACTCATTTGGGAGTTTGTACCTGACAGTTTTACACCAACATTATTTTTTGTCTTTTTTGCACTAACATCACAATTCAAATAACGCAAAATAGAACACTCACCAGCTGTGGCAAATAAGACTTTAGCTTTAAAATTATGAACAAAATTGTATGGTCAAACCTTTTGACCCCAAACACATATGTAAAAGTGCCAGGCTCTTGACTAAAATCACAACTCATCATACATGGATGTTATCCATTCTCTGTGATGACAGGAGGACCGCAGTATACTGTATGACAGTATGACGACCTTGCGGTTACTGGGGAAGTTCCTGGGTTTCTTAACTTTTTTGCCGTACCAGTCTCTTGAGAGGCTGCCCGACACGATGCATGCTGCCTACATCTCAATGAGGAACCAGGTTGGTGTGCATCTATGAACAGGAACAGATACCCAGTAGCAGACAAGTCTGCCAACTCTGTGATGCTGGGATAATACTCAAATTTATATTTGCTGCCAATTACCGTTGCACCAGTTTATTTTGATGAATTGTAAAATCACAGATCAAGTAACCAGGAAGACCATTTAATATTTAATGAAAGATGTAAAGTATATGATTGTTAAACAGTCCCAAAATTTATAGATTATTGTGGCAACGTTTCTTCCACAGATTTCACATATTTCATCTTCCATAATTCTAATTTTATGAAGCCAGTGCTTACTACAATGATAGAGTGTACAATTTAAAATTGACATGACTGTAGTTTGTCTTCTGTTGTATACTCGTGGTACTTGTGGTTACTGTAGTTTACCTTCTGTTGTATACTCCTGGTAATTGTGGTTACTGTAGTTTGCCTTCTGTTGTACACTCCTGGTAATTGTGGTCACAGGTAGCCTTGCCTCTGGACATTCTGGGGTACCTGAAGGCAGCTCAGCAGTCAGGCAGGATGGTGATCACTGTGCCCTGGGCTGTGGAGTTCCTCAGTATGATGGACTGTGCAGCCCCTGACCTAGACTACCTCAGACAAGTCTTCCAAGTACTTCTGGCTACATACAGGTTGGTCATTTTGTAATGGGTTGTCTCAACTTTGGGGACAATCAGTTTTCTAAGAGAGTTAGGATATTTTCATCGGGGAGGGGGGTGGGGGCCGGGGTGGGGGCAATCATTGCAGACTGAAACATTAAGAATTCCAGTGTGGCATGGTCACCAACATTTTTACTTGTTCTATTTTGGCTCTAGATATTTTATGGGAAAGCGAAATTAATTTCACCGTAGTGTATGTTTGTATATGTACCAACATGTAGGTATGTAATTTGAGCAATGACGATTTTGTTCTTGATGGGTTATGGCGAATGTGCCAAGAAGGAAGTGTTGTATGTTAAATGTGTGCATGCATGCATGGCCAAATGTATTATCTCACACCCACACCTACAGAGGAGGTGTGTGTGTGAGATAATACATTACCAATCCACTACATTTGGTATATGATCTTTCAGATCATATTCACTCCAAAAATTTATCCCATAACAAACTATTTCACCATATACATGTATGTTCCTCTGGACTGGAGGCCAACAGGCAACCTCTGTTAGTTGACCTCATAACCCCATACTTGACCTCTGGTATTGAACGATCACATCAGTTTTCTCTCTTTGGCTGATTTTGCATCCATGTCATTTTCTGTTGCGTATGAATAATTGTGTGGTTTTGACTTTCATTGTGTTCCTTAGCTCATCTAATCTGCCTTAATTTGGGAGGTGTGAATCAGTGCATCTTCTGACTGAAGAAGGTGAGAGTTCCACATGGTGCTCTTTGTTCACTGAGCCAAGTTTGGTGGCATGTTTCCCATTTTTTCCAAAATGCCTCCTTGCAATGGCATTGTTAAAAGGACTGCAGAGAATGTGTAATACTGTAAACACATTTATTTTCACGGGCATTAATTTTCACGGTTTTTGCATTTTGGACTTCTCACTGAAACTTTAAATTCACTATGTTTGTTATAATTCCTATCAATGCAATGTTAAAAATATATTTCACTGGGTTCTTATTTTCATGGTTTTGAAGCATCAGCGAAATAAGCGAAAATAAGAACACAGCGAAATTAAATGAATTCACAGTATCAATTTGGGACAACCACAAACATTGCTATGGTTGTCTGGAGTCTAATAGAGGAACTAAATGCTGTATATAGCAAACCTGTGCACTTTGTGCAGAGGTTGACCTCAGGGATACTGGGAAGGGGTTGCCAGAGCCAATCTTGGAGCTCAGCATAAGAGAAATAGAGAATCTCAGATCTTGTGACTGTGTATCGATCGACAGAGGTGATGAGTTACTCTATTCTGCAGGGCAAAAAGGTATCGGGGATTTTCTAAGAAATGAACAGATGCAGTTATGAAAAATCCCTGATCTGTTTTCGTAGATACATGTATTGAGATCATAATAGCACACATTTGATCATTTAACTTGCATAGTTTTCAGGAAATACCCATAATTTTACAAAAAAACATGTTTTCACCCAAAGGCTTGCATTTATATAACAACTTTCAATGTAAAGTTCCATTTCTAGTGCAGGCAGATTCTACAATGCCTTGTTTATCTATTCTGCAGGGCAAAAAGGTATCGGGGATTTTCTAAGTAATGAACGGATGCAGTTATGAAAAATCCCTGATCTGTTTTTGTAGATACATGTATTGAGATCATAATAGCACACATTTGATCATTATCTCCCGCCCAATAAGTGGGGGGGGGAGATATAGTAATGACGACCGTCCGTCCGTCCGTGCATCCGTCCGTCCCACATTTCTTGCGCGCGATATCTCAAGAACAGATTAAGCTAGGATCATGAATTTTTTACAGTTGGTCACCCTTATAAGTGTTCACGTCGAGTTCGAAGGAGAGTGACCTTGACCCCATTTCAAGGTCACCAGGGTCATTTATCTCTAAACTTCTTGCGCACGATATCTTAAGAACGAGATATGATAGGATGATGAAATTTTCACAGTTGATCACTCTTGTTAGGGTCTACATCGAGTTCGAAGGTGTGTGACCTTGATCTAATTCCAAGGTCACCAGCGGCAATTCAATTTTCTTTGAATTTGTTGTATGCAATATCTGAAGAAACAAGTGAGCTAGGATCACTTAACTTTTACAGTTGATCAACCTTGTAAGGTTCTATGTCATGCTTGAAGGACCTTGACCTTGACCTAATTTCAAGGTCACCAGAGGCAGTTCATCCATCCCACATTTCTTGCGTGCGATATCTCAAGAACCAGTAAAGCTAGGATCATGAATTTTTTACAGTAGGTCACCCTTATTAGTAGTCACATCGAGTTCAAGGGAAAGTGACCTTGACCCCATTCAAGGTCACCCAGGGTCTGCCAAATATACAGTTATCTTTGTTTTAAAATTATGTGGGCGGGAGATATGGACAGCGTCAGCGTCAACTTGTTTAACTTGCATAGTTTTCAAGAAATAACCATAATTTCACCAAAAAAAAAACATGTTTTCACCCAAAGGCTTGCATTTATGTGACAACTTTAAATGTAAAGTTCCATTTTTAGTGCAGGCAGATTCTGCAATGCCTTGTGGTCAATTGAGTATTAGGTTTATTGTGTACAACTGCATATACATATCTGTGATGTTTGGCCCATAAGTGAAGTCGCTTTGCCAGGTTGGACATTACCTTAAGGTCATAGGAGTGCAAACATAGGATGAAGAAACAGGCTCTGATTCTTGCACTGGCCTCAGCTTCACTCACAGGACCAGCTCCAGCCATTAGTACGAGACCAGTCCCTGTCACCAGTATCCGTATGGTGACTGTCACGGGCCAGTCCCTGTCACCAGTATCGGTATGGTGACTGTCACGGGCCCTTCAGGTACCTTCACTGCACCACCAGTATCCACAGCCACTGCACTTACACAAGGAGCCAGACCGATCCCTGCTTCAGATGCTCCAAGACCACAGTCATGGGCACAGGCCTTGGTGACCATGGCACCCAGCATTGGCATATCATCACTGCAAGCTTTCTTGGCTGGGATGATAAGCCTACAGATCATGTCAGTTGTATCTCAGTTAAAGACATCATTGCAGGGCCAGGTACAGCTCCATCTCAAGATGAACCTTCTACAATTCCTGTCCCTGTTTCTGTCTCTGGCCATGACTTCACAGTCAGATAACTCTGCTTCCCATCCCCGTCTTGGGACCCTTCACTGCCATGGGACAGGGTATGGTCTTTGCTGGGCTGGTTGGTTTTCATGTGAGTTCCTGTCCCTGACTGGGGACCTCCCACCACCACGGGATGGGGTACGGTCGTCGTTGTCACCAGTTACACCAGATTGTCATCATTTGCCCAGCCCAACTGCGAACACGATTGGGGAGAAAAAAACAATCAAGCTCGCCAGAAGCAAGACACCAGTGGAAACAGAGCCCCCCCCCCCCCCCCCCACACACACACACCCACACCCACACTCTGGCATTAGAGGCTGATGGCACCAGTTCTACCCAGCCACCGTTAGTGCCAACCTGATGGATCAAGAGCCCTAGGGCTTAGACCACTGACCTCTGGTTGCTGTGGCTCACGATCTGGAGGAACAGGATATTACGGATAGGGATATTGTTCTGCCATTAGCAGGTCAACAGGTATTCCTCGTCACATTTTCAGCCATGCTCCCATTCCTCCATGCCATTGGAGCCGGATCTCCCTGAGGACGAGTAAGAGTCCTGTGCGTTAGCTGGTTACCACACAGAGCCTGAGTGCTTCCTGCATCAACATCTACAGCCTTCAACAACCAGCCCTAATATGGCAGCAGGAGAGATGGTGAAGGAGACGCTCTGTGATGTCACCACCTGCCTCTGCACCAGGGGTGTGAGGACGGATGGTGAGGCCATGGAAGGGTTACCCAATGCTACTGTGACAGCCTACAACATAGATTTAATAGTTGACCACTTCCGGAATCAGGGGTTGGGATAATTAAAGAAACTTTGACCCTCAGTGCCAAAGCCGATGTCTCAGATGAATGGGGAGCAGGAGGAAGTTGCAATCCCCTTCTTCACATGTATCGGGGACCAGACCAAGGCCATATTAGAGCAGTTGGAGGCTTTGACAGCCAGCTGGTCCCACTATTTCAGGCTATTGGAGTTTAAGTCTCATCTACAGATGCAGCAGACCTTCCTTCAGCAACACCACTGGGAAAAGTCCCACGGTGATTGGAGATGGTGGTGGTGGAAGACAGAAGCAATTCTATGGACAGGCCAACAAATACAAGTATAGCAGTGGCTAAGGTGGCCATAGTTGCGGTGGCCACCAATAAGAGGCAGCAGTAGAGGAGAGGCAGGAGGCCCGATCTACAGTACACGCCCTTGATCATTCTAAGTTAGGTTGGTCAGAGGACCAGATAGAAGTATTTTTGAAACCTAACCCCTTGTTCATGAGCAAGATGCATGCTCCGATTGGCTGATCGCCACCTTTGTGGGCTTTTCCATCAAGACTCTGCTACTTTGGATCGAAAGGATCCTGACAGATCGCTTTACCCGATTAGATCATATAAGTTCTATTTAAGAAGAACAGGTCCCACCAGGAAAGGTAGGTGGCCCTCATTTCTGCCTTAAGAGACAAAGATGTAATCCTCCAGGAATCTACCCAAACACCATTTCTAGCTGGGTCACTAAGGTAATCAGGTTGGCCTATTTAGCAGCAGACAAGATCCCAGGGCTCAAACAATTGCACCAGCTTAGGGTTCATGAGTTCAGAGCCACTGCCTTCTCCTTAAGCAGGTTGTGTCTAGCAACATAATGATGGCATGCTGGTGGAGGCCCCACAATATTTTCTCTGATTTTTATTTGAGGAACTGTCCTATGTTGAGGGACTACTTGTGGCACTTAAAAGCATAGTGACACTGTCAATGTGTCAGCCATGATGTAGCCCAGGATCCTCTGGCTACCACATCCTTTTGGGCCTGGTTTATTCTGTCAATACATTTATTCATCTGTTTAGGTGATTCATTCTCTCGAGTGAAACTTGGTGAGAAACAATTGCTTTATCCTGGAGTCCAAATGATCTTTCTCCGTCATTTGGTTGGTAAATCTACTAAATGAAATGGCTAGGTAATGTGCTTTAACACAAATGTGAGAAATTTTTTTGATACCTATCCACCACACAAAGACTCACCCAGCCGACTCTGCATCAGATCATTCCAAAGTTAGTTCATCGTGAAAAACTGATGTGATTGGTCAATACCAGAGGTCAAGTACATGGTAAGGAACTGATGGAGGTTACCCTGTTGGCCCCCAGTCCAGTAGGAACATTAGAGAGAAATGGTTTCTGATGGAATCAAGTTTTGGAGTGAATACAATCTGAAAGATCATATACCAAATGTAGCAGATAGGTAGTTCTACTGGCAAGTATGAAAATTATAGTAAATTTCCTACATGTGTATTTTTCAGGTACACCAGTCAACAATTCCACACCAGACATGGCAACTATGCCAAGCTGCTGATGATAATGACACTGGGCTGGCTCTTTGAGGTAAACACAAACCATGGGTCTGTCTTGGTCTCTGTGTGTAAAGTAGTCTCTCTTTCGACAGAACCTACCATTTTCTTTCTTTATTATTTACTAATTTTCATCTTTCTTTTAACACAGAACTTAATAGAAAATCTTTGAAGCAGCAACAGTTTACATCCAGACACTTTTGGATAGTTTAAGGGGAAAGGGTTAACTTTCTCCTTGCATGGAACCCATTGTATTTTGATGGCGTAGCTTTACAAAATCTTATATTGTAAAACAAAGCATCAGTGTGAAGAGAAAAGCAGCCAAAAGAGGCAGTACCTTGGTCCTGGAGCAGAATGTGGTTCAGAGCTTGACTTTCATCAGATGATGCAGAGTCTTACACATTGTGCAGTTTATATAACAGAAAGGAGCATGAAACATGAAAACACCTCTGTAATTTTACCAATTATCACTGTTGTTTGGAATCGATTTTAAAACTGTGCGAGATTACAATATGTGAAAGATATGTTTTAAAGATTCAGGAAATAATACATTATAGTGCAAGGAGCTGCCACGTTTAGATGTACGGGATAAACAAAAATTTAAATATTCGTAAAAAGACAAAGTAGCTGGTAATTTATTGTATTTTTCATGGTGCTTCTCATTGCTGCACACAGCTTCAAGTGTTTCCTGAAGGCCTGTTCTTCCAAGATGTCCAGTCAGAGGCCCTTGTCTGTGCCCCCACTACACCAGTAAATTGTTTGGTAGGTCTTGTGACTGATATGATGGTGGATTCAAGTTAGATTTAGGATAAAATATGACAAAAAATAATTTCTTTCCAAAATATGGTGGTTGACAGCCTTTCAGACTTTGAATGTATAAAAGTACACCACCATATTTTTGTTGTTGATTTCAAGTGTGTGTGTGTATTTTTTTGTTGATAACTATGTACATTTGTGTTGTTTAGTACCTTGTCATTTGGTCTATATCTAAACAGATATGTAGGTGAGACTATTTTGACCAAGACTTTGTTGGTTAACATGTTTATCAGTATGATACAAAGTCGCGTTGATATGTTGCAAGTAACATAAGTTTTCAGGTCCAACACAATAAAGGTAATTTAATGTAATGTAAAAGTAGATTTATGGGGGGGGGAGGGACAGCTGTCATGGGAGCTTACCGTAGCCCATTGACTGAAATAAAAGTATGATGTAAACATGTCACATGTCAAATACATAGGTCTCCAAAGTGAGTTTTATGATGTTTTCTAACATCATGTTTTAAGTACATAGGTCTTGGAAGTATGAGTTTGATGCATATATAACTCACATAAAGTACATGCATGTTAGAAATAAAATTTGGTGCAAACATGGTCAACTTTACTTCATGGTATGCTTTTGTATCATTGTAGGATGAAGCAGAGCTGGCAGACAACAGACTTCTGTACAGTTGCTGTCCATATCTAGGTAGGTGTGTGCAGTATACTCTTTCTTTCTTTCTTTCTTTCTTTCTTTCTTTCTTTCTTTCTTTCTTTCTTTCTTTCTTTCTTTCTTTCTTTCTTTTTTTCTTTCGTTCTCTGTCTGTGTCTGTCTCTCTGTCTGTCTGTCTCTGTCTGTGTGTCTGTCTCTCTGTCTGTCTGCCTCTCTGTCTCTCTGTCTGTCTGTCTGTCTGTCTGTCTGTCTGTCTGTCTCTCTCTCTTTCTTTCCTTCCATTTTCTTTCTCAGATTGATACTGAGTCAGGACCTTGTCTTTGGCATGGGCCCAGTACTAATATGATGTATGCATAATAATTTCCTGCCACAAAGCACAGGTTTGACGCTAGGTGATCACAGGGTATGTGCAAGTCACATCACTGTCACAGACTGGGCCACATGCTCATTTTTCACAGAACAAGTGTTTTTTTGTTTTTGTTTTGTTTTTTTGAGAAATTTAAGTTCACAAATTCAAACTGGTATTCATCTAGTGCTCCCTGAGCCATTTATAAGAAAAAATTCCATCTGCCTGCAACAAATATTCCTTATTTCCAAAATATTAATAATATCCTGCTTGTCCCCACAGGTATGGACCCTTATCTCACCATATCTCGCCAAGCGAGACTAGGCAATCAGGTATGCAATTGTGGCGGGAAATTAATATGCATTTCTCGTATTATATAAGAATCTAAGACAGCAGTGGACACAGAGAGGGTAGAACTTGGCTCATGGATTCTGGGTGTTGCTATGTAAATAGTGAAGGATATTTGACTTTTTGAGATAAGTATGTTGAGGATAACAGGTATCACCACTGTTCAGACTCAAGTCTTTGCTCTGAATGAGTAACTTAGGACCTTGATGCAGACAATTTAAACATTTGATATCTGGCTGCTAAAGGTCAGTTTGTCATCAAAGAGTTCATTAGCCATTGCTATGCTTAAGGTGACAGACTCTTAGCTGCTTATCATCAACCATGGGTACTAGTATGCTCATTTAAAACTTTGAGCTCCTTATCATCAACCAGGGATACTAGAATGCTCCATTAAAAGGACGCTAGTATGCTCATTTAAAACTCAGAGCTCCTTATCATCAACCAGGGATACTAGAATGCTCCTTTAAAAGGATGCTAGTATGCTCATTTAAAAATCAGAGCTCCTTATCATCAACAAGGGACACCAGTATGTTCATTTAAATGTCAGAACTCCTGAACATCAACCAGGGCCACTAGTATGCTCATTTAAAACTCTGAGCTCCTTAATATCAACTGGGGACAACAGTATACTGTAAATTGCTTTAATTTCGCTGTATTCTTATTTTCGCTTATTTCGCTGATGGCACAAAACCGTGAAAATAAAAACACATTGAAATAGTGTTTGAACATTGTTTGAATGGGAATTATGTCCAAAACAGTGAAATTAAAACTACAGTGAAATGTCAAAAATACAAAAACCGTGAAAATTTAAACATGCGAAAATAAAGCAATTTACAGTACTCATTTAAAACTCTAAGCTTCTTATCATCAACCAGGGACACTTGTATGCTCACTCAAAAGGGTCACACGATGTCGTCATTCCAAACATCCCAGTAAAACTATACATTTACAGATGCTGAATGGTCAAGGGGTGTCACTACATGTACATCAAAATAGAGCTCATATGACTTTGCTACATGGAACTCTTTGGTCTCTTTCCAGTAGTGCATTGCATGATAATTTCATCAGAGATTATGTTTGCCAAATTTCAAAGTTTACAAAATCATAGGCTTAAAACTAAATAAAAAATCGAAAAGTGGTTTGTAGATTCAGGTATAAGGTTTTGCCAAGCAGTAGGATTGCATGTATACTTTTCTGGACAGTACTTTTTTACATTTTTGAATGCACATATATAAATGTTCATCAGCTTCACTCAAAGGATATTTTTGTCTTCAAATGTAATAGAACTGCCTGATTTTTTTCTCTATATCACTTTAGATGTTCTGACACAAAGGTTAATATATAGTTTGATGGGGGTACTTTCAAAAGTGAAGGCGCGAGAGACTGAAAGTCAGAATCCACAATCTGTGGGAACTTTGAGTCTGCCACCTTAAATCATATACTCCAGATGTCAAAAGTAGATATTTTTTTTAGCTTTATTGGTAAGGGTAGATAAAACTGGGTAATACCTTCAATAGATAAAGACTGAACCCCTCCTCTCCCACTGAGCCCCCCCCCCCAAAAAAAAAGCAAAACAAAAAGACCCAAATTAATAATTGTAGAAAAGATTGGAACACTTATGTTATGTAAATTTTGTTGTCTTTGAAAGGTGCAATTATTTGAATCCAATATGTTCTAATTTACCTAAATGATTTTACCTTTTGTGTGTGTGTGTCAGGCGAGATCCGGTCGCTACTAATGAACTATGCTGTGGGTAACAATAACAAGAGCAGTAACATCAGGAAGATTACCCCCATTACCACACAGGTGGAGGTGGCTCCGAGTCTCAGCATCAGACAACTGCAGGTATATGTACACTGTCTACACACATCTGTCCCTTGCCTGCTTACATTTAAGACTGCCATTACATAGAACATTGTGGGAATAGTTTTTTTATCATTCAATATAGTGTCAGTTTGTCAACATGTGAATTGTGTTCAAAATTAATTTTGAATAGTTTAAAATGGAATACCTTTCTATGATCTGTTATTCTGCAAAATTACGCACTTAATTGTATGGAAGATTACTTTTCAATAAATCAGAGTGAAATCACTTTCAATATTTTGTTGATTTTTTTTTTTTTTGGGGGGGGGGGGCAAATTATGGCACAAAATTGTCTTGAAACCACTTGTAGATATTACTCTACCTCGTACCATTCATATTGCAGCTTCAATTGGAAGAGAATTTCTTCAACAATCACCCAGCATCTTTAAAGCGAACTGTAGAGTTTGTGGCTGATCGTATTGCATCCAATCATATCAAGCTGTTCAGGGCTCAGGTGCTACTGGATATGCGGAATGAGGCGACGAAGACTGCCAAGTCGCTTGCCAGGGCTGCGACCTCAGGGTCCCCAGACAGGAAGGCCAAGGTATGCCATGTACAGTTTTACAGGGAGTCCACACTCCTGCTGTATTACTTTGTAACATGTGACAAGTGCAGTTTTATCTTACAGTGTACTACTTTGTTGCACAATTCCCGAAGATTTGTGGTTTTCATATAGTCTACTCATTGACTTAACTGGGCTTAATATATGAGTAGTTACCTAACTTTTAAACAAAAAGGGAAGTTTATATGCAGTGCTGTCCAATTACTACATTGTTGCGGAAACTATGAAATAGGTTCTGAAAATAACATCAACAAAATAAAATATTTTGTGAATTTTTTGCAAATAATAAGGTGAATGTTGCTGTCTTGGTGCATATATGACAGCAGCCATGTGTAATTTACTCCCAAGTCTCCAAATTTGACACAAATTCTTTGCCTTTCTCACGTCAAAAGGTTCAATGCATGCATGTGGCGATTAAATGTGTACAGGAATGTGTAATTTAATATCCGCACAAACTAACTTATGGAATACATTAAAAAATAAATATCTGACAATATTTTTTTTAAAAGAATATTATTTTGTACCCAAGGGGATCAATGATAATAGCCTGCATTGCCAAATACAATGTTAGAGCATGGCTGCTACCAGCCGACACACGCGTTAATCGTTATACATGGGAAACTTGCCTTCAAAACTGTTTGAACATTTTGCACTATACATACATTATTCTGATGTTTGATGGTATCACAATGCAGAATGTACACAAAATAGGATGACAAACGTTTTGGTAACCGCCACCAGCTCATGAAAAAAGCATGCTTTGGATTGACATTCTGTGTTCTGAATGGTGTCCTGTGCCAACATTGGGTCCCTAAATTAAAATGAGGCTCTGCAGAGTGATTCTGATGCTTCAAAAGCCATTATTTTGTCCTGAAACTTTCAAATTTAATCTCACCATATAATTTAATGCATTTTACTAATTTTTATTTTGACATCTACAGCAGTATTACATAATGGGTTCATTTCTGCGGTACAGTTGTTATTATTCTAAAATTAAATGTATAAGGGACAAGTTAAAAAGAATAAATTGAACTAAACAACTATAATTTTGCTTCATAATATGTTTGAACAAGTGCCACATTCTACTCTTGAATTGGACCTACATGGAGATGCTGCAAAGACAAAATATTTTGGAATTGAGTTGTCTATGGAAAGGAGCATAAGATCATTCCCAGAAAACTGAGGGCAAAAACAAAATGAAACAAAAATATAGTCAAGAAACAAAAAATTAGGAGTTTTAAAATTTAATGTGTCACTTTGCCCAAAGAAAAATTACCTTGAGCATTAAGTATCAGGTGGTAAGAGCATGGAGGAATAAACTAGTTAGAGGAACAACGCAGGTATTTCTCAAAGGAGAATGATCAGATATTAACTACTGCTGCCCAATACACAATATCTTATCAGAGTTTACATCTTGCTTACTACTGTCTAAACATTGTGGTCACTGCTGTGTGGCTTGCTTTGGCGGGTTTCTGGAGTGTTCAGCGTACTTCGGTTATTTGCGTGAACAATATTTCACTTGGACTCCTTTATTATCTTTACAGACTTGTGTTGAAGATTGGTTAAATGAGACATTTTAAAATTAAATTTTTGCAGGTATGACTACTTGTGACCCTAGATTTGACTTTCCACAACGTATATTTAAAGTGTGTGTGTCAACACACACTTTTCTGTTTTTCCTTCCTTCCTTCCTTCCTTCCTTCCTTCCTTCCTTCCTTCCTTCCTTCCTTCCTTCCTTCCTTCCTTCCTTCCTTCCTTCCTTCCTTCCTTCCTTCCTTCCTTCCTTCCTTCCTTCCTTCCTTCCTTCCTTCCTTCCTTCCTTCCTTCCTTCCTTCCTTCCTTCCTTCCTTCCTTCCTTCCTTCCTTCCTTCCTTCCTTCCTTCCTTCCTTCCTTCCTTCCTTCCTTCCTTCCTTCTTTACCAGCAAATTTGTCTGACACTTTTCTTGGACACTATTATACATAGAAACTCCAAACTTGGCATGATTGTACCTCCATACAAGGAGTTTGACCTTTTTATACACAGGAATGAAGATGTTTAAAATTATTAAGCAAATTAGGGGCATTTGAAATTTTAAATCTTGAATATCTTCAAAAGTATAATAGATAGAGATGTCATTCCAACTTCTACTCGGGGGTTATTGACCATTGCGCATCTAATGAATTAAAAACAAAAGTTGTAGCAATTTAAATTATGCTTATTAGCAGCATTGGAAATTTTAATACTTGAATATCTTCAAAACCATTATAGATAGAGATGTCATTTTAACTTCTTCTAGGGGGTTATTGACCATTGCGCATGTAATGAATCTAAAGCAAAAGTTGTAGCAATTTAAATTATACTAATAAGCAACATTTGAAATTTTAAAACTTGAATATCTTCAAAACTATTACAGATAGAGATGTCATTTCAACTTCTACCATGGGGCTGTTGACCATTGCGCATGTATTGAATCTGAAACAAAAGTTGTAGTAATTCAAATTATGCTAATTAGCAGTATTCGAAATTTTTAATTTTGAATATCTTCAAAACTATAATAGATAGAGATGTCATTCCAACTTCTACTAGGGGGTTGTTGACCATTGCGCACCTAATGAATTAAAAATAAAAGTTGTAGCAATTTAAATTATGCTAATTAGCAGCATTTGAAATTTTCAAATCTTAAATATCTTCAACACTATAATAGATAGAGATTTTCCAACTTGTACTCCTGTGTTATGGAATAGCTGTACATTGCCATACCAATATGCTATAAAGACACACACACTGATTTGCTATGCAGCAAATCATCTTTCCTAGTTCACTTCTCTACTCTTTAAAAATTGATCATTTTAAGAGGAGAAATGCAGGGAAAGTATATTAAATTGTGTTTTAAAATCATCAAATTGTCATTTCTTCTCCCACCATACTGCATTGGGCATATCAGGTAATTGAAATTCCAGGGATTTCAGCCAAGCTCTAATCCCTGATAATCTAGTGATTAATTTGTCCGATCACAACTTTTCTGAATCCCAAATTAGCCTTTTGAACAAAGGTCTTAGCTTTTGTCCCACACCCAGAGAACCTGATATGGGCAAGATAGCTGGGGATTTAGAAAGATTTTTCAGAAGCTTAAAGTTGAAATGTTTTTTTCACAAAAAAGCCCAGAACAATATGCTGTTCACAGCCACAGAGACAGCTCAGTCATCAGTAACTTCCACACAAGCCACACATGATCCCAACATGGGGACAACTTCACAGGAAAGCTACAAAATCCCCAGCACTTTCACGCCCACAGAGGCTGATCTTGCTGACCCCAGTTTAGAGGCTTTCTGTAGATCTGTGAAGAATGATGTGGCCAAATTTCAACCAAGAATCCCACAGACAGACAATCTGTCTGCGGATGAGCGAAAAGGCATTGATGACCTTAAAACCAGCTCACACATAGTGATTAAAAAAGCAGACAAGGGCTCGTGTATAGTCATACAAAACACTGTGGACTATATCACAGAGGCCACCAAACAATTGTCAAACACTAATCACTATAGAAAGGTTGATTTCAATTTAACAAACACTCACAACAAAAAAGTGCTTGGTGTCCTCACGCAAATGCTGTCAAACAACAGCATTAATCCAAAATTGTACAGATATTTGTACATTAAGGAACCAAGAGTACCGAGCCTTTATCTCCTTCCTAAGATACACAAGGGCATCCTACCACCACCAGGACGCCCTATCTTGAGTGCCAATGAGTGCCCCACAGAAAGGATCTCGGCTTTCGTCGACTTCTTAAACAACTAGTGACAAAAATTCCTAGTTATATAAAGGACACAACTGACTTTATAAACAAGATTGAAGCACTGGGTCCTTTGCCAGAAAATGCGCTTCTGGTCACGTTGGATGTCAACTCTCTTTACACCAACATACCGACTCATGAAGGCCTTCACAGTGCGGCCAGAGCCCTATTACATAATAGGGATCACTCGGATAAGCCCAGCACTTCAGAACTCATTCAGCTACTGAGACTAGTCCTCACATGCAACAACTTCGAGTTCAATGGTGACCACTACTTGCAGATTAGTGGCACTGCTATGGGAACCAAAGTAGCCCCCTCATTTGCCAACATCTTTATGGCAGATTTAAAGGAAAACAAACTGCTACATTATCCACTACAACCTTTAGTTTGGTGGCGTTACATTGATGATATTTTCTGTATCTGGACCTTTGGTGAGATGCAACTAACTGAGTTTCTCTCCCATTTGAATTCCTGCCATGAAACCATCAAGTTCTCCTCTCATGTCTCCAATACAGAGATCAACTTTCTTGACACTCTCGTCAGAATTGACACACACAACGTAAAGCGTACACCACCCTTTACGTGAAACCTACAGATACTCACACGTATCTGCATTACAGGTCAGCCCACCCCAAACATTCTAAGGTGGGCGGACCATACAGCCAGTTGCTCAGAATCAAACGGATCTGCAGTAAGACCATTGATTATGAGGAGAATTCTAAGAAATTCCTCCAATATTATGAGCTTAGGGACTATCCCACTCAAATTCTGACTTATGTGAAAACAAAAGTGGACTCAGTAAACAGGTCCACAATTTTGGCTCCCAAGCCAACCACGGAGACTGACCAAGAAAAGCTTTTCTTGATCACAACGTTCAACCCCTCACTTCCACCTATAAAACAGATCATCCAAAGCCACTGGAGAACACTTGAGGCCTCGCCGCATGCAGAAGCCTTAATTGATAAGGAAGTGATAGTGGGTTTTAGAAGGGCAGACAGTTTGAAAGACATGCTGGTCCATTCCAGGATCAGATATCACACAGACACACAGCTGAATCCAGCTGTATCTGGAAAGAGACACAGTAACGAATGCAGTCGAGCTGATTGCAAATACTGTATCTGTCTGGACACTTCAGGCAGAGTAACCAGTACACAAACTGGGCGGACATACCATGTCCCCAAGGGAGGTTGCTGTGAAAGTTCCAATCTAGTGTACCTACTTACCTGTGTCACATGCAACAAACAATATGTGGGGCAAACGATGCGCCCACTCAAAGACAGATTGCGCGAACACTTTCATTACATCAGTAACAAAGTCATTGCACAGCTACTGGGCCGACATTTTGCCCAAAATGACCACCATGGTCTTGCTCTAAAAGTGCACATTTTAGAGTATATCCACACTCCCCCCTGTCTCGAACGTACCAGACAGTTGCGTCTGGACAGGGAAAGACATTGGATGCACCTATTGCGCTCCATTGAACCTTTCGGTCTCAACATCATGGGGAGATGAGCTCTCTTGCTCGGTCTAATGCTAAAATTTTATGTTCCGAGTTCATCCCTCCATGAGGTTCTGCTTTGGGTAGCATATTACCTATGCAACCCATTAGGAAACCGCACACATGTACCCACACTGTGTTTTTACACACAGTCCTAAGCTCCTGTGTTCAGGGCTTTGTGGTACGGTATTACCACCACCCAGAAGTCTGATTAATCACACTTGCTGACCCCCAGGATTGTTTCTACGGCAGTCTTTATTTTACTGGCCTGCTGGGATTCAAATTCTTTTGAATCTAATTCACCTTGACAATAACATCTTGGTAGAACCGAGATTCTGTGTTACGCAACCACAATAACGTGTTTTACGTGGCAACAGAAAGTTACCCCTCGGCATATATATCAGACGTAACGTCGGTTAGCCCACAGTTCCTGATGAGTTGTGAAACACAACGAAACCGGTCGAATTTCTTCTACTTCTAGCTATTGTGACCCTTGCTCGGTCCTTAAAAAATGTAGCATATCAAGTAATTGGACATAAAATCCTTTCTATCCATCAGATTTCAATGATTCAAACATCAACATGAAGCCTGCCATCTTTCCTGTTCAAATCTGCCCATAATTCATTGGTCAAGATGCTTTTCCAATTGTTTCATACCTTCTGTTAATGAGAGTGATGCTCGATTTTGCGCCATGTGTCGGTCAAATACCCTGGACATGGGCGGCTGGTTGCCCTGCTGGCAGTGAATATCCTCAGCTTGAAAGGGCCAATTATAGGGGATTAGTGATGCCTCACTCCTTTTGAAATTTAATGGGAGGACAATGGGGCCTTGCAGGAGCCCAGCCAATGTACATGAGCGTTGCTCCTCCTTCTAGTTTATTCCTCCATGGTAAGAGTTAATAAAGTTAGCAGACTGCAAATTAAGGTGAAGTTTTGAAGGAACGTGTTGTTAAAGATATAGGCTCAATACTGAAGAGTATTAATTTTGAATATCAATTTTACTGTAAGGTACAGATATGAGTATTAATGGTGCTCCTTTGAAAATTTAAAGACTTTTTTGCCAGTTAAGGATGCTGTTTCAGTCCATATAATGGAAATTGCAGTACAAATACATGCACAGCTGCACAAGCATATCAGGCGATATTTATGAATGAAGTATTCTGATTTATGGAAGCTATTCTTTTACTGCTCTGTGTGTCTGGTACTAACAGTAATTTTTGGATTGTACTGAGTAAAAATCCAAGAATGTCTGCTCTGGATATGCCCCTCGAGGTGCATAAATAGACACAAGATGCAGCAGCTTGTGAGTGCAGTGCCCTAGGAGCCTGATAGTGCTGCCAGGGGACCCTGCAGTCCTGGCCTCATTTCAGCTTTACTACATCTGTCCTTAATACACCGTATGCATATTAATTTCCCGCCACAAAGCACAGGTTTGACGCCAGGCAATCACGGGGGACATGTGGGTCACATTAACGTCACAGACAGGGCCATATGTTCATTTCTCACAAAATTAACGTCTTTTGAGAAAAATTATTTAAGTTCACAAATTCAAAGTGGTATTCATCTAGTATTTCCCGAGCCATATATAAAGAAAAATTTGCGTTTGCCGTTAATAAATATTCTTTATTTCCAAATATTAGTAATATTCCGCTTGTCCCCACAGGTATCGACCCGTATCTCCCCATATCCGGCCAAGAGAGACTAGGCAATCAAGGATGCAGTTGTGGCAGGAAATTAATATGCATATCTCCTATTGTGCTCCTAGAATTTGACACTTGGACAGCACTGCTTTTACATGGCACATTGTGTGAAGAAATTTTCATGCATTGAAGTATGTGCAACTATGGGCCAAAATCCAAAGATTTTTACCTCAGCTGACTTGTCAGTCAGCTGATGTTTTTTGAGGGTCCGTCGTCTGTCGTCCATCCGTCGTCCATCCGTCCGTCCGTCGGTCCGTCGTCCACAATTCACATTTTCGACTTCTTCTCAAAAACCGTCAGCCAGATTCACTTCAAACTTGGTGGAAATGTGCCTTGGGTGGGTCTCTACCAAGTTTGTTCAAATGGTCACGGTCCAGTGATTTTTGGATTTTTAATGAATTTTTTTGTTCTTTTTTGGGTAAATCTTAAAAAATCTTCTTCTCCGAAACCGCTCACCCAATTGCTTTGATATCACACAGGAACACTCCCTGGGACTCCTAGTTCTTAATTTGTTCACCAGGTGGCGCAATTTTTTCCTAATTTTTTATGAATTTTTGTGTGTTATAGCTATTTTCGACTTCTTCGCCAGAACCGTCACTCAGATTAAGCTGAAACATGGTGGATATGTTCCTTGTAGAAGGGTCAAACAAAGTTGTTCACTATGTGGGAATGCTGCGGATTCCTGATTTTTAACGATTTTTTCAATTCTGGTCCTTGTCGGTCAATGCAGCTTTCCTATAGATTACTATGGAAGTCAATGGGCATTCTAATGCTAATTCACATTTTTGACTTCTTCTCCAAAACCGTCATCCAGATTAACTTCAAACTTGGTGGCAATGTACCTTGGGTGGGTTTCTACCAATTTTGTTCAAATGTTCATGCTCCAGTGATTTTTGGATTTTTAATGAATTTTTTTGTTCTTTTTTTTTGGACAAATCTTAAAAAATCTTCTTCTCCGAAACTGCATACCCAATTGCTTTGATATCGTACATAGACACTCCCGGGGACACCTAGTTCCCAATTTGTTCACCAGGTGGCGCTGCAATTTTTTTAGGAATTTTTTGTATGGTTTTGCTATTTTTCACTTGTTGTCAGAACAGTCCCTCAGATTAAGCTAAGATGTGATGGATATGTTGTTGTGGAAGGGTCAAACAGTTGTTTACTAGGTGGCACTGCTTTGGATTCCTTATTTTTAAGGATTTTCAATTCGGGCACTTATCGTTCGATGCAGCTTTCCTATTGATTACTATGTAAGTCAATGGGCATTCTAATGCTAATTCACCAGACGACTGACACGAAATTTACTGTTTACTTGATAACTTGAGATCTGTTTTGAGTCCGCTACACATGTTAATTATTCTGTATGAAGGTCATGCTGAGACAGTACATGAATGACCTTGACCTCGTTTGTGGGGTCACACTGCAACATACATGAATTTTACTCTTCATTATAACTTGAGAACTACTTGAACTTTGATGTTGCACATGTAAGTGTTCTTCTGTAAAGTTCAGACTTACTCAGAACATGGTGTCCTTGATCCTTTCCCAAGTTCATAGAGCTGCAAGTGTGATGAATGTCAAGATCAGCTGAGGCACGGGCTGTTCACACAGCCCTCTTGTTTCTGTTTTGTACAGCTTATTAGTGATACCTGATTATCCACATTGCCATGCATAAAGAGTTTAAAGGACGCATTGAGTGATACATGTTATGTGACATCATTTTTATTGTTGTTTTTTTCTGGAGGATGGTATTATATCTAAAGTCGTTGGTATAACGTCACATATGTATTGTCTTCAGGACAAAGTCAGTCAACAGCTCCAACATAAGTCAGTGGAAATAGCTCAGGAGGCCAGGAACAGGTCTGCCCAGACTGCCAACAGGTAACATACACGCACTTCATCCTTATAATTTGTCAAATTCACAAACGATTTTTTTGGTGTGTGTCACATACAGGGTTTCCCTTTTGATTTGTTTTTCTGTAAGGTCTGCCAGGCTCTTTGAGACCATTTTGGGGGTGTCCAGTATTCTGATAGGGTCACGGGGATAAAAATTCAGTAAATTTGTCAAATCAACAGTTAAAATCCTCTTTCTTCTAGGGTTTCCTGGGTGGGGGTGGGGGGGGGGTCTCTTGTGCCCTGCAAGTTCAAATTAGGGGGTCACAAGTTAATTTCTATGGACCATATATGTACATTTGTGCTTAATGGGAAACATTGATATACTTTTAATAGTATTGGAATTCTAGCAGTTTAGCCTTTTTCCTGTTTCAGACATGGACTCACATTCTTGTAAAGATCAAACGAGGAATGGTTGAGAGTTCATGTGTCATCAGTAGTTCACTTGTCTGGTATAAAGGTTGAGAATGAGGAAAAGATTTGTGAATATATGTAGAAGGAAGCATTACTAAATATACTTTTATATTGACATGTAATGAAATGATCAAGATGTTATATTTGAGGAAGACCTGCCTGGTAGATGGCCTCATGGACGCTTCAGGTTTGGTGTCCTAGTTTTCTTTGGAATACATGGATAGAAAAACCTGTCATTGTGCACCCTGTGCTGGGAGCATGGCACCCACAATGGCCATGAGAATAGCAGTGATAGCCTCTGTGGTGGAGTCAACATGATTTCTTGTGAGGAGCCACATGGTAGATGCTGGGCTTTTTTATGTAATTACATATTTATGAGTCTGTGAACAATTAATGGGATGCTGTAGCTATTATGCTACATGTACTTTTATATAATAGTTTTTGGAGGCTTTGAACACTTTATGATGAGGAAGTCAAAATGTCTTCTGATGTCTGAAATAAATGAGATTTATGACTGTTCAAAAAGTACAAGCATGAGAAAAGTATAAATTAAAAAAAAAACCCAAAGATATAAAAGAGGGAAAACTTTCTAGTTAAATTGACCAAAAAGCCCCTTGATGTGTGAAATATATGAGCAGATTGACAATGTGGCTGTTGCAGGTATTGTGAAGACAAAGCCAATGCTATACTGACCACCATGCTGCCAGAGGAGATGTTGGAGGCCATCATCAAGATGGCGGCACAGATCACCTGTAGGCAGGCCATGCAGAAGATCAGTGGCTGGATGAGCGCTCACATCACCACTGGTGAGTCTCGTCTCTTTATGGTAGTACACACATGTCAGGCATGCACTCACTTACACACACAGAAGCCTCAAGTCAAATCATTTACTCGGAGCTCCACTGCTTCACATGTATGTATAATTTCATTTGTGTATTGTCTCTGAATTTTCTGGTTATGCTCGTCATTATAGGGAAATGAGAACTCATAGACTTGTTTCAGATTCTCGACAAATTGCTGACCAATATTGAGGAGATAATTTGTACATGTATTAAGCTGCGGTGTGCTGCAATTTCGTCATTCTACTACACCATTTATGAGTTGTAATGGAGCTACAAGACTACAAGAGACACACATTGACTTGTACCAAGATTTGCCCTGTTTACTTGAAGGTCATGCATCAGAGAGGGTAACATTCCTCACATAATTAATGTTCAATAAGGAAGTGGCTCTTTATTTATTTATTTGTTTATTTATTCATGTATTTTTTATTTATTTATTCTGTCTGTCTGTCTGTCTGTCTGTCTGTCTGTCTGTCTGTCTGTCTATCTATCTATCTATCTATCTATCTATCTATCTATCTATCTATCTATCTATCTATCTATCTTCTTGCCAGCATAAACTGTTGGCGAGACTAAGCAGTCTCTTTCCGGACGTCCGTCGACAAGAATCTTCGGACTGGCTTGAATTACCCTGGCGAGACATTCATGCCCCCTGGCATGACTCTGGTTTATTTATGAATGTATCTATAAATTATTTATTTATTTATTTTGTTTATCTAATTCATATATTTATTTATTTATTTTATCTGTCTGTCTGTCTGTCTGTCTGTCTGTCTGTCTGTCTGTCTGAATGTCTGTCTGTCTGTCTTATTTTATTTATCTAGTTTATTTATTTAGTTATTCATTTAATGTCACTATGAGTGGTAGCCCATCTGTCAGGGTTATGAACAGAGACCAAAAAATGACCTGTTTATTCAGTGCTGCTTTCTGGTGGCAGGACAAGCCATAATTATTATGACACATGTACATATTACATAGTTGTTATCTGACACTGAAGCATATTTGTTGAGGTCCTGGGAAAATTACTGTCAGTACTGCTTTAGTATTTGAAAACTGTTATTGATATCAGAATATCACCATAGAAAGTGACTTGAGATAAACTGGGTATTTGTTTCCAGTATTTATAAACTATTTTCCGAAGTATGGTGAAATTTGTATGTGCAACACAACAAACACGGCAGACTTACTGTTTGTGTGTATGTTTATTAGCTCAACTGACTTTTGAGTCAGATGAGCTTCTAGTATAGGTCTCCGTATGTCCATCATCATCCACCAACAACTTCACATTTTCAACTTCACATAAGATGTTGGTCAGATCCACTTCACACCTGGTGGGGATGTGCCTTGGATGGATATTGAGTGTGTTTAAATGGTCACACTTCAGTGAATTATGATTTGTGAGGGTCTGCCCCATGGGGGGGGGGGAGGCACCGTTTGTGTTTTCAAGTTGTCTGTCCATCTGGATGTGCACACTCTCGTTACCGCGATATCTACAAAATGCTTCCATGTATTTTGCTAAAGCTATCCAGCTTCCAGTGTCTGGGATCCAGAGTCTGTCCATAATTCACATTTTTGACTTCTTCAAAATTGTCAGCCAGCTGCAGTTCAAACTTGGTAGCAATGTTCCTTGGATGGGTTTCTATCAAACTTGTTCAAATCCTTATACTCCAGTGATGTTTTGATTTTTTGTGATTTTTTTTTTTTTTTTGGCTGTTTTTTTTGGACAAAATCTTCAAGTCTTCCCGGAAACCACTAAGCCAGTGGCTTTGAAATTGCATAGGGACAGGACACTTTTGGGGACCTTCAGAGCTTAATTTAATCAGCAAATGGCACTGCATTTGTTATTTATTTTTTAAAAAATTTTTTAGTGAATTTACTTGTGTTAAAGCTATTTTTTTACTTCTCCAAAACCATTACTTAGATTGTTCTGAAACTTGATAGAAGTGTAGCTTGTGGAAGGGTCAAACTAATTTCTTCACTGTGTGGTGATACATGTAATCTGGATACCTGATTAATGGATTTTTCAGTTTTGGAACTTGTCATTTGTTGCATGCATTCCTATTGATTACCATATGAGTCTATGGGGATTGAAATGCTTGTTCTCCAAAAGTATCAATCAGAGTCTCTGCCAAGTGTGTTTAAGTGGCCATGCTGCATCAAATTCTAGAATTTTCATGATTTTTTTTTTGGTTCACTTTTTTGGTAAAATAAAAAAAAAATATATGCAAAACTCCTTGGCCAATTTTCTTTCAAATTGCATATGGTCACTTCTAGGGACTCCTGGACCTTAATTGTTCAAGAGGTGCCATCTTTTAAAAAAATTTTTAAACTATTTTGTTGTCTTGCCAGCATAAGCTGTTGGCGAGACTAAGCAATCACTTTCCGTCCGTTCATCCATCAACAAAAAACTTTGGAGTGGCTTGAATTATGCTGGCGAGACATTCATGCCCCTAGGCATGGCTCTGGTTTAAGAAACTTTTGTATATTAGAGCTATTTTATACTTCTTCTCCAGAACCACCACTCATGTTGAGCTGTAATGTGCTGAAATGTACCTTGTGGAGGAGTTAAATACAGTTGTTAACTAGGTGATGATAGTGCAGAACCCTGATTTTCAACAAATTTGTCAAATTGAACACTTGTTGGTTGATGCAGTAACAGGTCACTTGGGATGGGAATGGTAATTTACCTGTTTGACTCCAAATCATAGGCTTCAAACTTGGTGGGGATGTACTTTATGTGATTCTGTATTCATTTGAGTTTATTCAAATGGTCATGCTGCAGTGATTTTTTATTTCCTACAAATTTTTGTGTTAATTTTTTTTACTAAAATCTGAAAAAAATGCTCTTCTCCAAAAGTGTTTGGCCAATTGCTTTGAAATTGCATATGTACACATCTTGAGTCCCCTAGCTCTTAATTTGTGTGACAGGAGTTCAGTATCTTTTTTGAATTTTTATGTTTGTTCACTGTTTTGTATTTCTGCTAAACTGCATGTTGGAATCATTTCAATCTTTGTGGAATGCACCTGAATTCAATCTGCACTATGTTTGTTGACAACATGGTGCTGTTGGCATGTGTAGATTTTTAATGAGTAGGGAATTATTGCGAAGGGTACATGTACATGTTGGCATTGTTACTATAGTTATATCAGCAACTGTGACATATTGGCATATGGTGAATCCTAGGCCCATGTTTAATATTAACCACTAATGGGAAAATGCCTGCAGGTTGTCATTTGGGGTTGTTAATTGTGACCTTGAGTGACCTTGAAAGGCCAATCTGACATCTTGGCTTATATTTCAGGAATGTTGGATGCTTGGCCCAAGGTTACTATTAGACACTTGTGAGAAATTACCTAGAGAGTTTCTTTTGGTTTTGTTAATTTTGACCTTGAGTGACCTTGATAGGCAAACAAACATATAGTGGCTTATATCTTGGTAATGGTAGCTCCTGTCACTTTTCATGTCAAAAATGATGACTCCAGTACTGTGAGTGAGTGAAGACTTCGATATTGCAAATATTGATGATAGCGTTTTCAAAATATGACACTGATATTTTTTCGAAGGTCACAGGACCACTTAAGATCTCTGTATCCAAGGTTAGCTGAGCACAGGACTGTCACCGTCCTCTAGTTGGCTGCTGGGACACCACATGCTGGATTCTTTTCGAACTTGGTGGGATTGTACATTTACTGCATCTCTAGTAAGTGTGCGGCAACTATGATGCTGATGGTATTTTCTGATTTTTCATGAATCTTTTAAATCACAAATAGTCATTAAGGCAAAATGTCAGTATTGTTACAAAAGGGATAGCAAGAAATCTTATTTGCTTACGTCTCATTGATGGTGGATCCTAGGCTCATGGTTACCATTACATGTATTTAATAATCACCAGCAGTGAAGTATCTATGAGTTTCTTTTGATGTTGTTGTAGATTTGAACCTTGAGTGGCCTTGAAAGGTCAAATTGATATATTAGCTTATATTTTAGTTATTGGTGTATTCTGTCACATTTTTGCTGTAAGAAAGTTACTGAAGAACTGTGTGAGTGGAAAGTTTGATATTAAAAAACCCCCCCAAAAAACGAAAAACAAGCAAATAAACAAAAACCAAAAACCAAAAAAAAAAAAGTGGTGCTCCAAAAGGGCCAGCTAGACTGTGCACATGGATGACATTGATGTCAGATCTTGGAGGTCACATGACACATTAATTACTTGCACTGTTCTCTTGATATTGGGATAATTATTCCGGGTACCCATGGTGATGGTGTTGTATAATGGTTAAAATGAGATGCACATGGTTGATCTTGACTTAGTTATCAAAGTTGCTTGACTGTTGAGTGACTTTACTGTTTTGTGTTGTAACTTGAGAACTATATTTTGAAACAGCACTTTGATATTTGCGCATGATGTTGGTCTAAAAGGAAGGTGACTTGATCTAATTTTGAAGGTCACAGGACTTCATAGTCTTTGTATCCAAGATCAGGTGAGCACAGGACTGTCACATTTTTACGAGGACTAGGTCAGCATTTAAAGGGGCTAAATTCATGCTGTTGATAGTATTGTTGAAGTCTCAAGGGAACATATGAAGATTGTGTAGCAGATTTTTGAATTCATTGTGCGTGGCGTAATCAAGTTGCTGGTAGAGTGAAAGTTTTGGCTGTTGTCAGAGTTGACATGTCCAGTATGCTCTATAAAATACTCACACAGGGTTGACAATCACTGAAATAAGCTGTAGCAAGGTGAACGCTTTTCCAGATTTTTTCTTTTTTTGGTCCCTGTCCCAAATTTGTTTACTCTCTATTCTTGAATGGAGTCCCAACTGTTAGTTTTTATCACAAGTTCACAACCGGTGTCTATGGCCTCTATTCTGGTCTGCTCGGAGCATATGGCAGATACCTGTGCTGAAAGTTCAACCTCACTGCAGTCTTGTGATCTGTGTTAGGCGAGGCACTATTTTCCTCTCATGAGATTTGCTATTGGTGCATGTCCAGGTTGTCATTCAAAACATTGTCCTGTAGTGTTGCATGTGATTGTCATTCTTGCATACGTGTAAAGTGATATCTTAGAGGGGATTATCACTAATGAGATTATGGACCTGGACCACTTGGCCAAGTTTAACACCTACAAAAAAAAATGTTTGTGATATACATAATTACATATATTCCTCCCACATCTTAGAGTCAAGGGTGTTTAGTAACTACAGATTTTACTGGAGCTTGTATGCCACTGTACCAACTCAAGAATTGAAAATAAACAACCGATAAAATTGTAATTTACAATTGAAGTATGATTTTATGCATACTCAGAGCTTCAATTTTTTCTACGTCATATTTACAAACAAAATAATGAGCAGTGTCTTTTCAGAGAATGGAAATAGGGTGTGTACACTTAAAATTGAGGAATAACTATAAAGCATATTTTATACTTTTTACATACAGTACCTTAATTATGTTCACTTGGCCATTTTACAAATATCCTCAATATGTTGCAATTTCAGTTGAATATAACAAATATTGAACAACATTTGTCAGATTTGGTGAAAATGTACATTGATCCTGAACTATGTCCTATTTATTTTCCTCAATTTAAACATGAAATCATGAATATTTCCTGTATCTTATGAGCACTGTCCCAAAACATCATTTCTATACCTATAAATTATACATATTACCCCATAAAGTGCTACTTATTTTGTTTTTTCAAACAACTTCAATATGTCTAATTACATTTCATATAAACACTTCAACATGTCTTTTATCCAGGCATCATTTGAGCAACTGCGTAACTGAACTTCAACCAATAGTAAGCCAGACATTCCTAACAATCTGGAGGCTTGTAATCCAAGAACAAGTTAATCAACTGTTGAAAACTGAGCTGTAGATATAAGTCATATACAAAACTTCTGGGAGGGAGAGGAGGGTCTGCCAGTTTCTGCCTTCAAAAGTTGCCACCTGCCCGTACAAGAGAATGAGTTTCCTGTACACAGTAGTCTTAAGTAGCACCCTCTAGATAGATTTACAGGATGTCATATAAAGTCTGGTTGTGCAAAAATGTAGAAAGTATTGTAATGGACATCAACATTTTAAATGCGGTAGTAAGTTGTGCAACTTGAGAACCAGGCTTCATCGCTTACAAAAATAAAAAACTAGCCAATTAGAAAATAAATCGGTCAGTTTTTCATACAAACTGTAGAGTTATGAAGCACGCAGGGATAGATCCCCACAGGCTATTTGTTTATTACCTCAGCTGATGAGGACGGCCCACCATCTGTTCTTTCACATTTACATTATTTTGTCTTCTCCAGAACCATCAGTTACATCATTTTCAAACATACCTTAGTTGGGTATCTGTCAAGTTTGTTTAACAGGTCACAGGTCGTGTTCCAATGACTGTCTTATTTTTTTTTGTAAATTTGGGGGTTCATTTTTTAATAAAACTATATAAAATCTTCTCTAAAATCACTTGGCCATTTTTGACAAATTTTCTAAGTTGTGTAATGATTGACAAGAATACAGGTTACCATGGTTAATATTGGAATATTACTGTTCATGTATGTTTGTGTAATTTTAGCCAAAACTATAAAACATATCCAGTTCAAAAGTTTGTATGGATATCCCTGGAAGGAACCACTGTAAATAAAAATCTCTAAGTTAAGTATCTGGGTCACCCATCCATATACTGTCAGCTTAAAGTTGCACTAGGCTCAGCTCTGCTCATCTTAACTTAGTTCAAGCAGTATACAGCAGCTGAAGCTCAACTCCGCTCAGTTCAGGTTGAGTTTTTTTTTTAGTCCAATGTATAAAGGTCAGCTGAGGACAGGGTGTTGACATAGCCTTCTTGTTTATATCTGAAAGGGTAAGCGCAGGGTAAATAAAGTCGTTACTCCTTACCCAGATAAGCTGCTTTATACTTGGTTAACCCTTTCCCCCTTAAACCGGCTGGTGGTCAAATGTCCTCTGCTTCAGTGTTTTCAACTAATTTTAACTACAATGAAAACCAGTTTTGACTGAGAATTGTAGATGAGCCCTATCAAGATCACATGCCCCAGGTCAACAACTTTGCTTGGCATGAGTTAGGCACTTAGTGCCCAACTCATGCCAAGGAAAGTTGGTGACCCAAGTGTCAATTCAAGGGGGAAAGGGTTAATATGTATTGATTGACAGAGCCTAATGGAAGTCTAATTGATGGTCTGCTATGGCCACCATGAAGTGTGATTAATGACCAGCTTCAGATTGAGAACAATTGCAACAACCACTTTGCTGATGACTGTCTCATTCTCCAGAAATGTCTAGTTTTCTTGCTGCAAGAAGAGTCAGAAAAATAGGACCAGGTCAGTAAAACTGGTTGTTTCACACACAAAGAAAAAAATGTACATATAAACCAAAGGAACCAATGTTTGTAGCATACTCACTGATTTTTCCATGGCATAGCTTAGACTTATTATGATACAGTGTGTAAAGCCAGGGTAGAAAAGTTCTTACTCAGAATGTCCAATTCCTTCTTTTTCATTGCACAATCAATGTAAGACAAAATACTGGAAAACAATATATGTAAGCCTGCAATGTTTCCTACATTAACAAGACGTAACATCAACAATAAAATATTTTTTATGCCTCCTGCACAGAAGGAAGGGTAAACAGCTTTGCTTATGTCACTTGGTCGGTTGGTTTGTGGGTGGACTGCAGTTTCCACACAATAACTTGAGAAGTTTTTGAGCTCTGACTTTGATACTGCACAGGTACATTTAGGGATAGTTTGTTTATTTTCAGCCAGTCACTTATATTTTTCAGTTCATCATTAATAAGATTGGTGCTACTGAACATGTTAAAATTAGCTGGTAGAGTGGTGTCATCAGTATATAGAATAAATGTGAAAATCTGACTGGCCGTTGAAAAATCATCATGTAAATAATAAAGAGAACAGGACCTAGAATTCTTCACAGGTTTAAGGTCGTGTATAAGGGCAAAGTTAAGTCTGAAGAATAGTGACCTTCACCCATTTCTCTAGGCCACAGAGCCATTTTGCTTGTTGGCTGGTACATTACAGGTCCTGCACAATAACATGAGAAGTTTTTGAGGAAGGATTTTCATACTGCACAGTTATATAGTTCTCTACAAGGGGAAGGGTGAGCTTGAAGATGGATGACCTTGACCCAATTTCCAAGGTCACCATGACACTTTGTTCTAGATGTAGAACAGATGGCTTTAAATATGTTGAAACTATGAATCTCTCACACATGTTTAGTTGGTCAGTCATTTTTCCCTTGCTGTCTGTCAGCAAACCAAAGGACAAACTTGGTCCTGTTGTTAGTCTTTTGTAAGGGCTAGGTTGATTCTAAAAATAGATGACCTTGATCTAATTATGCCTCCTTTAAAATGCAGAAGGGGGGCATCTGTGTTTTACAAACATGTCTTGTGTCTATGTTCTTTTAAGTAACTTTAACTTTACTAAGTCATTTTAGAGCTGGAAAGTGTAGCCATATTATTGGGTTTTACAGTGCAGCCCTATCATTGGGTTTCATAGTGCTGCCACATCCTAGGATTTCATAGCCTTGGAATATATTTGGGTTTTACAGCCTAACCACATATCTGGGTTTAAAGCCCAGCCATATATATAGAATCTTACATGGCAGTGAGTGAGTTACGATTTTTCTCTCACGAGGGATCGTTGTTGGTGGGGAAAATCACTCGTGACCTGCGGTCACTCGTGATTTTCCCCACCAACAACGATCCCTCGTGAGAGAAAAATCGTCACTCACTCAATGCCATGTAAGATTTTATTTATTCTATGTTTAATCGAGTATTTACCGCAAAAATTGTCGCTCTTGTTGCTTAGGTGTCGCCATTTTGAAGCGGAGACTTTTCACTTGGAAATGTCAAATCACATATACATGCACCGCGGGTGTAAACTCAATATACCATTGCGCGCTTTAAATAGATCCGCATGTTCGAAATGTAAGACACTCAAAATGAAAATAACAAGACAATTAACAATCTCTTAACATTTGTAATATATCTAAGTGATGATACATCACAAGGGTACACTTCTAGAGACAGAAGTTATAAAAATATCGTTCCCAGGGGAGCCAGCGTTCATGCATATTCATCTTGCGAGTCCATGACAACCATGAAAAGGGCGTAAACTTATCACCCGCTGCAACGTTTCAATTTCGCTGAGAAATGATGTGATTGGTCAATTGACAATGGGCATGACATGTGACCTACCGTGAGTTACTATTTCTGGATTTCACTCCAGAAAATGATAACTCACTGCCAAACATAGAATAAATATAGAATCTTACATGGCAGTGAGTGAGTTACGATTTTTCTCTCACGAGGGATCGTTGTTGGTGGGGAAAATCACGAGTGACCTGCGGTCACTCGTGATTTTCCCCACCAACAACGATCCCTGCGGTCACTCGTGATTTTCCCCACCAACAACGATCCCTCGTGAGAGAAAAATCGTCACTCACTCACTGCCTTGTAAGATTTTATTTATTCTATGTTTAATCGAGTATTTACTGCAAAAATTGTCGCTCTTGTTGCTTAGGTGTCGCCATTTTGAAGCGGAGACTTTTCACTTTGAAATGTCAAATCACATATACATGCACCATGGGTGTAAACACAATATACCATTGCGCGCTTTAAATAGATCCGCATGTTCGAAATGTAAGACACTCAAAATGAAAATAACAAGACAATTAACAATCTCTTAACATTTGTAATATATCTAACGATCCCGAGTGAGAGAAAAATACTAACTGGTGCCGTGTAAGATTTTGAGTATTCTGTGTTTGATTGGGTATTCATCGCGGAAAATTATACCCCAGGCCTACTTTCAACGCCGAACTCTGGTGTGCCAGGTTTGTTTACGTTCGTCGTGGTTTGTCCACGTCACGCATTCACGTATGATACTATGATCAAACCTCGCTCGTGCACATTTGATTTTGTCTAAATGTCAATTGATGCATCATGTCACAATTTACCTGTAACAATGTTTAGGTCATGCGATCTACCGTGAGTTACTATTTCTGGATTTCACTCCAGAAAATGATAACTCACTGCCAAACATAGAATAAATTCAGGTTTTGTATCTTACAGTCCAATATTTTCAGAACTATTTTCTATATTTTACATTCATCAAATGAAGAGCTGCCATGACTGAGTGGTTGTGGTCCTCATTTTCCTTGTGACTGGTACGTGGTTTAAATCCAGGCTGATTGAAAGGACTGTAATTTCTCTTGCTCCTCACATGCAGTGACCACTTCATTGCTCAAAGACGTAGTGGGGGCATGTTTTGGTTGCCTATGCCTGAGTATATCAGCAATGATGATAGGGCCTGCAAGTCTCCCTAATTTAGTAGTGGTCACTGTAACAAATGTGCTCACAACATGTCACCACATGCATGTGTGTGACTCAGGTCGAATGCATGGCATGTGTAGGAGGGCCATGGGGATGTTGAGCATACTTTCTGTCAATAAGATCTGTATGTCTGTCTGTCTGATTGTATTTATCATTGTTACAAAAACAGGCTTACCTGCAAATCCAAACCTTTTCCCATTTTTAACCTTTGTTTTACAGAGTACTATTAGTGACTATAGTTTTCTGTGAAACAAAGGTCGGAAATGAGAAAAGGTAGTCATCAGTAAAATAGTAGAATGGGAAGTTTGAAAATCGGAGCTGAAATACTGGATTGCTGCTCACTGACTATCTTGAATGGAAACTTGTATACTTGGTAGGCAGGTTTAAAACAGTCATCTATAAAAGATTGTCCTGCCTCCAATAAGGCCCTGCTTACCAGAGGCCACCCCTAATATGTGACCACTATGTTCATGCAGGAAATATGCTTTATATATACATATACATGCACATGCACATACACATGCACACACACATATACTTAGAGGTTATTCCATGGCTAAATCAGGATCCTACCCGGTAGTTCCCCTGATAGCCTGTATACTCCCGAGATCCAAAGGGTAGAGGGAGGATAGAGCACGAGGGGGAACCGTACAGGGTAGGAAACTGATTTAGCCATGAAATGATCTTTGTATCCTCAATGTATTAACCATGATTAGACAAAAAAGCTTTTCCTGAGATTATGTAAGATGCTACATACCAACCTTGTAGCCAAAACGTACAATTTCTAGTTCATAATTTTGTGTGAGAAACCCGCCTCCCCTTGAGGAAGAAATAGGCCCACACAACTCTTCTGTCAGGTCATGCATCTTGTGCGGCATGCACCCTTGTAACGTGAGTGACGTCATGGCGCATAACTTTATTAGAGTCACTGTTTATGCAAACACAGAAGGTGAGGGATGTACTGACTTTCAATCTTATTTATTGGGGTGATTGTATTTCCCTTGGGAGGATACTGGCTGTTTGCTAGTGTGACATTATCCGTGTGTTCCAATTGGACAGTTTCAGTATCCTCCCTTATTTTGGTGTCAGTATGTCCCCTGAAAGACACTGTATGCTACAGGACTAAAATTGCAGTATGAGGGCAGTTTTGATACAACACTTTAGGATACATGCACATACACACCCTACCAGTCAGATGTCCATTTTCTGGTGCAGTATCGGTAGCATGTCAGGACAGGTGATCTTTTACAGAAATGATCTCTTCAGGTGAAGACCAAAATTGAGATGAATTTGGATACTAGGTTGTATAATGTATTATAAATTAGCATTACCAAGAGGCCATGTGAGTAACAGGCCATGATATTTATGGACAACTGTGTACATCATGTATACTGCTTTATCTGTCTTTGCCAGTTAATTTATATAGAGTGAAACCTCATTATAATGACAGTCAGATATCTGATATATTCAATGTAATAACACAAATTTTCATGGGAATAAGTTTATTTTAATTATTTTATTTGTTATTTGATTCATTGAACTGACATATTCAGTTATCTGACACATTTCTTATGGAACAGATGGTGGCATTATAACGAGTTTTCACTGTATTTTTACCACACACACACCAGCCATATTTAACATTTTCCCTGTTAAACCAGACCAAACTGGCTGGAGGTAAACTGTTGGTGGTTTGAGTGATTTTTAAAATTGATTTTAGTGTCAATGAAAAAAAAAAAATTGACAATTTTATTAAAGATAAGCCCTATTAGAATAGCATGTGCCAGGTCAACAGCTTTCCTAAGCATCCACCCCACCCAGTCTCAATGCAAGGGGGAAAAGATAAATATTTTGTCTCAAAAATAATTAAGATGGGAGTGCAAATCTAAGGTGGACCTTGTTGTATACATGTCTAAGTGCAGAATAAATATTTGAGGACTGGGACAAAGAACCAAGATGCTGTTTTGTAGATCATGGATGTCAGCCGTGGTGCTTTTCTTTCAAAAGTAAACAGAAATATATGGGGCCTTGATTTGGTCCTCGAGACGGAAAATATATGGCATGAAATTCGTGCATCCCACATATCCAATTATTCTGTGTCATCCAAAAGATTTTGTTAGCTCAGCTGACTTGCTAGTCAGGCTGAGCTTTTAGGAGGCTCAGTTGTCCGTCTTCTGTCTTTTCACAATTTACGTTTTCGGCTTCTTCTCGAAAACTGGCAGCTAGTTTCACTTCAAACTTGGTGGCAATGTACCTATACTAGATTTGTTCAAATGGTCACAGTCCAGTGGTGATTTGGATTTTTTAATGAATTTTTTGGTTCTTTTTGAGATAAATCTTAAGAAATCTTTTTCCTTAAAACCACTCAGGTTGCTTTGATATAACATAGAAATACTCCCTGGGACTCTTAGTTCTTAATTTGTGCCCCAGGTAGCACTGCAATTTTTCTCTATTTTTTAATGATTTTTTTTGTGTGTTTTCACAATTTTTGACTTCTTCTCCAGAACCGTCACTGAGATTAAGCTGAAATTTTGTGGATATATTCCTTGTGAACGGGTCAAAGTTGTTCCCTAGGTGGCACTGCTGTGGATTTCTGCTTTTTAACGTTTTTTTTCAACCCAGGTAATTATCTGGAAGTGCACCTTTCCTATTGATTACTGTGTAAGTGAATGGGCATTCAAATGTTAATTGACACTTTCATAAATTTTTCTTTAGGCAAATCTAAGAAATACTTCTAAATGTCATGTGCAGTCAGCTAAAGCTCAGTACAGGTCTATTCAAATGCAACTTTGAATTTTTTGAACATGCTTGGGTTATCTGAGCAATTGGGCTGTTCACGTAGCCCCCTAGTTTTGTTTTGTGTTTTGTTTTTTTGCATGGCCCTTTCCCTTGATGGTGATCTGTTGTCCATGATTGATGCCAAAGGGGATGCTAAGGCATCAGTTTGACTTGTAGTGGGGTTTAATCCTCTCTGGTTGTTGTGGTGATTGGGTGCAGAGTGGTTCGATTGTGGGGAGTGAGATCTGCTGCTCCTGTACCTGCTTTTCTTTTATTTGGGTTGTTGGTAGTTGTAGTTCTCTCAGCTGCCTGCTAGTTGATTGGATCTTTGATTTTGTGTTTGGTGGAATTGTGCACCGTCTCGTGTCACCTGGGACTGAGGGGGAGCTGGCCTTCTCCAATTGCGACTGGAACCACTCAAGTTAGTGCAGCCCATTTAGACAAAAGTATCGATCCGTATCTGCTTTCAACAAATTCTTTCTTGTGTGTTGCAGTTGGGAGAGTTTTTTTCTCCTGATTCTGTACTAGTTCAGCCCTTTCTTTACCTACTAAGTTGACTAGAATCTCTTTGGTTTTCTTCAAGCCAAGGAGGTCAGGACTAAAACAGTATTTTAGGTTGGCAGTTTCCTTTGTAGTTTTGGTATCTGCGTTGTGGATAAGGGTCATTTGTGAACTTTTCAACAGCTCGAGTTCTTGCTTCTTGGCCAAGAATGCCACATGCTTCCACTGGTACATTTATTGTGTTGGAAACATGTCTTGTGGAAATTTTGGTCTATATGAAAGTTGCTCCAGTATCCCATTGTGCTTCAGGCCCTGTGCCTAGAAGTCAGCCCTGGCCTGGGCTTTCACCAGTCTTGTGTATGCCTTTCTGGCTGCACTGAAGGTTTGAAGGGCCTTGGGGGTATGTGCTCCTCTTTGTCACTAGGCCTGGGTGGGAGGGGGGGATTTTCATCTCCCATAAGGCTGGACTGGCCTGCTGTAACGTTAAGACACCCTAATTTTTGATGCACTTGGAGATCATGTTGGAGTATGTTCCCTGAGTCTGTCTTTGACCTTTTCATTGGGCGCTTAGGTAATGGGGATTCCAGTAGGGAAATCTCCGATAACGTATGTTGGTCAGCCTCTATTTTGTTAGTTGGTGGTTGAGTGGGTGGGTGCACAACTATTTTTGAAACCGTAGGAGGTGGAGTTGTCAACTATGCTAAGTCAGAAAGATCCGCCCAGGATAAAAGTTTGTCTGTGAAAGAATCCACAGTGGATGTAAAGCTTTGGGAAGAGTGCTGTGGTGCCAAAGTGGCAGCCTTCTCTGATGAATTGTCATGAGATCAGGGCCAGAATTTCGGCGAGAATCCATTCTCGTAAAGATTCTCCTAAACTTGTCTTTCTTTGAAAAGAAAACTAATTGACAAAAATCCAAATAGAATCTTGAAAAATTCTGTGAATTCTGGCCCTGCGAGATGGATCTGGGGTATTATCCCTGGAAGCCATGGTAACTTCTCTGAAAGTCAACATTAGTTTCTCCAGCTGTTGGTCTGTTCAAGAAGCTCCATTCACCACCATGGCGAGAATATTGGTAATATAGTGAAACCAGACAAGGGCCTGATGGCTAAGGAGCTGAAGAGATTGCAAAATTATCTTTCAGTTCAAAGCTTTTGGTAGATGTAGTATGAGGTGTTTTGTCTTATCCTAGGCTCATTGGGTACTGAATAATGGAAGCCAGTAATGCCAATATAAGCTTGCCTTGTAATGCTTTGTCAGGTTTAAAAAACGAAAAAATCTATTTGAATGCAAAAGACTTCTAGTACAGTGAAACCTTGTTGTAATGTCACTCAGATATCTGGCATATCCATTCAGTGACACAAGGTTTGAAGAATAAGATGTTACTGCTTCTTGGTTAATATTTTATTATACCCCCCTTCGAAGAAGGTGGGGCATATTGTTTTGCACATGTCGGTCGGTCGGTTGGTTGGTCTGTCGGTCGGTCGGTAGACTGTGGTTTCCGCACAATAACTCAAGAAGTTTTTGAGCTAGGACTTTGATACTGGACAGGTGTATAATTCAAGTCAAAAGCTAGGCAAAGGTTGAAGATGGGTGACCTTGACCTAATTTCCAAGGTCACAGTGGTACCTGAGTTTAATTTGGTTTCCGCACAATAACTGAAGAGATTTTTAAGCTAGGACTTTTATATTGCACAGGATTATAGTTCATATTTGGGGCTAAGCGAAGTTTGAAGATGGATGACCTTGACCTCATTTTAAAGGTCACAGAGCCACTTTACTGAATATGGTTTCATGCTTGCTGCATGATAACTTATACCTTGGAGTTAGGACTTTCATATTGCACAGCTTTATGGTTCTCTGTAAGGGCTAGGTTGAGTTTGAAGATGGATGACCTTGACCCAGTTTTCAGGGTCACAGAGAGATTGTAGAATTCCTGTGGTTCTGCACAATAACTCAAGAAGTTTTTAAGTTAGGACGGGATACTTTTCTGGTCTATAGTTCTTGCTAAGGGCTAGAAGAAGGTTCAAGTTTGGTGACCTTGATTTATTTCCAAGGTCACATTGGTACCTGAGTTAACTTTGGTTTCCACAAGATAACTGAAGAGGTTTTGAAACTAGGACTTTTATATTGCACTGGATAATTGTCCGTATTCGGGGCTAGGTCAAGTTTGAAGATGGGTGACCTTGACCTAATTTCAAAGGTCACAGAGCCACTTGGATGAATACTGTTTGTGCATGATAACTTGCATTTTAGAGGTAGCATTTTTATATTGCACAGCTTTGTGGTTGCCTGTAAGGGCTAGTTTGAGTTTGTAGATGGGTGACCTTGACCCAGTTTTGAGGGTCACACACAGACAGTAGACTTCCTGTGGTTTTTGCACAGTAACTGAAGAAATTTTTGAGCAAGGACTTGGATACTGCACCGCTATATAGTCCTTGTTAAGGGCTAAAAGAAATGTAAAGTTTGATGACCTTGATCTAAATTCCAAGCTCACATATTCACCTGATTTAAGTTTGGTTTCTGCATGATAACTGAAGAGGTTAAAAAGCTAGCACTTTTCTATTGTACAAGATCATAGTCCATATTCGGGGCTAGTCGAAGATTAAAGTTTAAAGATATGTGACATTGATGTATGATCAACCTTCACTAATTTTGTAAGGTCACGAGTGCCCCATCTACCACTATCAATAGGGTAGCGAGGGCAAGGGTAATGAGGGCGGGGGGCATCTATGTTTTACAAACATATCTTGTTGAATCACAGGTACAGACCAACAAGACTGAAACGCAAAGAGAAATGAGGTGTTATTAAGGTGGGAGCCTCCCTCCTACATGTTTCGACGCACCTGGGTCTTCATCAGGGCACAGGAGGCAGCACATACAGCTTTGTTTTCACAGGTCATATTAAAAATGAGGTGTTTTGGACGAGCATATTGACTTGATATTCACGTACATTATGTCACTACCTGTTGGGTATGCACATTGTAGAGATCAATCTAATAATAGTCCACAGTTTACAGCACCACACGACGAAAGATCAAAGAGATGGAGTTGAGTGTTTTAAAGATTAATACATATACTTTAAAAGTGCCTTATCTTATTCAATGGGTGTCAAGATTGAACAGTTAAGTTAACTGACCAACTATTCAAAGTAGCTCATCCATCGACAGTCAAAGTTTATTTGGAGCTTCTTTAATCACTGGATAATTGGAGATCTTTGCTTAGGAGAGAACAGATCTTGGCCTCATGAAGAAGGATATCTTGGATGTTAGAGAGGACCAGTTTGATTCTGGCCTCCACTTCCTGCAACTGCTGATCCAACCCATTGGACTTGGGTCACCATAGCTCATCTTGTGCGGGCATGTCTCCTCCATTGGTAACTGGTTCAATGCATTGATCATACACATGTGTCCTTTCGCTTTCTATTTGTGTATTGATACTGCTGTTCTGTCCAGTAGGTGGCATACTCAAGTGCGGCAGATCTTCTTTGCATCTGTTATACTTTCAATTAATGGGAAAGTGGCTGCTAGAGTGGTAGTTATGGTACTTTTCTTTCGACCAGTAGACTTCAATGATTTCTGAAATTGGGGTTTGCGCCGTCAGTACTGGATTGAAGGTGGTTGGTTACAACTTTTCACTCAGATGTCAGCTCTTGGCATGGTGATTGAAGTCCTGTCTGCCAAAAGAGGCCATACATAAGGGACATATGAGGCATGGTTGCTCCAAGGAATGAGCTCTTATGTGTCACCGCAGTGACCAAGCTCTAGAGAATTTGTTTACAACATACAATACATGTGAACTATAGGATGACTGTTTTGCATTTAGGCCTTTTGGGTGAATGGTATTCAGTTCTTGTATCTACATCTTCTCTGAAGGTAGTCGTAGCGACATAGTGTTATGTCTGACTACTTGGATACCAGTGACTTGTAAATGACTGCCATCATGGTCATTACTATTGAAATGATTTGCGATGCAGATGTCTCACATTAAATCTAGGTTGTTGTATCCAAGTGTTAAAAGTATGGGAAGTCTGTCCCACATATTGTATATTACAATGAGAGCATGTGATCAAATAAATAATGTTGAAGGACTGGCAGTTAATTCCTTGCTTAATGTAATAAGTGATTTTGGTAACTGATGGTCTAAAGGTGTTGGACTTTACTATATACTGGCAAGTAGTACAATTTCTTCCGCATGGTTGACAGCCAGGAATGCGAGTTGGTTTAGTGGAGTTGTTCATCATTAGAAAATCTCTTAAACTCTTGATCCTGCGATATGTTACTCTTTGTTTTCTCTATATACTCAATAATTTGGGTAAAAGTGCAGATATTTAGCACATTTTAACTGCTAGGAAATAAATAATGGGTGTTCTCTGTATTATAGATGTGGACTATCTGGATGGTATCTTGCACATCATTAAAAGGATATCCTTTAAAAGAAGATCTGTTAGGGTTGGTCAAGCATAGTTATAATTTTCAAAATAACTACATGTACACTGTTCTAAATTTTGCTATGTACCTGTGTTATGAAAATGTGTGTGGCTGTTTTTTTTTTTTTTCATTTGGACAGGTCACTGTAATCATATAGTATGTGCCGGGTCAGTGAGTTCAATGAATACTGTGCAGGGTCACTGCAGAGCCCCTGAGCTGACCTGTTTGCGGGTGACTCACATGTAATTTGTAAACAGGTGGAAGAAGCTAGAATGCTGACCTACATTCATGTGAGGTGATCCAGGCAGATCTCAAATTGCACTGTGATGTGTAACTAATTGGAAAACTCTCAGGGTTTCCTCCAGAACATTTTTTTTAGGGTATGGAAACATGCCAAAGCAAAGGCATGTTACATGCTGAATCTATCTCATTATCATGGGGGTGGGGGTCTGAGGGTCCTCCCCCAGAAGATCTTTTAAATTTACATGCTCTAGAATCAATTCTACAGCATTTCTGGAGGCTAAAGGGATCCAGAAGGCTTTGAAAGTCTTAACTTTTAGCCCCAGAATGCTCAGCTTGCATCGTTTTGCATGTTACTTTCAAATAGTTTAGGGTAAGGAGTCTTCCCCTCAGAAAATTTTAGGGTACGGAATTGTACCCATTTTACCCTCTGGCAGAAACCCTTACTCTGGAACAAAGTAGAGTTTTCTTTGTATCCATCAAAGCAGATATTTCCTGACTGAGACAGGAGAATAGGAGAGAACCGAGAAGAAGAGAGAATTCTGAAGGATCTGACAGAAGCTGTGTGTTGTCATCAAGCCATTGGGACTGTGAGCCATTGTTTACATTGTACCTGTGAAGTATGGACAGTGGCTTCAGTGGACTTGTCTATTTGTTGCTACCCATTTACATATTTGCACCTGTGGAGTGGGGACATTGTCTGTGAGTGGACTAGTATATTGTACCACATTGGACCCAAACCGTACCTCTGTGGGATTTGTACCACATCATTTGGCATCTGTCATGGGCCTTGGAACTGTGGGACAGTACCTCACCAGGGATTAGGATTTATCTAAGACTGTTTGACTGTTGAAACAGCAGTGGAGATAAGTTTACCTACTTTGTCCCGATTTTGATTGTTAATATATTGTTATTGTTAAGAGTTATATAATTTTTCTCATTCTTTGTTGAGTTCTGTTTACATTCAAAAGGTGTGCATCGTAACAACCTGCCTTCCTGTCAACTTGAGAAATGATTCTTGTAAAATTCAACCCACAATTATACTACTCACTTTGGTGAAACAATAACAAATATTTTCTATATTGAAAGCATACTAGTCCAGTTTACCTCTTCCACTTTATGGTCCATTTTTTATGGCTTTATTTAAAGGTAAAAATGGTGAACATTGAACCACCCTTTCCAGTTGGATTTTGTGTACTGTTTTCGTTTCGTTTTGAGTTTACAGTCAGTACTTTATGTTTTATTAATTTATTCCAAAGTTGTAAGAACATGTTTGTGCTTGCAAGCTAGAACTTTGTGGCAAGGATTTGACATTAAAGTGAAATAATACAAACAAAATCATGAGAACATTTCTTGTGTGGTTTTATTGTCATAATTGATACTTAACATTGAGATCGGTAATATATTTGAATCATGGTTACAAATATATTAGTTTAAAGTTTATCTGACTCAATTTCAGCCTATCGCTAAAGCACTACAGTTCACAGGAATATGACTGGTTCAGCTTTAACATAGTGGAGATATGGTGGTCCCCCATGACAATGTAACAATAAGCACTTCTCGCCTGCATAGAGGCCGCCTCTGTATTCAACAAATATACTCTTCCCCTCAAGAAAAGTCACCCCTCCTATAAGGCCACACTTCTGCTGCATTATTGGTGGCCGTATGAGAGGCCACAACTGCACTTGCATGAGATATAAGTATCATCACCTCAGGGTCCCTCTTTGCATGAACATTTTATGATCACTGTTGCCATATGCTGATTTTTAAAGTGACTTAACCCTTTGGACTTTAAATTGATTCAGCAAATTTTATCCTTTATAGCTCTCTGACTTGCCTGCTTAGCAGACCTTTGGCCATTGACAGTTGGAACGAGACAGGGCACTAGCCAGATACAGAAATGGTTTAAGAGTCCACTAAGCAGGCAAATGACTTGAATCTGGAAAAAGGAAAAGACCAAGGCTTCAAGTAACCTCAATTTCCCACTCTGATGGTTGTTAATTAAGAATTGAACGGTGTGTTTGTGTCATCCATGCTGGGTATGATGACATTGGACCCAAGGGCATATTTACCATGAAGCACTAACGCGCTTCATGGAATATGCCCCTGGGTCCAATGTCATCATACCCGGCATGGATGACACAAACACGCCATTCAATACTTATATTTACATTTTTAGCTAAATTTTGGTTAAATTTTAGATTAAACAAGTAGTTTAAATAGTGTGAAATTTAACCAAAGTTCTCAGTGATAAATCTTTGTTAAGTGGGAGTAAGTTGGCTGATGAGAAGAGCCATCACATGGGCTTTCTGAATGAGAACACAACAAAATAAAGTTCCAATAATAGTATACATTTATTTTGATATCAAAACAGATAATATTACCCTTATAGCTGTACAAAATGTGAATTTACTACATACAGTATCTTTTTATCTCAGTAATATGGCCTAGAAAGACGAAATTGGTTAAATTCTGAAAGCACTTCATGACACGCGGAAGGAGCCTGAAAGGGGTAATTTGTCCACGCTACCAGAAGCGTCATGCTTTGAAACTGCTCGATTACTGTTAACGTTTAGTGAGAGAAGGTAAGATTAAATGTACAATTGTGGAAAGTTGAGCTGGAAATCATACTGGATGACAATGTTTGGTTTGTGAGCAAGAGATTACTGGTGCTGGGACAAAGAGATGTTGGGAGTAAGAGGAAGGCTGGGCATATTTGAACTGTCACTGGCGACAGTGGTGGACGTGGTTTTGTGTACATAGTTAGTGCCACCATTGTCCGCCAGGGGAAAATAGTTCCTATGTGGTCAAGCCATGAGTTCATAAAAAATTGAAAGACATTTCTTCTCCTATTCTGTCAATGGTAAGAAAAGTGCCGAATGTAAATATATTCTTTTTTACTAATACTTAGGCAGTTTCCATTTCTTAATAGCTGGAAGAGAATACCTTAGGGTTGCTCATAAATAGGAAAGGGAATAATAATAGCTGGAAGAGAATACCTTAGGGTTGCTCATAAATAGGAAAGGGAATAATAATAGCTGGAAGAGAATACCTTAGGGTCGCTCATAAATAGGAAAGGGAATAATAATAGCTGGAAGAGAATACCTTAGGGTTGCTTATAAAAAGTGAAGGGAAGTTTTAAAAATATTCTAAAAAATGGAGAATGAGACTGGAACAAATTATGAAAAGTGAAGGAGGAAACAGCCATAATATCTCCAGGACCTCAAAGGATTCCATATTTTTCTATTGAGAAGGTTGTTAGCTCAGCGGACTTGTCAGTAGCTAAATGTATTTTATGGTCCTTCATCCGTCATCCGCTAATTCACATTTTTGACTTCTCTGAAACCGTCAGTGAGATTGACTTCAAACTTGATTGCAATGTACCTTGCATGGGTCTCTAGCAGATTGTTCAAATTGTCATACTCCTTTGATTTTTGGATTTTTTAATGTTTTTTTTTTTGTTTTTGTTTTTGTTTTTGTTTTTTTTGTTTGTTTGTTTGTTTTTGGGGGGGGGCGTCAAATCTTTAAAAATCGCAAGGGTATATGTGCATGTCAGCTGAGCACAGGACTGTCACAGTCCTTTTATTTTTATATTATTTTTGGCTATTTCATGTAATGATAAAGTGAATAGAACAAAACTGAGTGTACTGAACATGCCTCTGGTTGGGAAAAAAATAATGCAAAGAGCAAGGACACTGCTGGATGAGTGTGCAGTTTTGTAGAGTGCAAGTACATGGTACATGTGCTTGAACAACATTTATAGACTGCACAAAATACTGAGGATGTGGTCCAGTTAAAAAAAAAAGTGACACAAAGGTAGGTATGGAAGAGAAAGAAACATGTTTGTACCAGGAAACTAGATGGAACAGATCAGCCTACATGTTCTCATATGTATGTGTCCTTGGTTGGCATGAGAAACACACACACATGAAAAGACACTAAAATGTATATATGGTCTGCCATTTAATTTATGGCATGGTCTACCTGACATCAGCTACTCTCATTGGACATAAAACAAACATAGTTCAGTGGCAAATTGCAGTATCACCTTGAAATTTTAGTTGATAAATTGATAGGCCTGGTGCCAATATATCAGCTATAGAAAGTGCTAGGGGAAAGAGCCAGGTGGCCCTTTGGTACTTTTCAGTCCTGTTGGGCCAGTTGCACCAATAAATCCATTGGGACCAGATGGCCCTGTGACACCAGTTTGTCCTGTTGGCCCAGTTGCGCCAGTAAATCCAGTTGCGCCAGTAAATCCAGTCGGGCCAGGTAAACCTACATCTGGACCTGGTTTCCCCACTGCACCCATGAGTCCTTTTTTACCACCACCAGGGCCCACTGGGCCAGTTGATCCTGTAGCCCCAGTTTCTCCTTGTGTTCCTTTTGGTCCAGCTGGTCCCATTAGCCCCTTTTTTCCGCTACGCCCTGCTGGTCCAACAGCTCCCACAGGACCTATCTGACCCTTTTCACCTTTCTGGCCAGTTGACCCTGACTGGCCTTGCATGCCTGTGACACCAGGACGACCCCCCGATGGTCCTTGGGGTCCTCTTTTTCCTGGAGGTCCTGGGGGCCCAATTCTACTTCCTTGTTCACCACGCTGTCCCTGAGGTCCAGGTTCCCCCCTTGCTCCAGGCTCTCCAGCTTCCCCTGGTATGCCTCTTGGGCCAATTTGTCCTCGGGAACCTGCTGGCCCAGAAACTCCAGGATGCCCCATTTTACCCTTTGGGCCTGATGGTCCTCCAGCTCCAGTAGCACCTGTTGGCCCTGGAGGACCACCAGGCAGACCAGTGGCTCCAGGAGGACCAGGTGGACCTCTTTTCATACTAGAAGTACCAGGTGCACCAGTGGCACCTTGTGGTCCATTCAAACCTGGAAGTCCAGTCGCCCCTGTACGTCCTGCTGGGCCAGTAGACCCTTGGACTCCTTGAGGACCTGACAAACCTTTTTGACCTGTTGACCCTTTTTGTCCAGTTGCACCAGTGCCACCTGTTGCCCCAGTGGCACCAATTGGACCATGTTTGGGACCTGGGAGTCCTGCTGGGCCTTGAAAACCTGGAGGTCCTGGAGGTCCAGCATTGGAACCTGGCAAACCATCAGGTCCAGGCCTGCCCATCTTTCCCTGTGGTCCTGTAGCTCCAGGGTTACCCAGTGATCCTTGTGCTCCCATTGGTCCATGAACACCTTTCAAACCTTTTTGTCCTTTTGCACCTCTATTCCCTGTGGGTCCAGTAAAACCTGGTTGACCAGTGAGCCCTCTCATGCCTGGAGGTCCAGCAGGGCCTGTTGTACCCCTGCCAATACTGTCTGGACCAGTGTCACCTGTTGCACCAGTTGCCCCTGGATGTCCTCCATGGGGACCTTTATGTCCTTCAGGACCAGTGCTTCCTGTTGATCCTTGAGCACCTCTAAAACCAAGTATCCCTGGGTTTCCAATTGTGCCTGTAAAGCCATGTGGTCCTCTGTCTCCTTGTTCCCCCTTTGACCCTTTAGTGCCAGGCAGACCTGTTGCACCTCTTGGTCCTTGTGGACCTTGTTGTCCAGGTGGTCCATTTTCTCCAGATGGTCCTGGGTCACCTCGAGGTCCTGGAAGGCCATTTATATGTTTGTCTGGAAAAAGAAGTAAGACCACATCAGGTGATTTCTGACAGGTAATTATTAGTACTGTTTTCAATGTACATTAAATCACATATAGATTAATGTCTCAAAATGAAAAAGTGAAAAAAAATGCATGGGTAGCATTGATCATTAGTTGGAGTGGCTTGGTGGTACATTCTATTCAGATCATAGCAGTCTGGCTGCCTATATTTGCATGTTACACATTGAGCAGTTTATCTACACATAAGATTGAGGCCATGTGGCTCTGTAATATACATGTACAATCGATGGATCCAGTATGTTTCCCCAGCAACTCTATGAGACAGGGACTTGCTTGGAGATAGAGGTGTGTGTATATGTATTCTAGGATCTTCATGGATATCTCTGGAGTGTCATAGTTGGGCAGAGTGAAGTAACCACCTGAGTGTTGCGTAGCATCCTTTCTTGCAATGCAATTGAAATACTAGGGCCTTCTAATAGTATCCATTATGGCCCTACCTGTTTCCCTGACACACTTTTTATGGCTCACCTGACATGTGAGGAGGTATATTGAGTTGTTCTTGTAGGTGCCTCTTATAAGGGTGTCATGTTCACCCAATTTGGTGTTTCTGATTGTACACCTAGTACGCATTTTTAGCTCTGCTGGTTTTGTCAGTCAGCAGAGCACAAAAAGTCTGCTTAGGTCTGTCCATCTGTCCGTGTGTGTCTCTATTACACTTTTTACATTGTCAACTTCTCAAATGCTGTTGTGGGAAATGTTTTGATTTTGCATGAGGATGTTCCTCAGGTGGTCCAGTGCCAAGTTTGTGAAGGAGGTGATGCAATATTTTTTTTTTTTATATTTTATGAATTTTTAGCTCAGCTGACTTGTCAGTCAGGTGAGCTTATCTTATGGTCCTTCTTCTGTTGGCAGCAGTAGCATAAACATCTGTCTGTCAAGAATTCATTATATTTGATTTCTCCAAAACAATTGGACGGATCTACTTCAAATTTAGTGGGATTGTGGACGTGGCAAAAATCTCATTTGCTTACAATACTAGTAGCGCCACCTATAACTTGACAAAAGATACGAGCCAAATTATGGTGAATGATGTCAAATTTCATATCTCGAAAAATAATACACATGCCAAATTGATAGGATAGATAGATCATGTCCAATGCTAATATGTTATGTAATATCAGTGATCTTGACATATTTTTGTTAGGTCATCAGTTCTGTAAAGTTGAAAGAGGTGATTTTGTAATGGCTGGTGTAGCTCAGACACCAATGGCAAAGTGAATTGAGCTGCCAGATCAAAATTGGACTTCAGTATAATGTATATATATATCTCAACGTGCTGACCTACTTTTTGGGTCACCATGACCCAAAGATTATGGACTGTGGTGCTTGTCTAAGTTTATCGTTTATCGTCAATCAGTTGAAAAGTTACTATCCGATTTGAACAAATAGACCATGAATGAAAAGCTGTAAGTAGGGCACACGTTTTGGACTTAGCAACTTTGTAATCTGACCAGAAGGTCAAGGTCAAATGGCCAGTTGGAATATAGGGGTTATCTTGTAAATGCTCTACATCCCACAGATTTTTAGTCAGGCCCATATAGCTTTTAGGACTTATAAAGTGTGTCAAACTCTACATGGACTTTAATGTCTACATGGACTTTAATGTTGATGGTGCCATCTGCATGTATGTTATTATGCAACATATGGGTCAAAAAGTGGAAATGTTGTGACCAGTCCAGTATCCTTTATTTTTAGCTCAGCTGACTTGTCAGTCAGCTGAGCTTTTTTGAGGGTCTGCCTTCTATCCATAGAAGTCTACTCTTTGCATTTGATACTCTATAACAGTGATTTAATCACTTAACTTATTAATCAGATAATATTCCAGATTCCTAGATATCACAAAAACGATATAAGCCTACTTTCTACTTTTGCTATAAACTCAGCTGATGAACTAGTCAGAAGAACCAAAATAGTGATAGGCCTACCAATTCTCCTATATCTTTTGCAGAAATAAAAAAAAATTGGATTTTGAGTGGTTGGGTCTGTACATATTGGAAACACTATAGTCTGTATTTAATGAAGAATATTTCAAAGGTTGAGAGGACCGGTTTAAAACCACCAGTTGCCTTTTGTGGGTGACATTGGTATTGGAAGATGAATGTTTTATGCTTTGGTAACTCTGGAATCTCTTTGCTGTCATTGTTGGGTTTGATATTTATGAATATGGGTCATTTTTTCAACATAAGTGTATCATACTAGAGACGTCCGTAGTCGTCCACAATTTACATTTTCAACATCTTCTGAAAAAGCATCAGCCAGATGTACTTCAAACTCGGTGGAGTTGTACCCTGGGTGAGTCTCTACCAAGTTTGTTCAAATGGTCATGCTCCAGTGATATTTTGACTTTTTATGAATTTTTTTTGTTCTTTTTTTGGCAAATCTTAAAAAATCTTCTCTGAAACAGCTCACCCAATTGCTGTGATATCACACAGGAACACTTCTATGGACTCTTAGTACTTAATTTGCGCTGCAATTTTTTCCTGATCTTTTATTATTTTTTTGTGTGTTTTTGCTATTTTTGACATCTTCTCCAGAAGCGTCATTCAGATTGAGCTGAAACTTGGTGAATATGTTCCTTATAGAAGGGTCAAACAAAGCTGATCACAAGGTGGCACTGCTGTGGATTCCAGATTTTTAACGATTATTTTCAATTCGGATACTTATCGGTAAATGCAGCTTCCCTATTGATTACTATGCAAGTCAATGGGCATTCTAATGCTAATTCGTATTATTGACTTCTTCTCTGAAACCATCAGCCAGATTGACATCAAACTTGGTGTCAATGCACCTTGGGCGGGTCTCGAACAGGTTTGTTCAAATGGTCACGATCCAGTGAATTTTGGATATTTTATAAAATTTTTGTTGGCAAATCTTAAAAAATCTTCTCTGAAATGCTTACTCAGTTGCTTTGATATCTCACAGGGACACTCTCGGGGACTCTTAGTTCAGAATTTGTTCACCAGGTGGAGCTGCAAATTTTTTCTAATTTTTTATGATTTTTTGTGTATTTTCGGTATTTTTGACTTCTTCTCCAGAACCGTCATTCCGATTAAGCTGAAACTTGGTGGATATGTTCCTTGTGGAAGGGTCAAACAAAGTTGTTCACAAGGTGGCACTGCTGTGGATTCCTGATTTTTAACGATTTTTCAATTTGGGTACTTCTTGCTCCATGCACCTTTCCTATTGATTACAATGTCAGTCAATGGGCATTCTAATGCTAATTCACATTTTCAACTCTTCTCCCAAACCGTCATCCAGATTGACTTCAAACTTGGTTGCAATGTCCCTTGCATGGGTTTCTATCAGTTTTCTTCAAATGGTCACGCTGCAGTGATTTTTGGATTTTTAATGAATTTTTTTGTTCTTTTGTAGGACAAATCTGAAAAAATCTTATTCACCATAACCGCTCATCCAATTGCTTTGACGTTATATAAGAACACTCCTAGGGACTCATAGTTGTTAATTTTTCACCAGGTGGTGCTGCAATTTTTTTCAATTTTTTTTGACAAATCTTCTTCTCCACAACCGAACACCCAATTGCTTTGATATTACATAAAAACACTCCTAGGGACTCCTAGATCTTAATTTGTTCACCAGGTGGTGCTGCGATTTTTTTTTTTATTCATTTTTTTAAAATGAATTTTTGTCTGTTTTTGTTACTTGTCACTTTTTCTCCAAAACTGTCTCTCAGATTAAGTTAAAACTCTGTGGATATGTTCCTTGTGAAAGGGTCAAGCAAAGATATTCACTAGGTAGCACCGCTGTGGATTCTTTAGTTTTAATGATTTTTTTCAATTCAGGTACTAATTGGTTAATGCACCTTTTCCATTGCTTACTGTGCAAGTCAATGGGCATTCTAATGCATTCTAATGGAAATTCACATTTTGGACTTCTCTGAAGAAACTGTCGATCAGATTCACTTCAAACTTGGTAGCAATGTACCTTGGGTGGGTCTCTACCAAGGTGTTCAAATGATCAGGCTCAATTGATTTTTAGATTTTTTATGATTTTTTTCAAGAATCTTTTAAAAAGTTTTAATAGGATAGTTTAACATTTCTTGTAATGGTTTTCACTTAAATAATTTTGGCCAGATTTGTGGCAAACGTGGTAGGGATGTACTTTTTATAAGTGGCTACCTATTTTGTGCAAATGGTGACGCTCCAGTGATGTTTGGACTTTGACCTTATTCCCAAGGTCATAGAACAACTGACATGAAATTTACTGTTTACTTGATAGCTTGAGATCTGTTTTGAGTTAGGACCTCGATGTTGCACATGTTAATGTTTCTTTATGAAGGTCATGCTTAGACAGTACATGAGTGATCTTGACCTTGTTTCTGGGGTCACAGTGCAACATACATGAATTTTACTCTTCACTATAACTTGAGAACTACTTGAACTGGGAGCTTGCACATGTTAGTGTTCTTCTATAAAGATAAGACTTACTCAGTACATGGGGGACCTTGATCCTATCCCGAGTTCACGGAGCTGCAAGTGTGATGAATGTCTAGGTCAGCTGAGCATGGGCTGTTCACACAGCCCTCTTGTTTTTACATATGTTTGACTGGGGCCATTCACAGAGATGGTCTGATCAAAAAGCTGGTATTACCTAATACCTGTATGGTTGAACCTGTTTTGAAAGAGCTAAGAACCCTGCTAAAACCCTCACAGTTAGAGTTACACACCGTATTTTTACTTCCTTTTCAGATGTTTCTTATACTGTAAAGTCCTTCTGTGTACATGTATTACTGTTTGTCATGGAAGGCCTTATTCAATAGAAGTGCCTTGTAACAGTGGTTGGTTTTATCAGCACTTACTTTGTTGTGATTAGACTGATGAAGCTATATTTATGTCCCTACTCATATACTTACAAAGTGTCAATCTTGCCTGATGTCATGCTATTTGAGTCCCACAAGTTTTTCCAGTCTGCACAAAAATTCTTGGTCAGTGAAAAGGACCAAAACATTTTTAATTATACAGACCCTGGGGCAAATGATCACAGAATGCAGCTTTAAGGAGGGCTATAAAATATCCTTAAAGCTGAAGGTATAAACTGTAAGCACATGTGCAATAAACATGATCAAGTGAAGTGAGGGTTTAAAATGAAAATATGTTGTACATTTATGGCTCAATGTGAATCTTAATGACATACTTACATTTCTTCTTGATATCAGCTGTTGTCTTTTTCATGTTTTTGAAGTTTTCTGACAAGATTTTCCCAGTGTAATTCACCCAAATTTGACTTGCTTCAAATTCTTCAGTGATGAATTTCAGCAGATTGGTAAGATAGATCTGACGGATCTGAATGGCGTTTAGTCGTTGCTCCAGTGACCGGGAGGCCATGTTACTTGTGGCAGACCTGCATGCACAAAGTAAACCCAGGGTCACCATACTGTGCAGGCCCATAGTATATGGATGCATGTCTAGTATATCTTAGCAAAGGGAGCCTTGTATCCTGGTGGCATCAGTGGCTAAGGATGGAAGACTGTCTGGCCCGTCAATGTTATAGCTGTAGCCACATACTTTGTTTTCGATTGCTTGCCTTTGGAATGGTGGTGTATGGCACAATGCAAACATAACGCGGACCTTTTTGGAATCTGTAAACAAGATGTCACATTAGTTTTACCCAGACAAACAAAAGAACAGGGTCATTTTGATGTCACTTTTATTTGAAGAATTTATTGTTCTGCATGTACCCAGAGCTATACTTTGGAATAACTTCCACAGCAAGAGATGGGGTTACTTAATATGCTCCCTTCTTATTGGAGATATTCATATCTGGGATATAACTGCTGTCCTTGGCCTTAGATTAGTGAGACTTTAAACCCAAGTGTTTCAGGATGCAAAGCTGGGTCATGCAAAAAACTGGGTCACGAATCAAGTATATGATACATTTAGGAAAACCACATAACATCAAACTGACTTGTTGGGTTATATCTTGGTATTGGTGGATCCTAGGACTATGGTTACAATTAATATTAATAGAAAAGGACCTATGCAGTTTCCTTTGGTGCTACAGTAAGAAAGACCACTCCTTTGGGAGATCACCTCCTTTGAGAGACCACCTGTTTTATGTGACTGCCTTTTGGGTGGCACTAGGGGCGGTCTCTCAAAGGAGGGACTACTGTACTAATTTCGATCTTGAGTGACCTTGAAAGGGCAAAGTGATGTATTGACTTATATTTTGAAATAGGTGGATCCAATGCCCATGGCTACTATTAAACATAAATAGAAATGTAAATGTGGGGTTTCTGTTGGTGCTGTTGATTTCTAGCTTAAATGCTTGATGTATCATGCCAATAACTAGATTGGGATTGAAGATGGGTGATCTTGACCTGATTCTCATGGTCACAAGGTTGCCTAAACTGAAGAAGGAAGCTTATCCTACCTCAGCTGATTTGACAGTCAGCTGAAGTTATGTGGTGGTCTTTGTCTGTCATCCACCTGTCTGTCATCCATCTGTTATCCCTAATTGACATTTTTGACTTCTTCAAAAGGGATGAAACCATCATTATATTAACTGTATATTTTCATCTTAGCATAAAGGCTTATAACTTTTGCTGCATCGCTTTTTACCTTCGGCACAAAGTGCTGGAGGGTATTGTAGTTCCCTGTATTGTCTGTCTGTCCGTCTGTCTTGTCAACGTTACCGTGATATCTCATAAAATATTCACTGTAGCTGTACCAAATTTTCATTGGAGATGCACCTTAAATGGACCAGATTCCTATCAAAAACCAGCTTCCTCTTATTATTTTTTAACTTTTTATGAAAGTTTTAAAGTATTTATTTCAAGGCCATCTGAGTGGCGCACAAGGGGACAATGTTACCATAATATCTCAAAAAAAATATTCACCATAGTTTTACCAAATTTTTGACACAGAAAAACATTATGTTGGACCAGGTTCCTATCGAAAACCAGGCTCTTCTGATTATTTTTTTAACTTTAAATGAAACTTTTAATGTATTTATTTGAAGGCTGTCTGAGTGACGTCAACCCTGAAGATGTTACCATGATATCTCAAAAAATATTGATCGCAGCTTTAACAAAGTTTTGTCAGAGATGCATCCTATGATGGACCAGGTCCCTATGGAAATCTAGCTTTCTTTTTGTATTCATAAACTTTTTATGAAACTTTAAAGCATCTATTTCAAGGCCATCTGAGTGAGGCACGATGGGATGACGTTACCATAATATCACAACAATGATCCATTGCAGCTTCACCAAATTTTTTTATCAGAGATGCACATTAAAATGGACCATGTTAGTTTTGCAAACCAACTTCCTGTAATTATTTTCAAACTTGTTATGATGAAACTTTTGAAGTATTTATTTGAAGGCCATCTGAGTGGAGCACAAGTGGACAATGTTACCATAATATCTCAAGAAGGATTCATCACAGTTTCATCAAATTTTTTGATGCAGTTACACCATAATATGGCACCTGCAAATTCTCAAAAAAAAAAAAAAAAAAAGAGAAAAAAATTGCAAAATTGAGGAAAAAAAGATTGAGGGGGCTGTGGGTAATCCATTCTGTGAATGCTTTTTTAAAAATAAAGTATGTGATTGGTGTTGTGATGACACTTTTCATTGAAAAAATACAAGATAAAAAAAGGGAAGTCTATAGATAGAATAAAAACTTTTGATGCCAATGTTTATATTACCTGTCATAACAAGGAAACGTGCTTCGAGCACAGCTTGCCAGCATTATGTTACTGTGCATAAATATGTGATTGGTCCTCTGTTTACAAAATTCATCATGGAAAAAATATCAGTCAAACCAAACAAAACGAACAGGCTGATAACTTCATCTAATAGTCTAGGTGAAACAGTGGGCTAATTACAGGTAAATGGCTCCCAAAGGTGTGAGCACAATAAAACCCAAGAACCATTCAGTACAGTAACCTGTACCTGATTGGCTATAGTGGTATACACATGTATTCATACCAAAACTGTTCAGCAGATCCTTTTCAAACTTGGTGGTGTTAATTTAGTTTGTGTGGGTCTTTACCAAGTTTTTTCAAATGGTCAGGCTCCAGTGATGTCTTTTGTGTTGCTGACTTGTCATTCAGCAGAGCTTATGAAATCTATGTCCGTTGCCTATCTGTCAGTGTGTCTGTTAATCTGTCGGACTTTTTAGCTCTGTTGACCACAGGTCCCAGAGCTTATGTGATCACTCGTGTCTGTCCATTCATCAATCCATAAACATGATGCTTGTGAGTGTGATACAGTCCACAGTTTTTAAGATAGCCCCATATATAACTTTCAGGACTTATTAAGTGTATGAAAATCTTAGATTGAGTTTGATATTGGTAGCACCACCAACAGTATTGTATAATATTTGTGTCAAAATGTAAAAATCTTGTGACCGCTCCAACATCCTTAATGTGATATAGATCTTGATGAAATTAAACAGGATTGTGGAGGAGGTCAAAATCTCAATTGAATATGATACCAGTGGCACCACCTATAATTTGGCAAAAATTATGAGCCAAATTGTGTTTAAAGATATAAAAATTCCATATTTCGAAAAGATAATTGAATTAGACTTGCCAAGTTAATAGGATCATGTCCAATGATAGTATTTTATATTTACAAACCATGTCCAACGATAGTATGTTATATAATATCAGTGGCCTTGACTTATTTTTTGTGAGGTCTCCAGGCCTATAAAGTTGAAAGAGGTTATATTTGTAATGGCAGGGTGTAGCTTGGGCATTGATGGCAAAGAGGATTGATCCTCCAGATCAAAATTGCACTTGAGTATATTGTACACAATACTGTACTTGGTGACCTATTTTTGGGTCACTGTGACCAAATGATTATGGAGTTTGGTGCTTGTCCAAGTTTATTGTTTTTCTTCAATAGCTAGAAAAGTTATTACCTTATTGGGGCACATGTTTTGGACCTAACAACTTCTTAATCTGACTAGAAGGTCAAGGTCCAATGGCCAGTTGGAATATGGGGGTCATCTTGTGAATTATCTGTACCCCACAGTTTTTAGTTAGGCCCATATAACTTTGAGGACTTATAAAGTGTATGAAAATCTACCTTGACGTTAATGTGGGTGGCGCCACCTATAGTATTATGTAATATATGAGTCAAACTGTGTTGTGATCAGTCCAGCATCCTTAATTTTGTATGGACCTTCATGAAATTTAGTGGGAATGTAGAAGAGTTCAAAATCTCAGTTGCTTGTGATACTTTCTGCACCACTTATAATTTGACGGAAAATTGAGTTAAATGTCTTAAAAGATACAATATTCCATATTTCAAAAATTATTGGATAAGACACACAAAACTTACAGGATATATAGGTCATGGCCAATGATAATATGTTACATAAGTGATCTTGACCTATTTTGTTAGGTCACCAGACCTGTTAAGTTGGAAGAGATGATTTTTTAGCAGGGTGCAGCTTGGACATCAATTTCAAGAATTGAGCTTCCAGTTTAACATTGCTCTTGAGTACATTGTATATAAAATTCTACATGGTGACCTACTTTGGGTCACCTTGACCCAATGATTGTGTGACCTTGACTTATTTTTCAAGGTCATTAAGCACTTAACAAAAGGATGTCTAATTCAACATCTTGAGAAAGAAATAGGCAAATGATTACCACAAATGTGTATCATGTGGAAGTTTGATATTGCATAATGTGGATGACCTCAAATAATTTTTTGAGTTCATGGTGGGAATAGAATACAGGAAATGATTTTTTTGGTGATGGTGGTCAGAAGAGCATTAGGCCCATGGACCTCTTATTACATTTTCAGCTGCTTCTTTAGGACTGTCAAATGGCATGTTTTGATTTTGCACATGGATGTTCCTCAGGTGGTCCTCTGCTAAGTTTGGGAGAGAGATGATGATGAAATAATTTTTCTATATTTTTTTTTGAAAAAAGAAAGAGATTTTATTATTCTCAAGAACCACTTGGTTGATTGCTTTGACATTGTGTGCATGGTCACCAGTGGTCATGTAGTTTACAATTAGTGTAGAATGCCCATGAAATCGAGTTCAGTTAACTCACTTGATTCCTGAAAACCTGGCGGTCCTGTGGTTCCATCTCTCGGTTCCTTTGGAACTGGAGGTGGCTCCCAGTGTGCACCCTCCTTGTATCATCCTTCCTCTTTTGGGTGCCATTACTGGCTTGCTCTTTTAAGTTGAAGCTCCGTGAACTATTGTTCACCCTCACTGTTTTTGTGCTTTATGTACATTCCCTTCTTCGGAAAATCATTTCTTAGCGGTCCAAGACTGTTCAGAGACCTAGATAGCTGATATCTGTGCTATAGATAGCTATTGTATTTGTGTCTTTTTGTCCAAAATGACTTCCTAATAGTCAGTACCTCAGTACATTGACCTTAGATGACTTTAGAGACTTGTCTGACTTAAGTAGATCAACTTTAGACGTGATTGACACTGAAAGAGCTGAACAAAGGTGACATTGGCATCATTTTGACGTTGACAGGTTCACTTGAGTCTGTGCATGCAAGGTCAGCTGAGCACAGGACTCACAATCCTCTTGGTTCACTACATGGTGGAGCTATCATTTTCTGATTTTAAACATATTATCAATATTAGGTCATATCTGTCAGGTTTTATGCACATGAGCATTGTGACTGTACAACAGGGATAGCAGCAAGTCTGACATTAAGAATATCTTGGTACTTCAGCTGAGCACAGGACTGGTACAGTCCTCTTGTTTGTAGCATTTATGAATTATTTCGTATTTTTGTATTTTTTTTTCAACTTCTCCAGAGCCAGATGCTGGATTCTCTTCAAACTTTGTAGAAATTGTAGCTTGACTCAATCTCCACCAAGGCTGTTTACTATGTGGGAGTATACTATCATTTGTTGATCTTTCCAAACAAATTGTTTGAAATCATGTAATGATCAGCATGAGAACATATTTGTATGGTTATATACCAATACACATTCATGTTTATTTCTATTTTTGTCCAAACTTTGAACATGGGGGTATTAATACCTCCATGCTTTGAACTAGGTTGGCTGGAACTGAAGTGGGGTTGAACTTTAGGTGAGCCTGTATTAAGTTTCTTCAAGTGACTGTTCTCTGGTGAGTTTTGAATTCTGCCCCCTCCGCCCTCCGCCCTCCCCCCTCCCCCTCCCCCCTCCCCCTCCCCCATTTGTGGAATACTGTTAACAAATTTTCATCTACAAAGCCACTTGGCCACTGGTTTTTAAACTGCTAATAATCACTTCTGAGTACCCATAGAACAGGTTAGGATGTGTCTTTGGTTGACAGTATTAAGGTCAGCTGAGAGACGGGCTGTTCAGGCAGCCCTTGTGTTCAAATATATATTGTGTTTTTATTTGTGACCTGTGAGAAAGTGAGAGACTGCATTTAAAATATATGTGTACACGTCCATTAGAAATTTATTCTTATGCATACTATGTAGCCACCATGATGTCAATTTGCTCATAGTTACCTTGATGTTCCAGTCTACAGGGATGAAGTGCTAAGCACTTATTGATAAATGCAAATTACATGTATGTACATGTTAAACGCTGAGGGATTTCCAGTTTTTTTAAAAATAAACATTGTCAACATAGGAATATAATAAAGACAGCCTCGACATAGTCCATAATAGCCAGGTGGAATTTGTAAAACAGATACATGTCTGGCTGCATGTAAAAAATGTCTAATGCTAGGTTTACAAGAAATCAAAGGGAAGAACCAAGATGAGTATGTCACACAGAGGAAACATTTCCAAGTCAAGGTATATAACAAAACATACGACATATATCAAGATTGTTTATTTCATTTTGAGTGGCAGTTGGAAGGATTAGTCATTGATGTTGACAGGATAAATCGGTTGTATGAGGAACTAGGTTTACATAGAAAAAGGGTTCAGTGGTCTTGTGTTGCACTTGATATGTCCATTCACTCATGCTCTAGGAATGGAAGGCTTAATTCTCAGGAGAGCAGACACAGGTGGAAGGGACAAAAGGTCGTCGTGAAGCTCTCTTTGTCTGCCATCAAAATTACTGACTCCTTGTTTCATGGAACGCACAATATAAGTTGAAATTTTTGCATGGAATATATTGGTAAAAGTAGCCTGATAAGTTAGCTGCAGAATTTTATTATTCGTTTTATAGACAATGAAATAATGAGTGCAAATTAACCAGGCAATGTTTTATTGTATTAAAACTAACAATACAGTCAAACTCATAATATCATGCTAAAATTTAAATTGACATAGTATATGTCCATCACATGCAAACTGTTTACAGAGGCCTAACGTGCATGAATTTTGCCAGTCTTGTCAACCTTCTGTTACAAATATTGTATACTTTACCATGCTCTCAAACTTGAGATTACACCTTTCTGTACAAGACAGAACTGAATATATACATAAAAAGTACAAATGTTTTTTTGATCTGTACTTTAAACACATTGAAATACATTGGAGTCGAGAATTGTTCAACCAATCTTGCCCCTCAGGCAAGTGCAGAAATATACCTTAATGGTCACAGCTCTCATATTCATTTAGAAATTGAACTTCATAAGCCCATCGCCAAACAGTGATATATTTTCAGAGGTTTCTTCATGGAAAATGAAATACAGTAGTTCCTGCTATCGAAGACCACCCCTAATGTCAGTGAAAATTAGTCTCATTCTGCAGGTTGTCTTAATGCTTTCAGTGCCAACTGTGACTTAAGTTGAACTACTAAAAGAGAACTGCTCTGAATTATAATAAGGGTGCTAGATTCATGTTGATTCATGTTCCTTGTAAAAAAGACTTGATGCAAGTACCAGCATGCCAGTAGTGACGTAGACGATAATGGTCAACAGCTTTCCTTGCCATGCTGTGTGCACATGCATCCAAAGCATGCCAAAGTAAGGTGTTGACTCAGTCCAAAATGTTGCACTGAAAGAGTTAAAATACAGGTAAACTTATTATAGAAATACTATAGTATCATGGAGGGCTGTATCGAAAACATAGAGAATCTTCCATGGCTGAGTGTGAGTTACTATTTTTCTCTCACGAGTGACTGCAGGTCACGAGTCATTATCCCCACCAACAAGGATCTCGAATGAGAGCCAAATAGTGACTGACTCACCAGCTATATAAGTTTTTGTTTATTCTATGTTTAATTGGGTATTCATCACACAAAATATGCCCTTGACCTATTTTCAACTTGATTTTTGGTATGCGGTGTTTGTTTACATTCATTGTAGTTCTTCAATGTCACATGTGAGGTATAATCAAACATCCCTCATGCACATTTGATTTTGTCTATATTTTCATGCACTTTGTCACTGATGCAGGCAAGTCACAATTTAGTTGTAACAATGTTTAGGTCATGTGATCTACAGTGAGTTACTACTTTTGAATTTCACTGTAGAAAATGATGATTGACCCTCAAACATAGAATAAATATACAGTCTCCCATGAGAGGTAATTTTCAGAGCAGGTACCACTGTACTGGACAAGTTGAAATCTTAGCGCAGTGCACGTTTGTAATCTTTCCTTTTTGGCTATAAACATTTAATTTATTTGAGAGTTAAATCAGTAGAAAAATAAGAAAAGACATACAAGTGTGAAAGTGAGCTGTGTCAATAGAGTACACTGTGGTATAAGGTAAGAAGGAGCAGAAATTTCAACTTATACAGTACTAATAGAAACACTGCCTTTGGACCCTACCCATGGAAACTGCTACTCCAGCTCCACCTGTTCTTCCTGATGTGGTAGTGACACAAGTAGTACATGCAGAAATGTTGGCTTTGCTTTTATTTGCACAAACTAAGACCTGAATATTGGCTTCACTGTATTACTAACATCTGTCCACATGCTGTTTATATGTGCCTTATGTTTTGTCTTCCAATAAGAAAGCTTCAGATGTTAGAAGTTTTAAACTATACCTTCAGGAAAAGTTTACAATTAATTTCAGTTTGTACAATACTTGCCACTAGTGTAATTTGGTACAAAAAGGGGTCAGGTGGTCTTTATTGTGTGCTTTTTAAAATCCAAACCCAGGGTACCCAGTGGCACCTGTGCCCCCAGTTCTTCCAGTATTTCCGGTGGCACCAGTGGCTCCGGTAAGCCCAGGTGCTCCAACATCTGGACCAGGGAACCCTGTTGCACCTGTTCTTCCTGGGATACCACCACCATCACCCTTTCGTCCAGTTTGGCCCGTAGCTCCCGCGTTTCCAGGTGCTCCCCAAGGTCCTTGTGGTCCGGGTGACCCAGCTGGTCCACTTGGTCCAGCAGGTCCTGTTAATCCCATAGGACCTGGTTGTCCTCTTGGACCCACAAATCCTGGGGCTCCATCAGGGCCTGGTTGGCCTTTAGCACCTATTCTGCCGCCACTTGGTCCTGGTGGACCTGGATATCCTGGAGGACCAGGGGGTCCACGTGCAGGTCCTATTGGGCCTTCTCCGCCTCTTGGCCCTGGGTTTCCTTTTTGCCCTCTTGCTCCCGTTCGACCGCTTGGACCTATTGGACCTCTTGGACCTGGAAGACCTGCTGAACCCCATCTACCTTGTGCACCAGTGGCACCTTGTCTACCCATTGGCCCTGTAGCTCCTGTGGGACCTCTCATGCCTGGGGGACCTCCACCAAGACCAGTGGCCCCTGTGGGACCTGGTAAACCAACCTGGTTGCTCGATCTACCATTTCTGCCCCTTGAACCAGCATGCCCCTTTGCACCAGTTGCTCCTGTAGCTCCAGTTTGTCCGGCGTTGCCAGGAGATCCCCTCATTCCTGCAAAACCGGGTGCACCAGCAGGTCCTATCCACCCTGGGGCTCCTTGATATCCGGTATACCCTGTTGCTCCCGTACGTCCAGGTGCACCAAAATCAGGACCAGGTGGCCCAGATGGACCTGGATATCCTTTAGGTCCTGGAGGTCCTGCATTACGACCTGGCTTACCAGGCTGTCCAGGAATCCCTGAACGACCTGCAGGCCCTGTTGGTCCAGGCAAGCCACGACTTCCAACAGGTCCAGCAAAACCAGGTGCACCACGAGGACCTCTAGGTCCCCCCTGTCCTCTAGGTCCAGTTGATCCAGTTGAACCAGTTCGACCCATGGCACCTCTTATGCCTGTGGGTCCAGGTGGACCTGCTCGACCTTCTCTTCCAGCTCGACCCCGAGAACCAGTTGCACCAGTGGCCCCTGTAGCCCCAATGTAGGTCCCAGGAGGTCCATCTATACCAGGACGCCCACTTGGACCTGTAGAGCCTGTAGCACCAGTGCGACCCAAATATCCTGTAAATCCCCTCTCACCGGATGGTCCACGTGACCCTGGTTCTCCCCTTGGTCCAGCCTCACCAGTAGGTCCTGGACTTCCTGCTTGACCACTTGGACCAACTGGGCCTGCAGGTCCAGGTCTGCCATTTGGTCCTGGTGGACCAGCAGGGCCAGGTGGACCTCGAAGGTTGTTTCTGTTTGAAGCTAAAATTGAAAAGAAATAATAAAAGTAAAAATGAAAATTTAGATCAGATGTGTATGATAAATGTGTTTTTTTTGTGGAAAACAAGTAAATTTAATGAGAGTGCTAAGTTTTTAAACAACCTCAGCTTTTCTAAACATAAAAAGAATTGAAATAATTTGATCTCCAGAAATTAAGGTTTCATAAGTTGGTGCATTAATGATTGCATTTTTAGCTCAGCTGACTGATTGGAAGGGCAGAGCTTTTAAGAGGCCGAGTTGTCTGTCCATTCACAATTACATTTTCGATTTCCTCCCCAAAACCGTCTGCCAGATTCACTTCAAATATGGGGGTAATGTACCTTGGGTGGGTCTCTACCAACTTTGCTCAAATGGTCGTGCTCCAGTGATTTTTTGATTTTTTATAATTTTTTTTTTCAGGCAAATCTTTTCTCCAAAACCGCTCACCCAATTGCTTTGATATCATACAGGAACAGTCCCAGGGACCCCTAATTCTTAAATGGTTCACCAGGTGGCACTGCAAATTTTTCCTATTTCTTCATGATTTTTTTGTGTGTTTTCACTATTTTCAACTTCTCCAGAACCATCACTCAGGTTGAGCTACAACTTTGCGGATATGTTTTTTGCGGCAAGGTCAAACAAAGCTGTTCACTAGGTGACATTGGTTTAGATTTCCAATTTTTAAGGAATTTTTTCATTTCGGGTACTTATTGGTAAATGCACCTTTGTTATTGATTACTATGTAAGTCAATGGGCAGTCTAATTCACATTTTTGACTTCTTCTGCAAAATCGTTGTTCAGATTGACTTCAAGTGTGGTGGCAGTGTACCTTGGATGGGTCTCTAGCAGATTGTTCAAATGGTCATGCTCCAGTGATTTTTGGATTTTTTATGATTTTTTTGGTTCTTTTTGGGGGCAAATCTTAAAAAATCTTCTTCACTGAAACTGCTCACCCAATTGCTTTGATATCACACAGGAACACTCCTAGGGACTCTTAGTTCTTAATTTGTTCACCAGGTGGCGCTGTAATTTTTTTAATTTTTGTTTTGTTTTTTGTTTTCTTGCCATTTTTGACTTTCCCTCCAAGACCGTCACTCATGTTAAGCATAAACTGGGTGGATATGTTCTTTGTAGAAGGGTCAAACAAAATTGTTCACTAGGTGACAATGCTGTGGATTCCTGATTTTTCACTATTTTTTCAATTCAGTTACTTATCTGTAAATGCTCCTTTCCTATTGATTGCTATGCAAGTCGATGCATTCTAATGCTAATTCACAGTTTCAACTTCTTCTCCGAAACGGTCATTCAGATTTACTTCAAACTTGGTGGCAATGTACTTTTTGTGGATCTCTAGCACATTTGTTTAAATGGACATTCTCCATTGATTTTTGCTTTTTTTATGATTTATTTTTGGTTCTTTTTCGGGGCAAATCTTAAAAAATTGCAAGGGTATATATACATATCAGCTGGGCACAGGACTGTCACAGTCCTCTTGTTGCATTTTTTGTGATTTAATTGTTAATTTTTTTGCCAAATCTTAAAAAATCTTCTGTGAAACTGCTTGGCCAATTGCTTCAAAATTGCTTAGGGAGACTTTTGGGGACTGAGATTGTTCAAATGGTCAAGCTCCATTGGTTTTTGGATTTTCATTAATTTTAATGTTCAGTTTTTGGCAAAATATGAACAAATCTCCCAAACCCACATGACCAGTTGTTTGGAAATTGGATAGGAACACTTCCGGGTACCCCTGGACCAGGTTGTGACTTATTATAGGTTTAAAGGTTTGAACAAATCATTTTCCTTCAATTATGAACAGGGAAATAACAGGAACTCTGCCAGACTTATCAGCAGATTATATCATGGATTGTCTACAATCCAGAGGGTATATAAGACTTGTATGTACAGTGTACATGGTTTGCCTAGACTAGCATTTCTTTTTGTGTATTTTAAACCCAAAGGTAGGTACAAGCCATCATATAGGAGAACTTGTATGCATACATACAGGTATATGTATTGTTAAGAAAGCGATTTATGAAGGACTGTGTTATGAATTATATAACAATATCTATAAATGCCCAAACTGTAAATTGAAGGCTATAACATTGTCACTGCCACACAAGAAGATTAAAAATAAATATTTATTTATATGGCACCTATAAGGCCGACACTTTCTCACTAACAAAGCCTTTTTTCTTTGGCGCTAATAAAACTTTATACATTTTCACTAGCACACACGCACACACACATATATGTACATGTGTATATAAAAAATATCCATAAATATGAAATAACCTATGCTTGAAGACATGATTTACAATATTTGGTGCAAGTACCATAATAGCTTCAATCTCAGAACTTGCAAACACACAACTGCACTGTTTATTTATTCACTTAATATTTACCTTTTATAAGCATATAAAGATTAACATTTTTCTTCATGTTCAAGCTGTAGGTATTTTGACAAATTATTTAGCACCTTTTTGCATCTTTTATCCAAAAAAAAAAAAAATATCTGATCAAGTTACAGATACAATATGTCAACTCACATGTTTCCAAAGTGCGGATTGCCGACTGCAAACTTAGGATGTCATGTTGAAATCGCAGAATTTGATTGCTGGCAGATCGGTTGGAATATGCAAGATACTCAGTGAGATACTTGGCTGTGTCGTCATTGAGCTTCTTGATTTGTTGCATCCGGCTGAACTGCACTTCCAGGTTGGTGCTTTGGGCCAGTGTAGCAGGCATGCACAAGCCCAGCAGGGCTAGGGTGACCAGGCTAAAGACACCCATAGTCTGGCTATGGACAAACAGTCTTTGAAGCAGTTGCTCTGCAGGCCTTGGTGGCAAGTTGATCTTGCCTGTGTGTCTTTGCTTGCCCAGCTAGGTATTAGGAGTTTTCACACAGAGTCCTGTTTCTGCGCTTGAAAGAAGACTGTCTCAGCTGGCTGGTTGGCCAGATCCACTGCGCTTGCAAGTACTTATCGGCACCTCTTTATTCAGTGCCTGGGTCAAGAATACGTATTTGGTTGTCGTGACGTGCAGCACAATGTACACCTGTCAGCCTTTCATACACAAATCAGCAAGTCTGTCACACAAACTGAAGTTGGCAAAAATTAGTTGAGCTTGGGCTGTCACTCAAACCCTGGGAACAGTCTGTTCTCAGTGCACCTTCCCATATTTGGAAGATCATAGTCACTTGGCAGGATGAATGACAGGCAGCATTTTTTCCTATCTTATTTTTTGTAAACATGATCTGGTTCCTCTTGGTGCTTTTGAATGGGCAGGGTGGATGTCCTGGCTTCGTGTTCATGGAGCATTAATTTTAGACACTAAACCAAGTTAACCTTACATACTTGGGGCTGCATTTTTGCCTACATGTCGGTAGAAAGTGGGTGTGAAATTAAGAAAGGCATTTTAAAATCAACATTAAAATAAAGGAGTTGCCTTCATTTTATGATATTTTTTTCCTTTTTTTAATCTTATTGCAATCAGAAATACAGAGGATGAAAAACACAGACTTGTATAAACACGCATAAATTGGGAGTTACTCAGAGGCTTCCTTACATTGAATTTCAACCAGTGCAATAATTATGTATAAATTTCATTATTACAATACTTGAAATACAACATTGTTTCCTGTGATTTGTAGGCACTATAAATCTGAATGCACAGGAAAATGAAGAGAAAGGCCCAAAAGCATCATGAATACAGGATCATTTATGTGTCTGTGCAGTTTTCCATGCACAACTTTGCTCAACATAAACCAGCCTTGACATACGAGTGAAATTTAATTGTCACATATATGTACACCATTATTACAAGATAGTCACTCTTGTAAAATTGTAGTGGCTTCTGTAAGGAAAAAAAAAAGGTGATTATATCATGTTGTATAAGTTATATATTTCGTGACAGGATAACTACTCTGCAGATTCAGTCCCTGAGCAGCTCTACTCAGTAATATTTTAATGGGTCTATTAAGGAAATATCACTTAGGAAAATTCAATTCTGGGGTCAATAAGGGAAAGTGAATGCTCAGGAATATGAATAATTAACCCTTTCCCCCTTAAACTGGGCAAAAGCGGCTGGTGGTCAAATGTTGTCTGCTTCAGCATTTTCAACTAATTTCAACAGTGATGAAAAACAATTTTGACTGAGAATTGGAGATGAGCCCTATGAGGATCACATGCCCCAGGTCAACAGCTTTCCTTGGCATGGGTTGGGCACTTAATTTAAAGGGGAAAGGGTTAAAGACCATGAAACCATAAGTATTTGGCAAAGAAACTCACAGTTCACTGTGTGGGAAGCTGGCATACATTAGAGAACATGTGGTAACAAATGGACACATTGGATCAAAATAATTTTTTTTTTTTCCTTTTTTTTTTTTTTTTTTTTTTTGCATAGAGACAATAATTTCAAGCCATATGTACATATTACATCTAGCTTTTTAAACCTTCCCTGCACAAATCACTCAACAGCTTTCAGATGTAAGTTAATTTTCAGCTCTATATTTTTCATTGCACTTAAATTTTTGCTTGATAGAAAACATTTTTGTTAAGAGTTACAGATCATGACCTGCAATGACAGCATGTCAAAGGGCAACAGCAATTTTGAGACCTTTCATTCACTCGTCAGGGAAGATTCAGCCATTTACAACATGCTTTATCTGAGCTACTAGCTTTATTTACCCATCCCCTCCCCCCTAAACTGGCCAAAACTGGCTGGTGGTCACATGTTGTCTGCTTCAGTGTTGTCAACTAATTTCAACAGTGATGGACTGAGAGTTGTAGATAGACACATCAAGAAAACTTGCCCAGATGAACAGCTGTCCTTGACATGGGTTGGGCCCTTAAATGCTCAACCTATGCCAGGGAAAGTTGCTGATTCAGTCTTAATTCAAGTGGGAAAGGGTTCAGAGAGGAATAACTTAATGTCTAAGTGACTGTGATGACATCTACCTTGAACATGTGGTCATCCTGTAATGTTTTCTTCATTGTTAGTGGCATTTCAATACATGTGTTGTGGGAGTTTGTGGTCAGTGTGATTGTGAGTACAGTTTGATGTCTGTGGTGTGTGGTTGAGGAGTATAGTCTGTGGATTTTGCGGTTATGTCAGTTTCATCTAGCAGATCAGACTGATCTGTCACTACAAACACATATTATACCACATGGTTAAAAAGAATCACCACCAAACAATATTTGGACACAAAGGCAGCACTTGATTCAACACGTAGAATGTCTCATTCGCATACAAACAAAAAACCACGACCCAAGAGAAGGGGGTGTAATGGACCCTGACATACCAACACTAGTTTCAAACATATTTGTGAGTAAGAAGCATGTAGACTGAGACTTTCCACAAAATCTCTGTATGTGATTGTCGTATGGAATTTAAATTTAATTTGTATGGAGAAGCTGTTTATTTTGTAGCCTCCAGCTTGCTTATGTTGAACATGGTTGTGCTGCATGGGTGCAGGTGGTGGAAGCCTATGGAAATTGCCTCAAACATTGCAGGCTTCCAAAAAATAACTTTTAGCCATCTTCAGTAAGATGCACTGGTGATCATGGTGTCATTATGCCAAGTAGTTTACATACAACTCTGTACTTTCATGATAAAATTGAGCCCAGAAAGTGGTGAGACTTTGAGTGGGTGTTGACAGAGTCAGTTTGAGTGTGTGTTTGATCACCGAGTCATCCACCACATGACTCTGCTGGTTCTTGGCTCCAGATGTGAAGAAAGGTAATACTATTTTGTTTAACACATCAGAGCATACAAGTGCTGGTCCCTTCACTGGCCAATGTTACGACAAAAATTGACTGACACAATACTGTAAAAATGGCCCAAGTACTTGTCACATGTCACACATATAGACAATCAAATGATTTGGGACAGATTTGAATACAAAAAAACTAAGAATGAATTTGCTTCGAAGAGCTGCCATGCTTAAAAATGAATCAACTGATCTCCATGAAATCAGTGTGAATCAATTTAGTTCAAACTAACAGGAAGATTTTTTTTTTGTTTAGCAGTGTTTTGCTTCTTTCAATGATTTTTGTGGATGCAAAATGAAGAAGTTGTCAAAATCAGAAGAAAAAAAAAACATTTGTAATCTTCATGAAACAAATCATCACATTTGAATAAAGGAAATACTGCCCCTGATAGTAGTTATGGTTATGGTATAAAGTATCATTTTGAAGTTTTTCAGGCTTAGATCTCTAATATTTTTTTCAGTGCACTTGTTTAAAAATTTGGAAGAGACCCTGCACTAAAGTGCTCCATGTGCTTTTAAAAATTATTTTGTTAACTTTGATAGTATATCTTTGCTTATAAATGACAAAGCTGTAAAACAGAGGAATTATTCAAATCCCTTAAAAATAATATAGAAAATCAGGCTCCTTCAATACTGGCCAGTACTTTTTTTTTATCTCCCTCAACACATTTCACTTTAACGTGTATCTGTAATTTCTTTGGAAAGATGTAAAAATATTTCAATTTTGTAGAACTTACCTCCATATTTTCATGTTTGTCGTGCTCCCAGGGAAGAATAGGATTTCCTGTGATGCCTCATCAGAAACACTGTCTTTCTTCTTTTTCTTTTATGTTTGGTACGCATAATCTACAAATCCTTCTCATGTAAGTTTCATCATGGAGGACAGAAACTACTATTATTGCTCCATGGTTTCTTCGTGCTCCATTGATTATTAGATTTTTCATGATTTTTAACAATTGTTTTTAGTTGTTTGCTGATTCAGCAAATTTGACATGTTGGTTTGTGTGTGGGGGCAAGGGTGTGTTATGCATTAAAAGAGTAGTTATTGGTTCAAGTATCTGGGCCACAGTAATATATTTCCTTATAAAATAGTGTCTGCACTGAAATTCCTTTAATATTAAATATACATGAAGCTTCATGAAACACACACATATAACTTGACCTAAAGGTCGGTCATGTAGCAAAAGTGGTTCACCAGGTCAACTATCTGGGTCACAGTGGTAAAATCATGTAAAACTGAAATGTAGCAATTTCAGGGGGTAGCTTTCAAAAATGAACTTACTTAAATTGTGACAACACATTACCATGATATATGTCTTTCTTCAAATGAAAGTGTAGGAAATCAGGTACTTAGTACTTTTTTACTTTTTATTCTTACAACTTGTCCAGGACTTAAAAATTGATAGACAGTTTCATTCCTTTTACTCATAAATAATTATTCCCACATGTACTGCCCTTCATATTTTCAAAGTGATTGCCATGTTATAACGTGACATATTGGTGAAGCCGTTTTACAAAGGATTGTTATGAAGAAAAGTCTATATATATATCACTATCAAGCTTTAAAAAAACAAAACCAAAAAATGGTGATGATGGAGCAGATAAGATAAGATGTGAAACCTTTTCTTCAACTCGATATCCCAATCAGCCTTAACTCTAGTTTTCATTGGGGTTCAGACATAAAACAGAGCAAACGCATGGACATGATAACTTACACACAGGGTGCAATACAAGTATATATGTACAGTGCTCCCTCTTTTTACGCCCCTCATTACAAGGTGGTTTCTGATATAACACAGTGTGTACCATGGTCCCCAGTGACATAGTTTTCCTATTACTTCTATCTTAAAAGTCCCTCTGTTACAAGGCGTTTTTTTTTTTACAACATGGTCTGTTCTGTGGATCCCAACACCAGCGTTATAAAGAGGGAGCACTGTATATATATATATGTATGTATGTATGTATGTATGTATGTATGTATGTATGTATGTATATATATATATATGTATATGTATGTATGTATATGTGTGTGTGTGTGTTTGTGTATATATATTGATATATATATATATTGATATATATATATATATATATATATATATCTTCAGTCACACACACATGTAAACTAGTCTTTCAGTTACTGTCCACATTGATATACTTTTTTTGCCAAAATAAGCTACAAAAAATTAGATGTCTAAAATTGGATAGACTGGAATAAGATTTAAACATGATACCAGGGATCATGTCATTGATGCTCTAAATTGGCTTGGTGATTGACTATGTTGGATGCCTACATTGAGATTATTCCATGCTTGGGTACCTCTGTAGAAAAAGTCCAGTTGAGTTGGTTTGTGTTTGGTTGTGGTAATGATAGGTTTTGATTACCTTGACTGATTTGTCGGTCAGCTGAGTGAGTCTTTGTCCGTCATTTGTCTGCCCATCCATCGTCTGTCATCCACCGTTGACATGTTTGACATCTACACAATTATCAGCCAGATTCACTTCAAACTTAGTGGGAATATACCCTACGTGAATCTCTACCAACTGAGCCAAATGGTCATGCTTCACGTATTTTTATGAATTTATTTCTGTTTATTTTTTTTGGCAAAATCTTTAAAATCTTCTCGGAAACTGCTTGGCCAATTGCTTTAAAATTGCAATGGGACACTTCTGGGGAACCCAAGACCATAATTTGTTCAACAAGTGGCACTGAATGTTCTTTTAAATGAATTTTTGTGTTTTCCAATTTTTTCCTTTTCTCCAAAACCATATCTCAGATTGCACTGAAACTTTATGTAAATGTGCCTTGTGGAAGGGTCAAACAAACTTGTTGACTAGGTGGTAGTGCTGTGGATCTTTAGCTCAGCTGACTTGTCATCCAGCTGAGCTTATTTTATAACTAGTCATCCATCATTCATACTTTTGATTTCTCAACATTGTATACAAAGATCAACTTGACAGACTTAAACAATGTGTTAATTTCAGTGTTGGATAAAGCATTCAAAGGTGGCACATGTCAGTATATTAAAATATCTGGTGCTGAGGCTAAATTTGGTAAAGGTAAGAACAAAGGAATATCTTACACAAATCAAGAGTGTGCTCAAATGATAGAATACATTATCAACAATGCATACTTTTGCTTTGGAACCAGAGTCTATCAACAAATAGTATAGGCATAGCAGTGGGAACAGATCCAGCCCCATATATTGCCAACCTTTATTTACATTTTTATGAATCAAAATGGATGGAGGAATTGGCAAAAACAAACTTTACAGCTGCAAGAAGACGATATTCTCACACAAGAAGATTTATAGATGACCTGTGTGCTTTAAACAATGGAGATGAAATAAAGAGGAATTGGAAAAACATATACATGTATCCCAAAGAACTAATATTAAATCTAGAAAATGAAAGTGATACAAAAGCTACTTTGCTTGATCTAGATATAGAAATAAAAAACAGCCAGTATGTAACAAAAATATTTGACAAGAGAGACCAGTTCAAATTTGCTATTATCTCCTACCCTGATCTGACAGGAAACATTCCTGAGAAACAAGCATATGGAGTTTGTATCAGACAAGTCATACGTATTGCTAGAAACACCACACTTTTTGGCAATTTTATCAATAGGGTTAGAACTTTGTTGCATAAACTACAACACAAAGGTTATAAAAAACAACAACTACACAAAACTCTGTTGAAATGTTTCCAGAGATATGAGCAAATACCTAATAAATACAACACTAATTCAAGAACATTAGTCAAATTGTGTCAAGATGGAGTTTGAAATGACAAAGCATAGTCCTCAAAGTGTTTAGAGTGGTAAGAGGGAAAGTACCCAGGTTAAAGTATACTTAACCCACCTAAAAGATTTGCTCTAGTCCGTCTTAAGCCGGAAAACCGTGATCATACTCACTTTTTGCAGGATTTCTTTCTTTTCAATCTTAATCCAGTACAGGAAGAGGTGGCTTTCAGCTAATCCCTTAATACACTTTGCCTCATAACACCTGTAGTCAATTTTATGGTGCTAAAAATTGTATTACTATTTACCTGTTTATACCAGTGTTGGTATGGTGGAATAGTGTATGAAGCTTGCAAGTTTCAAAGGAGACGTCCGTCCCTCTTTTCGTTCGTCTTCCACTATTCACATTTCTGACTTCTCCAAAACCACTGGTCATTTTTACTTGAAACTTGGTGGGAATGTACCTTGGGTGGGTACCTTCTAAGTTTGTTCAAATGGTGATGCTCCAGTGTTTTTTGGATTTTTAATTTTTTGTTTTTGGTTCTTTTTTTATCAAATATTAAAAAATCTTCTCTGAAACAGCCAAGCCAATTGCTTCTGAATTGCATAGGGACACTTCTGGGGACCCCAGACCTTTATTTGTTCAAGAGGTGGTGCTGCAATTTTCTATGAAATTTTGTGTGTTAATGCTACTTTCAATCTCTCCAAAACCATCACTCAGATTGTTCTGAAACTTGGTGGAAATGTAGTTTGTGGAAGTGACAAACAAAGTTTTTCAGTTGGTGGTGATACTCCAGTGATTTTCAGATTTTTAGTGGGTTTTTTTGTTCATTCCTTGACCAAATGTAAAAAATCTCCAAAAGAGCTAAACCAATTGCTTTCAAATTGCACAAGGACAATTCTGCAAATTATCAAAATCAAGGAAAATGAGCAAGGGGATATGTACATGTTATTAACAGTGATGTTGGATGATATCATTGTGAAGTTTACAGGACCACATGAGTCTTTGCATTAAGGTCAGTTCTGCAGAGGTCTGTCATAGTACTCTTGTTCAATTTGAGTACTTCTCGCCCGATGCATTGATTCCTGTTGATTACAGTGTGAGCCAGCCTTGACTTCTCTGAAACTGTCAGTCAGATTCACTTCAAATGTTGTGAGTACATGTGTCTTTAGTTGGTCTATACAGACTCAGACTTAAAATAAATTTATTTGACATATGAACAGGTGAGTACAACAGTATATAAGAAAATATATGAATCAGAGACAAAACATTTAACATGTATTTCAGAGATGGGTCAGGGTGACCCCAGGTAAGGATTCAATCCACTGTCTCTGAGGAAAGTTGCTTATTTACAATACCTTGCTGGATTACCTTAAATATTTTCACTGTAAAAGATAATACAGTGGTACCTGCTCTAAACACTACCTCTCGTGAAAGACCGCAATAGTTTTTAAGACCGCCATTGCAAGACAATGGCCTTCAATTTCTTTGTAAGCTCACCTGCAGTGAAAGACCACCTGCCATATGTGACCACTTTTGTCTGGCTTTAAGGATGGTCTTAAATAGCAGGTACCACTGTATATGCATAAATATATGAAAAGCGAAATTGTAGAAAGTAGTAATTGCATTAGGTGTTACATAAAAAAAAACAAACAAAACAGTGAGGCACAATACAAACTTTTTTATACTTGTTTATAAAGAAAATTTTGACATAATTAGAAAAACCATAGTATGAATGTGTGTATATTTTATCAGTTATACAGGAACGAATGCTTTAAAGCAAAAAACGGGACACAGTATCTTTTGCAATTTCTGGATCTGGTCCTATCAGATAATGGGATAGGAGGGTTCTCTTTATTGCGGGTAAAATAGGTATGATATGGTAGAGGACTTTCATATATACTTTCAAAATAAGCAGGAAGTTCATTCTTCAGATACTTATAGTAAAACTTGAGAGCCTTTAGTTGCAGCAGATGCTGTACTTTTAAAAGATGTAATTGATAGAAAAGAGGATCTGTGTGAGCATCATAATATTTAGCATGGCAAATTAAACGAAAAGCCTTTTTCTGAAGCATGACGATATGTTTACAGGAGAAACCCCAGGCACAATGTGTTAAAAATTGTCATGCTATATTGTTTGTTGGATTTTTATGAGCTTCTCTCTCTCTCTCTCTCTCTCTCTCTCTCTCTCTCTCTCTCTCTCTCTCTCTCTCTCTCTCTCTCTCTCTCTCTCTCTCTCTCTCTCTCTCTCTCTCTCTCTCTCTCTCTCTCTCTCTCTCTCTCTCTCTCTCTCTCTCTCTCTCTCTCTCTCTCTCTCTCTCTCTCTCTCTCTCTCTCTCTCTCTCTCTCTCTCTCTCTCTCTCTCTCTGGTGACTTAAACTCAGACACCTCACATGCCCAAATGTTGATTCTGTTGGTAAATTTGTTGGAGCTGCACAGCTATTGGACACATGGCCACAGTTGTACAATTTGAATTAATGCTAATTATGGACGCTTAAAAATTTACAAGTTGTATATGTTCAAAACTATTGTAGATAGATGTGCTCTTCCAAGTTGAATGCATAGATTTTTGCTGTAGATGCATCCAAAGGAGCAGAAACAAATGGAAAAATGAACAATGAACAAAGTCCCAGCATTTTAATGTATGCTTATCAAGTAAATTTAATAAAACTTGATTGTTTGAACATTTCAAACTGGAAAATGATGCCATTACATTGCAATTTATAATGCTGCAGACATTTCCAATGACCAGTGAACAAAACGTTATTAATAGCATTTCAATTGGCACAGCTATTGAAGACATGATCTCTTTACTGTCAAGCAAATCTTTTCCAAGTTTTCTTTTTTTCTTTTTTTGAGTTTCATCTGAATAACACTAGGGAAAGTGAGCAGTTTTGCATGGAGTAAAAGTAGTATTTTAGACATAAATACATATTCAGGTCACTTGAAAAGGTGTGTGTATTCTGTTTCATTGATATCTTGCTGCCAGGTTTGAAAATTTTTATATTCCCTCTCCCCAAAAAAGGGACAAGGAATAATTTCTATTTGTACTTTAAATGTTTTGCGGCAGTTTCATGAGCAAAAGACAGAAAAACTGAACAAATGCAGACCTATTTGTTCTCATGTTCATCATGGTGCATTGTGAGTGCATTAGACCTGGTCAGGACACCTTTAACGCCAGGGCATTGACCTTCTTATTTCACCTTGAGTAGGTCTGTTGACATAGGTACAGCTGTACTTGGTACATACCCAGTGAGTCGTGACTCACAGTCGTGACTTTTTTTTTCCATTTATATGTTTTTAAAGAAATAGAAAAGTAAATGCATAACTGCTTCAGCACATTGGGTACATATGAGCTACATATTCTTATTTTGTGGTAAAGAAATGAATGAATCTGTACATTAAGTTCAGTCTCTCCTTTTGAAGATTGTTGAGAAGACACCATAAAGTACAAGTATTAACATCTTCAGTCTGTGTTGCTGGAAACTTAATGGAAATAAATGTTGAGGATATGAGGCTTGTAGGATTGATTGATTTGCTTCTTAGCTCTGCAGACCACAGGTGGCAGAGCTTATGCTATTACTCATGTCTGGCCATCTGTCATTCCATCCATTCATCTGTAAACAATTTGCTTGTCAACACAATAGCATCAACAATTTTAAAGTTAGTCTCTCGAAAATTTTGGGACCTGTTCTATGAATGAGAGTCTAGGTTCCTTTTGTTTTTGGTGGCGCCACATACTGTATTATGTAATATATGGGTTGAAATGTGAGAATCTTGTGAACGTTTTAGCATCTTTAATTTTTGGTGGATCATTATGAAATGTGCTGGGATTATGGGGGAGGTCAAAGTCTAAGTTGTTTATGATACTAGTTGCGCCACCTATAATTTGATGAAAATTATGAGCCAAAATGTGTTTTAAGATATAAAGTTCCATATCTGGTAAAGTAATTGGATGAGACTTGCCAAATTTATAGGATGTATAGACCATGTCCAATACCAGAAGGCTATATAATATCAGTGACCTTGACTTATTTCTGTGAGGGCACTGTGTCTTTAAGTTGACAGAGGTGATTTTGTAATGGTAGGGTGTAGTTTGGACATCAATGGGAAAGAGAATTGAGCCTCCAGATCAAAATTGCACTTGCTCACATTGTATATCTGTACTTGGTGACCCACTTTTTGGGTGACTGTGACCAAATTATTATGGAGTTTGCGGCTTGTTGTGGTTTATTGTTTTTCTTTTACCTGTAAAGTGCTGATTTAAGACTGAGTCAACAGCTTTCCTCAGGAGACTGTGCAAAGCTGGATGTGGGAGACACATTTTGAACAGAAACAGTTTTTAATCTGAGTTGAATGTCAAGGTCAAATGGCCAGTTGGAATATAGGGGTCATCTTGTGAATGCTGTGCATCCAACAATTTTTGAGTTAAGCCCATATAACCTTTAGAACTTACAAAGTGTATAAAAGTCTATGTCAACATCAATGTTGGTGGCACCAGATGGGATATTATGTAATGTACGGGTCAAACTGTGAAAATCTGGTGAGCAGTCCAACATCCTTAAATATTGATGGATCTTCATGAAATGTAGTGGGATTGTAGAAGAGGTCAAAATCTCAGTCGGTTATGATACTAATGGTGCCACCTATAATTTGGTGGAAATTATGAGTAAGTCTTGCAAGATACAAAATTCCATATCTCAAAAAAAAAAAAAAAAAAAAATTGAATTAGAATTGCCAAAATTTATAAAATAAATAGATCATGTCCAATGCTAATGCATGTTATTCAAGATCAGTAACCTTGACCTATTTTTGTAGTGTCACCAGACCCAAGTTGGAAGTGGTGATGTGATTTTGTAATGGTAGGATGTAGTTTGGACATCAGTGTCAAAGAGAATTGGGCCTCTAAATCAAAATTGCACTTGTATACATTGTATATAAAACTCTACTTGGTGACCTACATTTTGGGTCACCATGATTGTGTAACCTTGACTAATGTTCAAGGTCATGAAGCACTTAAGAAAAGGACATTTAATTCAATATCTTGATAAAGAATAAGGCGATTGATGCCAAATGTACCAATGAGTATCATGTGGAAGTTTGATATTGTATAATATGGCTAACCTTAATTAATTTTTCAAGTTTGTGGATTGAACACATTTTGCAATGGTAGTCAGCAGAGCATTAGGCCTATGGGCTTCATAAATGTTTATTGAAGAGACACATTGTTCTTTGCATGGAATTATCAATGTACTTCATCTTATTCCTTCCAAAAAGTGCAAAAATAAATAAGTTTAAAAAAAAATGCCATGCAAGTTTTCCGCTCTGTTTTCCACATTTAAAAAAAAGACCATTTTCTTACATAGGCAAATTTTCTGGAATTTAGATTCAAATAGCATTGAAGTCGTACAGCAGGACAGAATGACACACTGTCCAGGCTTGCAATTTGGTGTCGTAACTGATAAGATGGAGAAGCATCAAAAGTAGTCTTAGTTATGCTAAAAAAAGTTCTTCCATCTACAGCCCTTGTGCTGTCAGATTGCTTAAACTGTGTGCTGGTTCAGAGAGTTGTTAGCTGAGCTGACTTGTAAGTCAGCTGAGCTTACTGTAAATGTACTTATTTTAGTGTGTATAAAGTTTCACTGTTATAACAAGAAAAAATCTTGTTATTTGAACTTTTTTCTTGTTATAACCACATTTTTCTTGTTATTTCAACTGTTTCATTATGTTGTAACAAAAAATCTTGTATTTTGAACTCAAATTCTGCATATATGAAATGTTTCATAGGTGTATTTTTGATCACTTACAATGTGTTCTACCCACCAAATGTCATACCTTTTCAATGTTTCCAAAAGCAAAAGTCAAGTAATATCCAGCCTAGCACTTCCTCAGCTCAATATATAAAGAAGCAGTTATCTGCCTGTAAAAAGTTAAGACAAGAAAAAAAGTTGAAATAACAAGATTTTTGTTCTTGCTATAACAAGAAAAAAGTTGAAATAAGAAGATTTTTTCTTGTAATAACCAGAAAAAAGTTGTAATGACATTTGTTCTTGTTATTGTAAAAAAAGCTGTAATAACAAGATTTTTTCTTGTTATTATTAGAAAAAAAGGTGAAATAACAAGATTTTTTCTTGTAATAATAATAAAAAAAGTTATGATAAGATTTTTTCTTGTTATAACAAGAATAAAAGAGAGATAAGGTTGACACCAATGAACTTTTGTACAATTTTAATTATACTAATATGGAATAGTGCAAATTTTAAAGTTTCACTTTTTTCTATAACTTATCATAAGATATAATTTTTATTTACACATAGTTGTCCATCATACATCTACTTTGCCTGCTAAACATACTGTTGTTCCATATGTCTGACTGTGCTCCACAGAAAAGTGGAGTGCCCACACAGTAACCACACTAACTTAGTCTGTCTTAGCAGGCAAACATCTACTGAATCTATTGAACAAAAGTGGAAGCATTTTAAAGTGTGTGGATGAGGCTCATTTTGAACTTTAACCTTTAAGGTCTTCCAGACATTATTGAACTCTGCCTGAGTGTATAGACCATTGAGCATCTAATGAATAATGGCCACACATGATAACTTTTTAAAACATGTCAAGGTGTGTTTTGAACTTTAAATGTTACATTAATTTAGAGTTGCCCTTTGTGGTTGAATAGATTTGTAGGATCAAGACAATTGCGGACACATTCCTATTCAAGATAGAAAATTAAGCATTAGCTGTCACTTGCAGAGGATTGTGGCAGAAGTTTGATAGTCAGGATTCTGTGTTTCCATCACTTTTCCTGGCAATTTGCAACTTTATAGCTTTAAGACTGGTACATGTTGGAACAACGGATTTTTAATATGTACATGCATGCACACCGTATTAGTGTTTGAAAAAAAAAACAACAACAAAAAACACACAAAGAAATGTAAGGTTTTTTTTTTAGCTCAGCTGATAGGTCAGTCAGCTGAACTTTAAGGATGGAACTGCATCCATCATTATCCACAATAACCTTTTTGGCTTCTACAAAACCGTTAGCCAGATCCACTTCAAACTTAGTGGAGATCTACCTTGGGTAAGTCTCTACCAAGTTAAATCCACTTTTTTTGGATTTCTAATAAATTTTTTGTGCCCCCCCCTCCCTTTTTTTTTTTTTTTGTAAATTCTTTAATACATCTTCTCTGAAACCACATGGTCAATAGTCTTGAAATTGTACAGGGACACTTCTGAGGATCCCCATACCTCAATTTGTTCAACAGCTGGTGCTGGAATTTCTAACAGAGTCGACTTGTGAGTCAGTTAAGCTTACAAAAGGAGTGGGTCATTGTCTGTTCTCCATATCTGTCCTCCATTTTCCATTGTCCATCATCTGTCCACAGTTATGTTTTCATCTTCTCCAAAACCACCAAATTCATTTCAAACTTGGTGAGAATGTACCTTGGGTGGGGTCTCTTCAAAGTTAGAGTTTGTTCAAAATTTAAACACTTTTTGGTTCATTGTCTTGAGCAAAATTAGTTGAAAATCTTCTCTGAGACAGCTTAGCCAATTGTGACAAAATTGCATAGAAAGAGTACTGGGGACCCATGACCCTAATTACAGGGTCCGCCACATGGGGGAGCCCTTTATGTTTTCAGGTTGTCCGTCCGTTCATTGCTAGCTCCTCCTATCTCATCACTTGGGTGTAGAGGTAACTATAGTCAATTACCTTATACACTCACTTCACGATCTTTGTTAGTACATAGCTGAGTGTAATACACTAGAGATGTCCGTGATTTATCAGCATACTGTGCTTATAGGATCCCCTCAGACCGTTCACTTCATCAAGTCATAATGTTTTCCATCTTTCTAGCGATTGAGATATTGGATTGTGTATCATATAAGTGCATTATTAGCAGTGTATTGTATATTGAGACATCCGTTTGTGGTTGATTGTTTGTGTTGCGAGGGTCTTAAACTAGACTGCTCCTTGCAGACGTGGTTCCATAGTGGTTATTGATTAACTTTGCAATTCCAGTTTCTATGTCATGAGTATAATTTGGTGTCTTGGTTGAGTGTGACTGGTGGGATTTGTGCCAGTTACTTTGCCTTTTGAGAAATATTATTCTCTTCCTGTGTAGTACAACATGTGTGGGTTAATAATATAACATCTATCTATGCATGCAATTTTCCCCTATCAGGACAGGTGGTTCTAATTTCTTGAGGAGAGTTCATGGTGCAAGGTACCTAAGCTGTGCTTGTTAAAGAAGGGAGTTCATCATTGAACATTATATATTGTGCCCATTAGGGGCCTCAACAGACTAGTGCCTGCTGTGGTTCATGACAAACTGGGTGATTTATCAGCAGACGGTGCTTACAGGATCTCCCCCCCCCCCAGACCATTCCCTTCATCAATTCATAATGTTTTCCATCTTTTTAGTGATTTGAGATATTGGATTGTATATCATATAAGTGCATTCCTAGCAGTGTATTGTGTATTGGGACGTCTGTCCGGATGTCCGGATGTGCACATTCTTGTTACCGCGATATCTACAGAGTGCCTCCATATATTTTGCTCAAATTTAGCAATATGCTTATCATACATGGCAAGATAAACTGATTAGATTGTGGTGTCACCATGACCAAATTGGAGCAAATGGCAGCCTAATTACATGCTCCTTAGGGCTCGTTACTGCAATAACTCCAGAATGCTCCAATGTATTTCCCTCAAATTAGGCAGTATGCTTATCTAGTGGCCAAGATGAACTGATTTGATTTTGGTGTCACCATGACCTAATTTGAGCAAATGGCAGCATTTTTTCCTGTCAGACCCTTCAGTCAATGCTTTGCATTGAAGGTATGTCTAGTTTATGAATTTTTTGTTCTTCTTTTTGGCCAAATCTGAAAAAATCTTCTCTGAAGCCGCTCACCCAATTACTTCGAAATCACACAGGGACACTGTTAGGGACCCCTAGTTAATTTGTTCATGAAGTGGCGCTGCATGTTTGGAGTCAGCGCCAGTCGATTCCCCATTTAATCTTAGATTATATAGGACTTTCATTGTTGCAAAGGGGAGACAGTCACAGAGCATGGTATGATTTTTCTGTGTGATTAGTATAACAAGCTGACAGTAATATTCCATAGGGGTAAATTAAATGGCTTGCAACTTTGTACTACACAATGATTTCACTGAAAGATGCAGAGATTTTGACATTTTCTACCTAGTAGAAGATGGACACCCCTACATGTCATTATACAGCTTACATGGCCACATTACACAACCATGGTTTGTGTTTATCTTGAGGTTGTAGAAATGAGTTCTATTTTCTAATGGGTTGTATCAAGTTTGAATCACTGACTCTGCACCATCAAACAATAGCTGAAAAAGTATTCCCACTGTTTTGATTCAAAGCCTCTGCTTAATTTGTTCATGACAGGTGCTGCGTAGTTGCAATACAAACTGTTTTGTTCAGAGCAGATACATACATGTAAATGGAATGTTGAATTCCAGTCAGACAACGAGAGTGTGTGTTTTGACATTTCGTTCATGTTCGTGTACACATCAAAGCCCCTGATCAAGCGTGGTTATGGAAGGTCATGTGGCATCAATAGTATGGTGCCAATTCTATAACAGGTTAATGTATCATTGTATTTTATAAGCCTGTACCAAAATTTAATGGAATTCATGCATTAGTAATATGCAGTTAGACCTGATTTCAGCTTTCCTGTGATGTCTGCAGATCGACATTGCTATTGGCAGTTTTGGTTTCACACCAGCACACATGCACAGTCTGCGATGTTAGCCCGAAGACCGTGTCTAGTAAAGCGGTAAATTTTGCCTCGGATAAGCAAAAGGCCCCCTAGTGCTTGGCCAATTGGTCTAGAACTTTTTTCCAGGCGGCTCTGACCGAAAGACACATTTTATTTTAATTAACTGGTAAAATGCTCAGCAAAATGACAGCAGTGAAAAGAATTGGCAACTTCATGCACTCTGTGTCAAGTTTGTGGATGTTTTGAATGATCGCCAGGCATCCTCATACTACACACTTCCTGATTGGCTAATATCGAGAAACCAACCAGTCAGCCTATGTGATACTAGGAGTCCATGATTGTAGCACATGACATTGGAAGAGAGGCCTCAACAGCAGAGGTGTCAAATCTGTAAGTTTTTTAATGCCATTTGTTGCCATCCACTGTTAAATATTAGTAATATGAAGCAAGTACAGTAGTACCTCTCTTGAGAGACCGCATATCTTTTTAAGACCGCTCTCTCAGAACACTGCGCTATGTTTTCCATGTTGTTGTACCTCTAATGAAAGACCACCTGTTTTGAGAGACCGTATTTTGACCCGCTGTAGGGGCGGTCCCTCAAAAGAGGTACCACTGTACGTGTATTTATGTCTCCCGGTGGAAGCCGGGGGACATATTGGTTTAGTGCCCGTTTCTTCCGCTTCTTCTTCTTCTTCTTCTTGTTATGTCTCCCGGTGGAAGCCGGGGGACATATTGGTTTTAGTGCCCGTTTCTTTCGCTTCTTCTTCTTCTTCTTCTTCTTCTTCTTCTTCTTCTTCTTGTTATGTCTCCCGGTGGAAGCCGGGGGACATATTGTTTTAGTGCCCGTTTCTTCCGCTTCTTGTTGTTGTTGTTGTTGTTGTTGTTATTCTTGTTGTTGTTCATGTTCTTCAACACTTGATTTCCGTGCGATAAGTCTTGAAGGACTTGATGGAATTTGATGAAACTTGGTAGGATTATGTATCATGGCAAGACCTAGGTTGGGATTGTATTTGGGTGACCTTGACCTAATTTTAAAGGTCACAGGGTCACTTATTATGTCTCCCGGTGGAAGCCGGGGGACATATTGGTTTAGTGCCTGTTTCTTCCGCTTGTTGTTGTTGTTGTTGTTGTTGTTGTTGTTCAGGTTCTTCAACACTTGGTTTCCGTGCGATAAGTCTTGAAGGACTTGACAGAATTTGATGAAACTTGGTAGGATTATGTATCTAGGCAAGACCTAGGTTGGGATTGTATTTGGGTGACCTTGACCTAATTTTCAAGGTCACAGGGTCACTTATGTGAAATTGGTTTCCATGTGATAAGTCTTGAAGAACTTGATGGAATCTGATGAAACTTGGTAGGATTATGTATCTAGGCAAGACCAAGGTTGCGATTGTATTTGGATGACCTTGAGCGAATTCTCAAGGTCACAGGGTCACTTATGTGAAATTGGTTTCCGTTTGATAAGTCATGAAGAACAGTATGGAATTTGAGGAAACTTGGTAGGATTATGTATCTAGGCAAGACCTAGGTTGGGATTGTATTTGGGTGACCTTGTCCTCATTTTTAAGGTCACAGGGTCACTTATGTAAAATTGGTTTCCGTGCGATAAGTCTTGAAGAACTTGATGGAATTTGACGAAACTTGGTAGGAATATATATCTAGGCAAGACCTAGGTTGGGATTGTATTTGGGTGACCTTGAGCGAATTCTCAAGGTCACAGGGTCACTTATGTGAAATTGCTTTCCATGTGATAAGTCTTGAAGAACTTGATGGAATATGATGAAACTTGGTAGGATTATGTATCTTGGCAAGACCTAGGTTGCGATTGTATTTGGATGACCTTGAGCGAATTCTCAAGGTCACAGGGTCACTTATGTGAAATTGCTTTCCATGTGATAAGTCTTGAAGAACTTGATGGAATATGATGAAACTTGGTAGGATTATGTATCCAGGCAAGACCTAGGTTGGGATTGTACTTGGGTGACCTTGACCTAATTTTCAAGGTCACGGTCACTTATGTGAAATTGGTTTCCGTTCGATAAGTCATGAAGAACTTGATGGAATTTGATGAAACTTGGTAGGCTTATGTATCTAGGCAAGACCTAGGTTGGGATTGTATTTGGATGACCTTGAGCGAATTCTCAAGGTCACAGGGTCACTTATGTAAAATTGGTGTCCGTGCGATAAGTCATGAAGAACAGTATGGAATTTGATGAAACTTGGTAGGATTATGTATCAAGGTAAGACCAAGGTTGGGATTGTATTTGGGTGGCCTTCACCTAATTTTCAAGGTCACAGGGTCATTGATGTGAGATTGGTTTCTCTGCAATAAGTCTTGAAGAACTTGATGAAAATTGCTAGAGTAATGTATCTAGGTGAGAGCTAAAATAGGATTGTAATTTTCAAGGAAACTTGGTCATTTGTAATTTGTTATCACCTGTAGCTTATTCAGAGACGTAAGTGTTCCACCGGGAGACATTTGATTTTCTGTTGGAAAATCAGTCTGTTCTAGTGTGAAATTGGTTTCCGTTCGATAAGTCATGAAGAACTTTATGGAATTTGATGAAACTTGGTAGGATTATGTATCTTGGCAAGACCTAGGTTGGGATTGTATTTGGATGACCGTGAGCGAATTCTCAAGGTCACAGGGTCACTTATGTGAAATTGGTTTCCATGTGATAAGTCTTGAAGAACTTGATGGAATTTGATGAAACTTGGTAGGATTATGTATCTAGGCAAGACCAAGGTTTGGATTGTATTTGGGTGACCTTGACCTAATTTTCAAGGTCACAGGGTCACATATGGGAAATTGGTTTCCGTGCAATAAGTCATGAAGAACTTGATGGAATTTGATGAAACTTGGTAGGCTTATGTATCTAGGCAAGACCTAGGTTGGGATCGGACTTGGATGACCTTGATCGAATTCTCAAGGTCACAGGGTTACTTATGTGAAATTGGTGTCCGTGCAATAAGTCTTGAAGAACTTGATGGAATTTGATGAAACTTGGTAGGCTTATGTATCTAGGCAAGACCTAGGTTGGGATTGTATTTGGATGACCTTGATCGAATTCTCAAGGTCACAGGGTCACTTATGTGAAATTGGTTTCCGTTCGATAAGTCATGAAGAACAGGATGTAATTTGATGAAACTAAGTAGGATTATGTATCAAGGTAAGACCAAGGTTGGGATTGTATTTGGGTGACCTTTATGTAATTTTCAAGGTCACAGGGTCATTCATGTGAAATTGGTTTCTCTGCAATAAGTCTTGAAGAACTTGATGAAAATTGCTAGAGTAATGTATCTAGGTGAGAGCTAAAATAGGACTGTAATTTTCACGCAAACTTGGTCATTTGTAATTTGTTATCACCTGTAGCTTATTCAGAGACGTAAGTGTTCCACCGGGAGACATTTGATTTTCTGTTGGAAAATCAGTCTGTTCTATTTAAATTTGCATTTGGTCTATTTTGTCGAGGATATGAACAGAAAATTTGGAAAATCATCTGTTGTACGTAGTCACGATTGTGGGCTATAATATGACCCTAAAATGGACATAGTAACCATTGGGTTGAGTAACCCCTAGCTTTGACCTAAGGATGAGAAAAGTTATGAAAATTTCACAAATAACTGTTACAATACACCAACACTGGAACCCAGACAGTGAGTTACAATGTTTTTTGGCAAACTCATTTAGAATGCTTGACCCAGATCGAAATCAAAAGGACCGAAACTTGAAAGGTACCATGGGCCTAGACTTGTTGATATTGTGCAATATGTTCACTGATATCTGGTGGGACTTGTGAAAGGCAGGATTTCTTACTAAATTTGCACATAATAGGTGTGGTTGATTGATGAGTGCATTTGCATATAATTTGCCATTCAAGATACCTGTTGCAACTGAAAGTGTTCCCTGGTAGGTAGAATGAATATCTGTTTCTTGCATCATCAGCAGGGAACTGCTAATATTGAGAAACTCTGTGATCTGGGACTGTTTAGTTTAGTTTAGTTTGAGAGTCCTGCCAGTTGATGGACTGAGGTTGAGGGGGAAGGGGGAAGGGGGGTAAAATCTCAAGAGTGGTTTGTCCAGGGGGACCCTTGCTCAATTTTTGTCAAGTTCTTTTTTTTTTTTTTTTTTTTTTTTTTTTTTTTTTTTTCAGGAGAAGGGGGTTACTGGGTTGTTCTTTTTTTTTTTTAGGGGATGGGGGTTGCTGGGTTCTTTTTTTTTTCAGGGGATGGGGTTGCTAGGTTCTTTTTTTTTTTCTTGGATTGGGGTTGCTGGGGTTGTGTGGTCTTGTCAAAAGTATGATGTTTATAAATTCAAAATAAAAATTAAATGTGTTCTGCATGGCTGTACTTAGTGTACAACAGACATAGTAGACAAGTGAAGTTAATTATATTAAGTATTTATAAAATCTCAATTTAAATAGATTAAGGGAAAAAACTACTGACAGATGGGCTAAACGACTATAGGCCTGATCAAAGTTACTAAGTTCAAGTATTGCTTAACACTGTAATGAACACACATGCTGATATATGAACAGCCCTTAATTATATCCCCCTCGTCCGAAGGATCCGGGGGATATATTGGTTTTGTGACCATTCGCCCTCCGTCTGTCTGTCCGTCTCTCTAACGGGACGACGTTACCGTGATAACTAAAAAAGTATTGCATGAAGCTCTGCCAAATTTTGGGTAGTGATGCACCTTATGATGAAGCAGGTCAAGTTCGAAAACTAGCTTCCTGTGATCATTAATTAATTAGTTAATTAACAAAAGATCGTTAGGCAACCCACAGACGACGTTACCGCAATAACTAAAAAAGAATTGCATGTAGCTCCACCAAATTGTGTTCAGTGATGCACCTTATGATGCAGCAGGTCAAGTTAAAAAACTGGCTTCCTGTGATGATTAATTAATTAGTTAATTAATCAAAGATCGTTAGGCAACATACAAATCTGAACCATTAGGCAACCTCCAGAGGACATTACCATGAGAACTAAAAAAAATTGCATGTAACTCCACGAAATATTGGTTAGTGATGCACCTTATGATGAAGCAGGTCAAGTACGAAAACTAGCTTCCTGTAATCATTAATTAATTAGTTAATTAACAAAACATTGTTAGGCAATATCCAGGTCCAAATGGCCATATCTTTATACCTGTGACCCCTATTCATTTCAAATTTGGTTCAAGTAGTCTATGGACCCGAGGGATTTTTCTAAGATGGTCAGTCTGTCCATCTGAGTGACTGTCTGTCTGTTCGTCCCGCTAGTCAAGATAACAGATTTTTTTCTTTTTCTCTAAAACTAATAGTCGGGTTGTCTTCAAACTTGGTGGGAATGTTACCTGTATATATGCCCACAAGATTTTTATGAGTGGTCATGCTCGATTGTTTTTGGAAATTTTTTTGAATTTTTGAAATTCACAATGATGGTAATAAGAGCACATTTTAACATATGGTGCATTGTACATCTTGTAGGGCCTGTGTTGCATTTATGAGTGGTCATGCTCGATTGTTTTTGGAAATTTTTTTGAATTTTTGAAATTCACAATGATGGTAATAAGAGCACATTTTAACATATGGTGCATTGTACATCTTGTAGGGCCTGTGTTGCATTTATGCATTCTCCCTCATCCAGATTTGTTTGGATCTTAATACAGTCATCCATCCTTTGAAAGACCACTCATAGGGCAGATTAAAAAGTGGTCACATGGAGTAGGTGGCTTTGCAATAGAGATTCAGTAACATGGGAAAGATAGCACTAATATTGTGACAAAAGTTGGCTCTTAAGGTAGCGGAGGGGATTGAGACGCGCGCAGCGGTCCCGCGACTTTGACGTTGCATAGATGAACTATGTTTCACATTTCACCCACAAAACCATACATTTTATTCATTGTTCAGACATCTAGACTTGTTAGAAAGAAGTTTCATATCGATACGATAATTTTCAAGGGTTTTATATGCCCATTTACAAGAGGGTATCAGATTTGACATTTTGTCAGCATTTCTTTAAAAATAATCGATGCAAAAGTGTATTACTTATGTAAAATTAAAGTATAGACCAATATGCAGGAACTGTATTTTTTGTTTACAAATAAAATACATAATAACAGAATTATCGAATTCTTTGATCATCATTTTAAACATCAACAGTTATTACATTTTGTGAGCTACAAAAGTCTCGGAAGGGAACATCTGACGGAAAAACAAAAAAAAACAGTTCCCAGATAATATATTTATCTTTCAAAAGACGATTATTTGAAACAGATCGATCAATTAGCTTTTTATTGACGCTGTCCACAAAATTGATTCATAAGCAGAAAATTTCATTCCGAGAAATGGGCGTTGAAAGATTTGAGGCCCTTTTTTCGCACATTGTTGGCCATAATGACAATACAGCTTTCTAAATTTGGCCCGTTTTGGTCTCAGTACTTCGAAGAAAGGTCAATCAACATCTTTGATGCATAGTTTCCAACATACAATGATGTTTATTTGCTTAAAAAAGCAGTTATTTACCCGAATGACATCAAATGCAGCCACACTCAAAAGCTTGTCAGTCGGGTTTCCACGCGAATGGGACAGCTTCAAAGGGGGATTCGAAAGCGGATTAGCCACGTGACCCGAAGGTGCCATCACCTTGACCCTAGCAACATTGTTTGCATATGGCGCCGCTTGAACAAACGGGTTGCAGTTTAACAGCTTGCTCTACTCAGAAGGCTGCCCGGTAGGCAGGAGTTGCTCACTCACTTCTCATCACCTTGGATCAAAGAACAACATGGCTTTATTAATGGCATGGATGGGACATTCGCCATTCAGTGTCTTGGACTACTTGCGACCTTACCGAAAAGAAAGTTGGAAAAATCGACATACCATGATCACGTATCTGCTTAGCTTGGCGCTGATGGCGATGTGTCTTGCTTTGTTTCTTGGCTTTTGGCATTTTGTAAAGTGAGATTGCTTGGTCTTGACGGAGAGAGGTCTATGTCGTTCTGAATGTAGCTTTTAAATGCTAGATAGGCGGTCAACATGGATGATTGTGACGTAACATTCAAGACAATAGTCCTGTTACTGATAAACAAACACTCCCAGGATAAATTATACTTCAAAGAAGAAACAAAACACACACACAAAAAAAAAAAAAAAAAAACCCCAAAAAACAAAAACAAAGCGAACGTTTTATATGTGTTGAGAATCCATTAGTTTCAACGTTGTATTGGTGATGAAACTGTATTGCTAGATTGAATAACCTAATCCACTGATTTGCTGAAGTAGTCTTTGATCAGACCCTGACGGTTACATAGATCAATATAGGCCTAATGCACCAGACCATGCTCAGATGTAAGATGATGACGCTACACTTCATGCGCAAGGGTAAAACTTTCCTGCCTGCCAAGACGGACTGTGTTTGCTTACCTGGTGATACGCACTTCAAGCGCAATTGAACAATTATGCAGAGCGAGTCTGTCTAGGAGTCAAGAAAGTTTCCAATTCCCACAAAATTGAGAAAGGGATGGGCATCGTGAGGGAGTGTGTTCTTCGTGGCCTTGGCTGGTGCGTTTTTTTTTTTTTTTTTTTTTTTTTTTATTTTTTTTTATTGTTGCCGGGAGCACAATAGAATACGCCAAGCCTATTTCATTGGTTCCTCCACATATTAGTGCCTACCTTGTGATAAAGAATGCCATTCACTTTGCCATGTTTTTCTCGCGTATTGCCATTCGAAACCTTGCCACTCATGTAACATATTTTTTATTTTGTGGAGATAACTAGCCCACTGAAAGATAGTTGGCTCACCCTTGAACTGCAATAAACTGATCGAGACACAAAACCGAAACTTCCTGATGGGTGAGTGCGGGCGAGTGGTATCGGAACATGCCGCGCACGGTGAGACAAAATAATTTTATATGACCGATCAACCAGCTAAAAGCAGAGTGCAGAGTCGCTTTTCGCAGTCATTTAACAGTTATCTGATTATTTTATCCCCCTGATGGTCAAATTTTTAAAGCTTTTTTTTCTGTCCCCTTGCTCAGTGTACTTCGAAACACCCCCGTATGAAGTGGGCAAGTCCGTGCATGTGCAATGTGCCAGTCTTCCAGTTCCACAAAATGCGACAGCGCTACAGACGATACCAGTTTTAGTGGAGGCGTGTGCTTCATATAAATTTACTTCAAGGTTAACATTTAATGCTATTCACCATTTCACATTCAGGTAAAGGCGCATATAATTATTGAAGGCAGATATAATTATTTACGCTGAATCGAACCCCCGCTTTTATAGTTTGTGGCATATTTATAGCCAAGTGGTCCAGTGTTAGGATTCCTCGATCGTCATGTGTATTTTTTGCCAGTAAACATTAAAAGCAAATTGGTCTTGGATAGGGCAAGACTGTAGAAAGGGTTGTAAGCCTTTATAATGTATACAGTGCCATGATTCTGAGTAACGATTTACGCATAGGTTGAAATCGCCTTCATTGAAAACACACTGAGGCTCACGTCCATCGCCAGGTGCCGTTTTGACAATGGCCACCTTTTATCGTCCCTTATTTTTCAATTTTTTTTATCACACTCTGAGAAGGAAAACATGAGCCCATCGATTTAATTATCTACATGGCCATTTGATCACCACAACAAACCAATTAATCAGTCCTAATCTTGTCAAGCAGTTTATACAAGAATTGGTAGCAGCGCACCTCAAAATGTCACAGTTGGTCGCTTGTTGCTACGGTCCTGGATTGTGGAAAGCAGCCGACTGCTATCCAAACTTTGGCGGACTAATTAGCATACATTTGTAAACAGTCATGCTCATGCTGCAGCCAGCTAAAACATGGTCATGTTTTTTCCCTTTTTTATCAAGTAAATTTTGCTTTTTTAGTAATCATGTTTGGTGACAAGAAAATTTAAGTGCCAAACTTTACGGAAATGGAAAAAACTCATTTTCTGTCGGGTCACGATTTTGCCGTTATAGCTCAATCCCCTCCGCTACCTTAAATATGATTTCTCAATTGGGAGACTGTGTTGCAATACGGTGGATATATTTGTTGTCGTGCGCGAAGACTATATCTAGTTTTCATTTGTGGTAAACAGTGATTTTTGTATATTTTTCAAGCTCAGGTCATAGAGGATGAGGTTCAACCTGCACTGAGTCAGAGTGCAAGTACTAATGTAGGCAGTGGTTAAGACATACATGTTGATGAATCATCAAGATTTGAGTGCGCCGATACTGATACCAATGATAGTGGCCTCTCAGACTTTGAAATGGATGAAGTTACTTGGAAAAAGATTGAACAGCCAATATTAGACGTGAACACTGCCTTCATCCTTTCATTGCATCTGTCATTAAAGTCATTTACTGAGAAATAAAATTTTGTATGAAAATGAATAGGTTTTCTTTGTTTGTTGATTTCTTTGACAAAGTAAACACAGGATACAGTGGGCAACAATGTTGAAACATGCTGAATCATTGGATGGGCAATAGTCAACTGCCGCGCACTGAATTTTGGATTTTAATGAATTTTGTTGTTAATTTTTTGGCAAAATGTTAAAAATTCTTCTCAGAAACTGCCCAGCCAAATGCTTAAAAATTGCATAGGGACACTTCAGCGAACCTGTGGACCTTAATTTGTTCAACAGATGGTGCTGTGCTTTTTCTCTATTTTTTTATGATCGGCAAGGGGATATGTACATGTAAACAACAGTGATCATGGTCTGAAACAGAGGTGACCTGTTCACAGGACCACTTCAGTCTATGCATTTAAGGTCAGCTGAGCACAGGACTGTCAAAGTCCTCTTGTTTATTTCTGCAATATTTTTTAAGTGCCTGGAAAGATTTTGTCCAAGGTTTATTCATCACTGTTGTAAGGGATAGATGACATCATTAGAATTTCACTTCATTGCAGCATATTCATGGGTCAATTTGCAGGGAAGATGAATTTGTCATATTTGGTTGGCCAATTCAAATAAATTTTTAGGTGACTTAGAGGGAGGCGTACCAGTGATTGCTTGCAATCATAGCTCTCTAGTTTATATTAATTGTTGGGAGATACAATTTCTACATTTCAATTGGACATAGAAAAGGTGCAACAAAACAATTCTAATATCATGTTGTGTAAAAAAAACAAAAAATAGGCCTAAACATGAATAAGATGACCAAGATTCATTCTGGCGGACCAAAGAGAAATATGCCAGCAAATTTGCTGAAAATGATGGTAGTCTATGTAAACTGTACACAGATACTTGAGAGAAATATTTATTGTAAGCATCTTTAAAATTGTATCCAGAAGACAAGTGTGCACCTAGACTATCGGCACACAGGGATCAAGGCTAACTCTCTGTATTCAAGGCTGGAAACAGGAGCTTAACTGCCAACAACAAAATCACCATAGGGTTTGTCAATCTCAGATAATATTATAAAGCAGTGATATGGAAACATGTTTTACAATAATCATTGATTTATTTGGGTGTTTCCTCTAGAAGTGTCACAATATGGTACTACAAATATTGTATACCTTCATACAAAAATCTCAATTGAGATTACTTTTTCATAGACCAGGAGACAGTCATTTATGTTGCCTCTACAGATCTGTCCTAAACATATGCAAGATGCAAACTTTGCTGTTTCTGTTTGTTTGTTTTTTTTTCTAATATTTTTCTAACATGTCCCAATGTATGGGACATATTCATTTGGGTACCTTTTGCCTTTTTGTAGCCAAAGCTAAGCCTTGAAAAAATGTAATTTGGTAGAACACGGAATCTCAACATAGACACAGTGATGTAAACATTATTTTAGATCAGCCAAGTAGAACTGAAGTTATGTAGATTCAAATGCCTTGTGAGATACTGATATATGATACAGGGGCTGACAACTTGTCTGAGACAGATATCCCACAGTGCCACAGTGATAACATAGCAGGCTCACAATATTTCTTTAAACGTTTTGAAGGAATGACACTTTAAACAATGAAAAGTGAACCATCATGTTTTGTTGGCAAAGTACCATGAATTACAGCTGTTTGCATATATTGAGTATTGAGCCTTCAAGCAGAATACAATATTCAGGGAATCTGGTATGTCATCACTGTTGCGATGTGGGATCTTTGGTATAAATATATACATATATATATCCTTGTTTCTGGTGTATTTTCTTTTCAGTTCAAGTACATTGTAATGTTTATCTTAGGTTGACTTTAGATTTAATCACAGTTTGGTAGGTAGATCATGGCACCTGTACCATACTCATTCCAACTGTCATATATTATCTCATAGAAACACTTCACTGTCCGATGATGTAAAAACTATCGGTGTTCATATACCACTGTCAGTGCAGTGTGTACATATACAGCAGGAAGTGTAACTTGGGAGAAAGTACACTGCAGTGGGTCTGTTTTTAAACAGGTAAAGTAATTATGGGCAGAGAAAGTGCAGACAAAAACACAAGGTGTTACATTGTGCCATTTGCCTCTTTTTTTTTTTTTTTTAACCTTTGTCTCTTCTTGGACAGCTTTCTCCTGTCTGCAGAGCATTGCACCATGTTACTGGTGGATTGAATAAGTTGAACAATATTTTCAAGCTTTTCGTTTGGAATTGACCAAAGTACTCAGTGGATTAAAATTGAATGAACATGTATTGAAAAAGAATATCAAAAAGATTTCCTCAGATTTAAACAAATACCTGAGACCAGTTTATATGTAACTTTTACTTGAACATTTTAAGTTTGAAAGGCAGTTCATTTGAAACGTCTTGATGAATAACACCTGCTGGCTTAATCCAGGAAATGGCATAGCTTTCAAGTTCTGGTGCATTATGTAAGTTAAGTACTGAAATAGTTCTTTTTTTTCTTTTATCAGGATGAGTAGATGTGTGCAAGATTAAGTCCTAATTACGTCCAGCCATTCCTGTTGCTCCAGTTGCTCCAGTCCTACCAGTGGGCCCTGTAGCTCCTGTCATACCAGTTTTTCCCCATGGCCCAGGTGGACCGTTGGGAGAACCAGGTCGTCCAGGATAACCAGTTGCACCTGCAGGTCCCTCTGAGCCTCCTGGTGGGCCTGGCATTCCTGTGAAACCTGTATGACCATTTGCACCTGTCCTTCCTGGTACACCTGTGGGGCCACTAGGTCCCCAGGGGCCACGAGGTCCCTTTGAGCCTGGCATACCAGGAAAACCTGGTGACCCTCTTGGACCACTTGGTCCTGGTCTGCCAGGAGAACCTGCTGGTCCAGTGGGTGCCCCTGCAGGTCCAGTAGCACCTTGTGGTCCTGGAGGTCCTGGAGGTCCATCAGTTCGGCCCCTACGACCTGGTGGGCCTGGATTTCCTGCTTCACCCCGTGGTCCTCGGGAGCCTCTTAGACCTGGACTACCTCTTGGACCCATTGGACCAGTTGGACCCATTGGACCTGTTGGTCCATGGTTACCTGTTGCTCCGCTGGAACCTGGTGGTCCCATTACACCTGGATTACCGGGAGGACCGGGTGGACCATCAGATGGTCCTGTTGCTCCTGTCGCACCAGGTGGTCCTGCTGGCCCACCTCCACGCCCAGGCTGTCCATCTGGTCCTCCGTTTCCTCTGATCCCTGTAGCACCAGTTCTACCTTGTCTACCTGGCATTCCTTTTGGCCCAGTTGGTCCTGGTAGGCCAGGGGGTCCTGCTGGTCCCGCCAGCCCGGCTGGTCCTGGTAAACCAGTTGCACCCATGGCACCTGGTGCCCCTTTTCTGCCAGTCCATCTTGCTGGAGCACCTTGTGGTCCTGGAGATCCAGTTGCTCCTGGTGCTCCCACACGAGTGCCTGGTGTTCCTGGTTGACCACGTTGACCTGTTGGACCTGATGGACCTGGTAATCCACTCATACCAACAATACCTCTAGGACCAGCAGGACCTTGAAGCCCTGCATATCCTGTAAAACCAGAAAGACCTTTGCCCCCTGCCCAGCCTGTTGCTCCTTGGTGACCTGTAAAGCCTTGTGGGCCTGGTGGTCCAGTAGGACCCGGTCTTCCTCCAGCCTTGCCTTGTGGTCCTTTTATGCCGCGTACACCGGGTGACCCAGGTGGCCCACCTGGAGATGCAGGTCTGCCAGGTTGACCAGCTCTACCACTAGAACCTATTGCACCTGTAGCACCAGAGCGACCATACCAACCTCTAGCACCTTTTGCACCAGGACTTCCCCGCATACCTGGAAGTCCTCTCATACCGGCTGGACCAATTCGACCCGGCCCACCTGTTGGTCCTGGTGGCCCTTGTCGACCTGGTTGACCCGCTGGTCCAGGTAGTCCCGGTGGTCCTGCTGGTCCAGGTGGACCTGGTAGACCAGCCACATCTGCAAAGTCAGTTAGATAAAAAAGTTTTAGTATGAAGTTATTGAAAATTGAATGAGTGAATGAATGAATGAATGAATGAATGAATGTGAATGAATGAATGAATGAATGAATACATGTATATTTACATATGAGTTATACATACTGCAAAATATAATAAATATGGACAGGATGGCCTGAAGTTAAGACATTTTACAGTAACCTGCATGAATATTACAAATGTAACAACATGATGCAAGTGATCCCAAGTGCATGGAATATGATGTGGCCACTTAACAAAAATAGGTCAGGGTGACATTGGTAATTATCATTTAAAGAGACAACCATAAGTTCATGAAGGTCAGACCAACTGCACCAGAAGTTACATCTGCTGAGGAAACAGAAGGCTGCAGATACCCAAGTTGCAGCTGCAGTTTCCACATCACAGAAAGGCAGGTACAAAAGATCACAGACATTGGTCTTGGGATGGCCTGTTTAACCCTCTCCACCTAAAAGGACCAAAACTGACTGGTGGTCCAATCTCATCTGCTTCAATGATTTGGACTAATATTTTCAACAGTAATGAAGTACAATTTGGAGGAAAACTATGGATGATACCTATCAAGATGATATGTCCCAGGTCAGCAGCTTTGGGTGCCTGGCACATGCCAAGGAAAACTGTTGACTCAGTCTTCATTCCAGGGGAAAGAGTTAAGCAGATAAAGAACTGTTATCTTCACACTGAACCTATCATCATAATCACCATTAGTTAGAGTGAAACTAGTATCTTTGAGCCTCTGTCTTAGCAAACTGGGAACTTATTACCAAGAAATAGCTCTATAATTTGACAAGCATTAACTGGATCTTAGAAAGAGGAGAAACCTCCGTGTGCATGTGTGTATGTGTCTAAGCGTGCATGTGTGTGTAGTCAGCTAAATTTTCTTGATTTTAACATTGTCTCAGCTAAAACAGGTGGACTGTTGCAGAATTTTGCCGACTCAAAGATTATTCTCGCTGACCATTTGAGAGAGAAATGAGCCAAACTAACAAACAAGTTTTGCCTAAGAAGATATTAAAGGTGGCTGAACAGCCAAGGGAGAAGTGAGGTTGCTGACTCTGCAATATTGCGACCATGTAAGAAGGAACTTCTGGCCCCAAAGGGAGTGACATTAAAATGATAGCAAGACAAGCTGGGATGAACAATGCATGCTGCTGTTGATTTTGACTAGGTTTTCAGACTGCAATCAATTATAGTTTCTCAAACCATGCAATTACATTCAATTTGACTGTTTAGTTACATACATCCTGATGGCTGAAGTTTTTTGTGTACCATTTTATTTGTGTATGTGTGTGTTTATTAGAATCAGCAAATTTTTTTGCAACACATATTGATATGTTATAAAAGATCCCCCTGTCAATTTGCATGTTCTTTGTGTTCTGACATTTTCCGGGTAATTTGGTTAAATATGCTACAAAGTCATGTCATATTGTATTTAAATATTAAAGAAAATAACATGTGTATGTCTGAGAACACTTGTTTTCAGAAAAATATGTTGGTCACTTTAAAAAATTATTAAACTATACATGCAATACATACATAATACATGTACTTTTTTCGTCTTCTCAAAATATGCACAAGACTCAGGTATTTCTTGGAAGAGAATTGTGCTGAAAAGCTATAGTATTTTACACAAAAAAATCATTGGATTCCGCATATATCCTACAGAAAATGCTTCAAAATTTCCATATTTTTTCATTTGTAAATGTAAAAAAATATGTGATGGACATGATGTAACGTGATGACTTTCATGATCATGATGATAGGCATATGAAGATGACAGTGTGATTAATATATAAAACACATATATACATGTGTATGTATGTGTATGAATAATCAGGAATTCATATGCTTTTAAACAGCCTTCTTTGCCTTTATTGTTTGAGTGGGAAACAGGTTGGTAATGTTATTCCAATATCAAGATAAGAAAAATAACTGTATTTCTGGCCAGAATTCATGAACTCAGTTTTCATTTGTCATATGTCTCATGAGAACACAGGCTGACACTCAGGTGGTCACTTTAACCCCTCTGTTGTTGAGACAGTATGTTAACCCTTTACTGCATAAATTGCTCAAAGCACCCCAATGTAAATTCACATCTGCTTTACTCATTTTATTAAATTTCATGTTAATAGAAAACATTTTTGCTAAGAATTGTGAAAAAGATCTATCATAAATGTGTGCGCCAGGTCAGCGGCTGAGAGATGGTGTCTTATTTATGCCAGCTTTACAAAATCATTGTTAGTATCCTACAGGAAACAAAATGTTAGTGAAGGATATACTCACCTTTGGATTGTAATGCTCTGAGTTGCTGGTCCATCTTCGCAATATCCCCGTCCAGTCCATTGAGTTTTGTTTCAAGATCCTTGCGTATAGTGGCTTTGAGCTTCTTAAGCTCAGCTATCCGCCGAGATGATACGTAAAGTTCAGCTGTAGCCGATGCTATACGCGCCTCTATGTTTGATGTCTGTGCCAGGCTGGTGGAAATATACAGACATACTGGGATAATGCACAGCAGTGCAGCAGCAGTGCTGCTTGCTCCAAGCATGGTGAAGCCCTTGTATGCAGGCACCAGGCAGTCCCTTTAGCTCACTTTATGAAAGTCTGTGCCCGTCAGGTTCTGGTTGTTAGCTGTGGCACAAAGTGTGAATGGGCCAGTAACAGGCTGCTCTTAAAGTGTAATAGATTAGACAGACAGGGGACCCCTTTTGTATGCTGCACTGGTATTTCTCACAGAGTCGTGATTCACCACACAATGAATGTTGACCAAGACCCTGGCAGGTCAACATTAAAGTAGGTGTATTCAAGCAAGACTGTCCAAACCCCTGGTATCTCTTCTCTTCCACTTCAAAAAATATGTTCAGGTTTATCCAAACTATGCCTCGTGACACACAACTCTGAAAGCTGCACTTCAGTGATCTGTAATTGGTTTTCACCAAGGCCATTAGTTGGTGCCAAATATGGAAGTGGGAGGGTCTTCCTCAAAAGGGGGAGGAACATGCAATGCAGGCATATAGGTTGAAGTTTGAATGGATCAAACTACAAGTTTTCTAGAAAGTATTACTAACTGATAATCTGAACTTCCTATTTTCTGTTTACAGTGTTGGGTCTCAGATCATGCCTACAACAAGAATAATGAAAATATCTTATATACATTTGAAAGGTGCACTCACTGACTCTGCTTTATTTTATGGAAATTAGTGAATTCAGTATACATGTACCTTATATTAGGGAGAGGCACAAAATTTCAAGTTGTGAATTTCTTCAATTTCATGATCTTTTCTGATAGAGCTCTCAGAAAGACAGCTTTCCTATGACACCAAAATTATTCAAAATGGTTTTAATATTTCTTTTTTTAAAAAATATTTTTAATAATGGTTTTTATATTTTTCCAGATATTTCATTTTATGTCCTCCCAGAGATAGGGCCGGTGACACAGTCTCTGGAGCCCCTGTCTGCTTATCCTGGAAAAGCATCTTACAGGGTGATCTCTTGAAGTTTAAAATTCCTTCTCAAGTAATGGTGCACATAATTGTACACAAAAGTGAAGATTAAATACTGTATAATAATTTATATTCCAGGGCAGAAAATCTCCCGAATACACTCCAAATCAGAATTTCATGAGTTTTGTTTTCTTGATTTTATGCAGGTTTTCATTCCACATTCAAGGTGCTACAGTTTACCGGAGTTTAATGTTCTGGAACTGGGTTTCCTCAGGAAAATTCAGGAATATTTATCCCTCGTGAAAATTCATGCATTAACAAAATTGAGCATAAAGGCCGTTTTTCCACATTTTGTGCAAACTTCAAAGCTGCAAACTTTGGTTTTCAGACACTGGACTTGGCCATTTTTTCAAACGTTGGCAGATTTATAACTGAAAAAAAAAATGTAAGCTAATTTGTTTCATTTTTTTAAATTAAGAACTTGACCAACAATTTAAAAGAACATGTACTATAACTCTATTGTAACAAAATTAACAGATTTTTGAAAATCTACACAGAATAGGGAGATCTCAGAACCTGTAGAAATGGGATCCATCTTAATTTACTCAAACAATGAAAATAGGACATGTGTTGAAGTCACAATAATCTTACAAGAATACTCACACACTATATCATTAAAAGCCAAGCAAATATATCAATTTTATGATTTCTCATAAATTTTTATCCCCACCCCCTTCCAGAAACCAGTTTGGTCATTCAGGATTTCTCCTCAATGCATAAACTTGGAAAGGAAACAAAATGCATTTTCTACATTTGAAAACCATTGTTTCTTAGCTGTCAAGAGTAAAACTTTTTCCTTTGGCGACATCAGTGAAGAAAACTAAGGAGGAATTACATGACACAATGTGAAAAGAAGTACTGTGGTGGTAGATCCCCCTCCCCCCAAACCTGCTGATGCAGTCTACAAAAGCCCCCAGAACCCAACAGATGCATGCTATATAACCACAGTACTTCACATAATCCAATAATTCAACAATGTTCATTTGAAAAACAAAATCAATTAAGAAATTTAGAAAGGATTAAGCAGTTTTCATCAATAGATCTGACCCATTTGTTGAGTAAGTTCACTCAAATTACACACACACACACACACACACACACACACACACACACACACACACACACACACACACACACACACACACACACACACACAATGAATGGTTGTCAGAGGTTTCCAATGTGGAGTTAGATAAATACGTTTATGTTCTTATTTTTGGATTAAGACCTCTTGGGCAAAATTTATCACTTTAAGGAGTTTTAGTCCTATAGACAATCAACATAAATACTGTATAAGACCTCCCATTTGTGTCTAATGCAGTTTCTTTTTATATTCTAATTAAAGTACTATGTAAAAAATATTTTGTGTTGTGACTTTAGTAGTTTGAATCTGCTAAATTTTTCACGAGTTTAGTATTCTTGAGTAGTGTCTACGAGGGAAAATTTGGGAATATTTATCCCTCGTGAAAATTCATGATTGTACAGTATTCAAATCTGTACAGGATGTTATATCTAATGTCCACCCACCCTCATTGCTGCTCCACCCCAACTGCTGCTGAACTATGAATGTTTGAAGTGCACCAATCTCCACTCCTGATATGTAAGATATAACTTGCATACAGTTTACAACATACCATTGATTACAGCAGGACAAAAAAATGTATTCTTTATCTGACACCCAGTTTTGATATATATGTATGTGGTTAAATTTTCATCATTCTACAGATATAACTGTCCTCAGGCCTTGTCACTTCCCTCTATAAATTGTTGGCTTTTTTGGATACAATCCAATGTCTTGTTTTTAAGTACTGATCAACAAGCTGGAATCATTCAAATGAGCAGAGTGCTTTAAAAGGCCAATGTATCTGCAGCATTTAGTTTCTGTTAAATCACAGGACAGAGAGTTGAAACAGAGACAAACTCTCTTGTAACTAGTAAACATAACGCTTGCCTTGTCTTTCTAAGAGTTCGGAAAAGAAGAAGGTTTTGTCATTTTACCAGTTTGATTGAAGTCATTGACAGGGCCTGCTATGTGCCCAGTTTCAGCAAAATTCTAAAATCATGCATTGCCATGTATAGGGAGTGATTATCTGTGCTCCTTTCAATGTATACCATAAACATTTCCAAAGACTCTTGATTATTTGCCTACACAAGAGTTTTTGCAATGAGTTTTACTGTTTTTTTCCTGCACAATATATCAGGTAAAGTAGTGAAATATTGAATTTTGATTGAAGTCCCTGGAAAGTTGTGTTGTTAAGTGAATATGTAGGATCTGTTAGTGTTGTTAAAATGAGGTTTTACTGTACTTGTCTTGAAATAGAAATCTGTTAAATCTGGAAGGTTCAGAAATGTAGGTGTAGCAGCGTGGAGCTTTTTTCCCTTTATAATGGCTGTGTACTATCTGGTGCTCATTTCTACTTGCATTCCTACGGTTTGCTATATATTTGAGTATCTTTATCATGAAGTTCTAAATTAAAAAATAATTACATTGTATAGTAGTCCCCCTCTTTAAGGCCCCCCTGAAGAGAGGCCACCCCCTCTACAAAGGCCACTTCTCCATGCAGCATGTATGGCATTTTCGTTGTATTCTACTCCTTAAGAGAGACCACCCCTCTCATAAGGCCATTTTGGGGTGGCCATATAAGAAGGAGGCCACTGTGTATACATAAGAGGTAGATTATTAATTGCTTCTCAAGATAGAAAAATTGTGATTATAGAAACAGATTATGCACAAGGCAGTTTGCAGGTTGTTTTAAAGTTCTTCTGATGCTGGTGCTTTAACCCTTTCCCCCTTGAATTGACACTTGAGTCAACAACTTTGCTTGCCATGAGTTGGGCACTAAGTGCCCAACTCATGGCAAGGAAAGTTGTTGACCAGGGGCATGTGATCATGATAGCGTTCATCTACAATTCTCAGTCAAAATTGTTTTTCACTGCTGTATAAATTAGTTGAAAATACTAAAGCAGACAACGTTTGACCACCAGCCGGTTTTGGTCGGTTTAAGAGGAAGGGTTAATTAAGGACAAGCTTCATGTTGAGTGCCCAGCTGAGGGTGGCTTTTAGGGATTCTACCATCAAACAATCAATATACATAAAAACTGCGACAAACATACATTTTCCAAAAGTGACAAACTACTGATTTGTTTTGTTTCCCTGTCCTCTGTTTCAGTTGTTCTGTGTTGATACAGCAATCATACAACGTAATCATACTCTTTTTGAAAAACCCTTGATGAAACCTGGATTCAACTGTTTTGTTTCCTGCTATAAAGACAGCAGATTTGTGGCAGGTTGTTTTTTTTTTCTTTCATTTTTTCCTTTTCCTTTCTTTTTTTTCTTTTTCTTTTTTGCAAGTGTGTGTGTGTGTGTGTGTGTGTGTGTGTGTCTGTGTGTGTCTGTGTGAGTGTGTCTGTGTGTGTGTCTCTGTGTGTGTGTGTGTGTGTGTGTGTGTCAACCTCTCCAAAAGCATTTTGTGTGTTTTCACTATTAGAAGGCTATTGAAAGTCAAGGTTATACCTCTATATTTGACCTAATGTTTTTGAGGTCAAAGGTCAAGTGTACAATAGTAGTATTTGTGTAGGTAACTATACCTTATACTATGGCACACTATTCATATTCGCTTACAGCAAAAGAGATTGAAGGCGGCCGAAGGGTACTGCGTTCTTTGAAGGGTATTTTTAATGAATTTTGATAACCTGGATGTAAGTCGATAGTTCCAATCTTATTTCAAATGAAGGTGGGCCAACTACACTTTGCTCTGTGTATCATAGGTCAGCAGAGCATGTGTCCATCAGAGCCCTATTCTTTTCTACCTTCTTTTTTCCTTAATTATTTAGTATTTACTTAATTTTGATACAAGTTGAAATTCCTTCAATTCAAAAATCTCCATTTTCTCTGCATGCACAAGCCATACATCAACTCTGTGAATCTGATAGCCTGTTCCCACAAGACAATAATCTGAGGGACTAATTTCACCCAGCAGTTAGACCCACAATATACATAGCTGCCAAACTTATTGTTCAGTTTGTTGTTTAATTTGGCAAGTCTAATATATTGGTGTGTGTATCCATTCCTTGATTTCATTAACAAAAAAAGTAACATTTTTATTGTATTGTTTTGTTTTTTGTTTTTTCAAATATTTTTCGGAGTAACCAGTAGAAGTGGAGAGGCTTCCTAGTTGCACTTGGCAACAATCATGCTGACCACACCTGTCATGTTCAGTAGGGGACACCTAGACATACCTTGATATGCACATCTCTCAGCTGTGGAACCCGGATCAGCTGAAGTACAATTGGTGATTTATGGGTCAGTGGTGGCCACCAATGCAGCCTTTGATGGAGGTGGAATAGACAAAGTACAGGGTACACGAGAATGCACACTACATCAAACGGGTCTTTTACATTACCTGTATCATCAGTGATCATTAGGTGTGACACTGTTAGTGTTGATTGTAACACAAATTTATGAATATATGTATGAGTAAAACAAAGCAAGAGTATGGTCCTGTGAGGCAGCTGTGAAGCTGGTTTTGTTCCTGTGTGGGACCTATCAGGCACTAAGTCAGTTAACCGTTACTACTACATTTAACCACTTATCATGAGATATGAAAGACTCCCATGTGTTTCGTGTGGCAGTTAACAAAAGACACTGGCAACTTTTGAGCTAGAATAGAAGCATGACATCATAGAATGAACAAAAGGTTGCGTCAAAAGGTCATCTGTACTGAGTTGTACAATGTTGGAAGATGTACTTGTGACTCGTGTCTCCTAGACACAGGAAAGATTTCCATTGAATGATCAATAACAGTTATAATTTATTTATAGATACCAGAGGCTTGGACCTGCTTTTTTATAATGGCTGATTTATTGATAGGGCAAAAAGAGAAACATAGATGGATGAGCAAATGGGCAAAGAGAGAGGGACAGCAAGAGATAAAGTTCCATTTTGTAACCTGTGTTTGCTATGGGCGGCACTTCACGGACATTTACATCATATTCTCTCTACCTGTTCACATTTGTGTCCTAATACATTGCCGATCCATGCCACTACATGATCTCCATGATCGAATCCACTTCAAAACTTCATCTCATCAGAGACTACTTCTCCTCCCTCTGGTCTGGAGGTCAGCATTGGCCAATGGATGACCTTCCTTTACTGTAATTGACCTCTGGTATTTATCAATAAGACATCACTTTTTTTTGTCTTTGGCTGCTTTGGCATCCATTTTGTTGTATACTGTGAAAATAATAATGTGGTTTTGACTTAAGTTGTATTTATTATCTTGTGAATTTGCTTGGTTCAGGTGATTATGGACTGGTGCAATATACGTCTTGAATTCCATAGGGTGCTTCTTTTTGTTCACAGGTTGAAATTTGGTGGTGTGGTTTCCTATTAGTTGTTGACGTCAATGTGGCCTCTTATGATGGCTTCAGTAAAAGGAATGCCAGAGGACATGCCATGGCAAGTTGGGACAGTCGGCACTGCAGGGAATCCACCAGGGCAGCAAAACGCTCCAAGGAAAACACTTGTAATGTTTGTACGTGTATTGAGTGTCCACAGGGTTACTGGGATGAAGTTGTGAGGGTGGACTTCAGGTTAGAGCAGAAGAGGAAAAGGAAGATTCTCACTCATGTCCCAGCCATAGCCTTGTTGTCCATGGGATTATTTGCCATCTGTGCAGAAACCTTCGTGTAATGCTACCACAATGATGGTACAACCGGCAGTCCAGGTACACAAGGGGCAGATCCATCAATACAAAACACACATCTGTACTACAGACACCGGGATCTGCTATGGTAGATGCCACGCCTGGTTTAGACGAGGCAGCATTCCATTCTTTAATGGCCAGTTGGCAAACAGATTCCACTATTGGTTTCTTGATTGAAAGCATCCGCATGGGGTCTGACTTCACAAGCTCAATCATCAATGGTTCCTGTTCCATCTCCATCTCCTATCCTGGCTTGCAAGGCAGTACCCTCCATGCTGGATTGTGCCGGAGAGATGAAATAGCATAGGGAGCATTGACACTGCCATAAACATAAGAAAAGAAAGAAGCAGGCCAGGTCTCCTTCCTGGTCCTATGCCTTTCTTTCCAGTTCTGCTCCTCATCTACGGTATCAATTGAGCTTTTAGTTATGGGGCACGTCACATTTTCCTTCACCCTCTCATTGGGACCAACTGAGGCACAGTTTAATGGGTAAGAGACTTCACTCACTAATGCTGTTCCCTGCTTCATCTCAGGAACATTCACCATGATAGAACCCTTCACTGCTACAGGATTCGTCACCACACTGGAATGTAAAATATTCACCATTTCCACTTTCACTGCATCCTCCGATCCTGAGGATAGCTTCAGTGATCAGTAAGAAAACTGTCAAACTGATTAGAAGCAGGGCGCCAGTGAATCCAGATCTCCCTGCACCAACTTTACGGGTTGTAGATACCAGTTCTACCCAACCAACTGTTGTGCCAGTTTCTGAAGAATTCAGACCTTTGGCTTTAGATCAAGCACCCCATATTGTTTTGGCTCCTGGTACAGAACAGGATATTATTGACAGGGATATCATTCCACCACTAACAGGCCAGCAGTTATCCGTAGAAGTTAATGTATGCTGGCATTCACAACCATGTTCCCTCTCCTCTATGCCATTGGAACCAGAAGAATCAGAAGAGGAAGAGTCCTATCCTCAAGGCCAGTACTTGTGTATGAAGTCTGAGTGTTTTCCTCCAACATCAACAACTCTGCCCAATGACCAGTGTGAATAGGGCAGCCATGGAGACAATGAAGGAGATGGTCCACAATGTCACCACCTGCCTCAACACCATTAACTCATTCTATACCAGTCCCTGATATTTCCTTATATTTTCCTAGGTTTGAGACGGCAATTGTATATTTAAATTCTTCATGAAAAGAGCTTTTGTTCAAGTACCGACATGCCTATCGTCTTAAGTCAGTGGTTCTGGCACTGCCTGGCAAGTCATGCTGCAGCTGCTGCAAGAGCAGCTGCAGCATGACTTGCCAGGCAGTGCCAGAACCACTGACCAAGGCCTATGACCATAGTATGGAATGGGTTAAGAGGAAACACAAGGATTCTGAAGGTCTACTGGACGCTACTGTGATCACCCACAATATAGATTTAATGGTTGACCAGTTGAGAAGCCAGAGTCTTGGGTTGCCAAAGCTACAGCCTGTGGTGCGAAGTGGATGTCACAAAGGTCAGAAAGGAACAAGTGGCAATTCCCATCTTAACTTACTCTGGAGAGTAGACCAAGGCCATGTCAGAATTATTGAGAGTCTTTGACAGCTGGCTGATGGCATGATTTTAGTCTGTTGGAATTGCTCCCAAAACCAACAAGTCTTCACAAAATGTACCAAGTGCCAGTTTCAACTTGGGATTTTAAGCCCCATTGGGTACCGGAAGAGTTTGGTAGTTTATGTTCAGGAAAGTTGTCACCACCTTGCATATACCTTCCACAGAGGATGCTCGACAGAATTATAATGGATATTAGGGTAGTCCCGCTTGTGTTGTGTGGATCTGATGACGAGGCCCTAACCCAGAGTAGACAACTGTACGGGCTTGCTGACTGCTCAGACTTAGATCTGGATGTCTGCAAAGCGCTCAGGTTAAGTGGAACTAGCATCATAGGAATAAACTGAACTAGAACTGCAAAACTTACACCAAATATGCGTAAGGTCAATGGTCAAATTTTGTAATATGTTGTTGGCTCTGGACCTATTTTTCTGAGTTGTTAGCACTGAAGAAATTGACACCAAGTACAATATGTTGATAAAGAATGAGGGGAATGATACCAACTGTATCACTGATGTATGGTCATGTGGAAGTTTGATGTTGCATCATGGATGAGTTTGACTGATTTCTCAGGGTTATGGAGGGAAGGCATTTCATGAAATAATTTTTGGTGATGGTAATCAGATTATACATAAGCAGAGCAGCAGCACCATGGGCCTCTTGTTTACTTAAAGAGTCTAACAGTGAAGCCCACCACAATTTACAACCAGGCACTTATAGGCAATTAGAGCAAGAGAGGGTTTGCCTTTTACCAGTGTTATGAAGGAAGCATTCTACACCACAGCATGATGTTGGGCAAGTTTAAAGGTACCCAAGATAAGCAAATGCATGATGCAGTGTTCTTACATGCAAAAATAAGCAACTAAGACATTACCAAATTTGACAAAGTACATTGTATCTTCACAGCAGCATTTTGTCCTAGGCTTGCAGGAAAACCAAACCCTGCATCAGTTTCTATTCTGTCATACAAAAGAACATATTCCACACCATGATCATAATACAGTGTATCATATTTTGAAACAGATTCTCTGGGGGAAATTCAGATTTACAGGAAAGGCAAAGACACCAGTGAATCAGGCGTCAAACTATTGTAAAACAAAAAAGTTTGGCGTACAGCACATATACATACATGATGCTGTCCACAGCTCCATATATCTGTCATAACGATAGACAGCAATATAGTGATACTGGGCCAGTGTGAATGGTAAACTAGGATGCGTGTCTGTCACAGCAACCAGAAATTGCCAGGCCGGTTTCGATCTAGATGGGTCTCGTCAGTGGCTGATCTGTAACGGATTGGGCACGCCTGTTTATACCCTACAGTGACACCGGTCCTAGTAATATACATTACATAAGAAACCTGATGTGAAATTGTGTTCTCGCGTCAAAAACCGCAACAGCCAGATTTGGTCCATTGGATTATGACTCTGGCTGACGTGGGGATCCAACGTCATTTCAGATGTGAACAGATGGTTGCTAGGGAAAGCCTGGGTTTCCACAGATTAGTATCCTTATGAGATGAATTTCTCAGTAGAGGATTATCCATGGAGATCATGGTGTGTTCGTGGAAATTCTTGATTTCTAAAGTGTCTGTAGCATTGTATATTAATGGATACTGGCCTGGGAACTGAACTAATTCCCTATTTATTCTCCCAATCTGTTGGTACAGAAGTTTTCTTGTTCTGTCCTCAGTTGACAACAAACAGTGTCATAGGAAAGTAAGTATGGGAAAGTAAAAATTTAGCAAAAGACTGAGCAAGTATGCTTACTTTCCCATGACATTGAAACCGAAAGGTTCCATAGTGCACATTTTGTGGATCCAGAAATGTTCCTTCTGTAACCTGAGGGATTCTTTTTTTTTTTTTTCCAGCTCAGGTGGCGTGGGGATATGTGCCAGGATCTGTACCTTAATATTAAGGGTCTGGTGGTCCTGTTGAGAGAAATGTCTGCCAAGTGGTTGATTTATATCTGCTTTGTTTGTTACAAAAATGTTCCCGGAGTCTGTTCATTAGTGGCTGATATTGTTCCCACATATTGCTTGTGCCAATATGATGATAGACAAGGTTGAAAAATGGACTATACTAAGAAAACAAAATATTTGTGACAAGTATAGTTTTCTAGTCAGAAATGTTGTTTTGTACTTGTACATCATTCTGAGAGAATGTTAATTTTCAACCCCAGGTAGGAGCTACATGTATTTTGAGATTGGTGATGCCTTCATCCCCCTCCCTCACCCCCTTTTAAATTTTATTTGGAGGGTGGGAGTATATTTCTCACCCAAAGTTTCAAAAATAAAAATTGGATTTTATGCCTTCAGTGATCTATCAAATTCAGCGGGTCAAAATTGTGAATAAGTGTGCATCACTGGAGAACATGAGCCTGCACTCCATCCAGTTCTTTTCCGGGTTAGTGTTTATAGAATGATGGTTTAAAATGGCATCTGCAAAGTTTGAAATGAAATTAGAAGGATGTAATTTCTTTTGTTATTCATTGCTACAACCTAAATAGAGAGTTCTGTCTGCTATAGTTTTAAAGACTCACAGAAGTGGTCAAACTGAGTAAGGTGAATTTTAGTTATTGCTGCTTCAGGGTTGGAGTACACAGTTTACACCAGTATGCATTAGGTCAATAGCCAAATTTTGTAAAATTATGAGTGACCATCACCCAATTTCTCCAGGTCATTAAGCATTGCAGTAAAGGATGTTAAATTCTACATGTTGAGAAAGAATAAGGCTAACAATGCCAAATATATCACCAATGTTTATTAAATATAGAAGATCGACATTGCATACTATGGATGACCTTGACCTACTTTTAGAAGGTCATGGAGGCGATGCATTTTTTTTTTTTTTCGGTGATGGTCATTACATCTTAACTTGTGTTTGTACATCCATATACCTTTACAGGAACAGTTACAGACAAAAGTCTATGACGTGGAATGATGGTGGTGCCACTGGTGGTAATCATTGGAACTAACATCTAACATCCTAGGTATCAAAAACACATTAGTTTCATTATTGTGCTAATAAATTGAGACGGAAGTACAGAATTAACACTGAATATATGTTAGGTTAATGGTAAAATTTTGTAACATGTTTTGTGACCTTGATCTATTTTCAAGGTCATTAGGCACTTAAGTAAAGGACACTAAATTCAGTATGTTGATAAAGAATAAGGCGAATGATAACAAATGTACCAAGAATGTGTATCATGTGGAAGTTTGATATTGCATAATATGGATGAACTTGATTAATTTCTGAAGGCTGTGGACCGAAAGCATTTCAGGACATGATATTTTGGTGATGGTCATCAGATTATATGTTAGGAGAGCATTGGGCCCATGGACCGCTTGTTTGTCAGTGTTAGGACTAGTTGTGAACAGGATGTGCCACTGTCGTACCACTCAAATGTGGAAAGATGAATAAGTACAGGAGGTGTGTGACTCGGTGACTCTGTAATACTGAAGAAAAAGCAGAGGATGTGTCCAGTAAGGTACATAGCACAAATCGTGCCATAATATTTGTTGAAAATACAGACCCTGCTTTGGTATGTTTGCAAAACAGGTGACGGTGTCAAGGACCTGACCTGACCTGACCTGTGGTTTGGTGCTTGCCCTGGAGACAGGGTCTTTCACTCACCTGTCCTAGTTTCCTATTTTTTTTGGGGGGGGGGGGGGGGGGGGAGCGAGCAGGATAGAGGAACATGGTGTTTTCATTGTCCCAGGGACTAGGGCATTCTATATACACAAGACCCAGTCACGAATCAGGCCACGTAAACCACAAAACATCAATGGGTTGTCTGTCAATAGGCAATAGGATAATCACATGCATTTAGTTCTCTTACTTTTCTTTCAGGTGCAGAGAGTTTGGTGATTTCTTTGAAGAAGGTTATGAATATGGCCATGTGCATTTGGCTGGAAAGGTTTTATGCTGGTAGAGAATTAAAAATATATGCATGTGGAAATCATATCCTGCACCCAGCATGGTACAATATATGCATGCTTGTCTGTTCACGTTATCAAGGACATTACCTCTGTGAGAGGAACCATAGAATTATGTAGAAGACACAGGAAAACAGGATTTACATTTGCAGCCAATTTTCTGTTACATCTTCATTCTTTTATGTCCAAATTTTTATTTTTTTTTTAACTTGTAATTTGCACGTTCTTTGCCACACAAACATGTCCATATCACGATCTGATATTTCAGTTCCACAATGTTATTACTTGTATGTGTGCAGTATTGTTAACAGGACATGAATAAACAGATGAAACTAGCTTTTGCAGGCTTTATCATGGTAATTATCTGTGACAGAATAGGCTTATAATGATGGTACAGTAAAACCTCCCTTACCGAACACCTCCATATACCGAACACCCCCTTATACCGAACACTTTTTCTCGGTCCCAATTTTTTTCCCATATGCTTCCATTATAAGCAAACCTCCCTATACTGAACACCTCTCTATAGTGAACATGAACACCCCAAATGAACACCATTTTCCCAAAAAACCTCCCTATACTGAACACACATTCAGCATATTTTTGTGTATTTGCAGGGAGTAATTACTGATAAGGCTGAAACTAACCAGATTAACTTCAGAGACAGGTTTAATTATTGCTTATACCAGCAGCAATAGAAACAATCCACAGGCAAGCTGTTGAACACCTGTTGTTACTTCTATAGATGGCAACAACAGGGTGGAGGGTCAATGTCACTTAGCACCTTACTCCTATCCTCTCTGGGATAATTGGACCAGTTTTGGGTGTTTTCTTTAATCATTCTAACAAACAATAACTTACAAATTAAGTCATTATGTTTGTCTCACCAAAGCCAGGGTATTTAATTTCAAGGAGTACCAGAAATGAGCAACAGCTTTGATAAAATAGGTGCAAGGTCATATGCATGTTATTTCAATATGAACATACACTAGATGTTATAATGTTCTTTAATAATTATATATACATATGCATGTACACACCTGAATTTTGCTCTATCATGGTCAGTACATCTTTCCCAACTTATAAAACAATCAAAAATTGCTTCTTTGTTGTTCATTTATTTAATGGTGTACATGTAGTTAATATGATTATCTCCCACCATAATGATCTCAGCAGGTATGTGTATAGTACGGTTGGTAAGCCACGAGGCCACAATGTGGAAACCTCCCTAAACTGAACACCTCCCTATACCGAACACTTTTGTTCGGTCCCAAGGGTGTTCGGTATAGGGAGGTTTCACTGTACATGTAATTGATATCAAAAACCCAATAGGTGTATGTAGCACAAAGTAGAACTGCTCCTTCCTGATGATGATGATGATGATGATGATGATGATGATGATGATGATGATGATGATGATGATGATGATGATGATGATGATGATGATGATGATGATGATGATGATGATGATGATGATGATGACGACGATGATTTGTATAGGTTCAGAAACTGAAAATCAAGTTGTTCACATTAATGGCACTCTCCTTGATCATTGTTGTCTCTGTTGTTTTTGCACACAACATACCCACTGGAGATAGTTGCCAGTAGTGTGACAGACAGACAAATTTTCTTTGTTGTAAAATGTGTGTGAAATACTAGTGAAGCCATGAAAACGCTCTTCAGCAAATATACAGCAATCTGTCACCATTCTACATGTTGCAAGGTGATTCATTATCACTCTGAATGATTGAATATACCTTGGTCCCTGTCTTATAAGGCCACCCCAAACGCTGCCCAAAATTGCCCTAATGAGAGCGGTGGCCTTTGTTGAGGGGGCAGTACAACAGGAGTGTCACACTTTGAACATAGAACTGGTGGCTTTTAAAGAGGGGTTGCCTCTGGTGAGAGGGGCCTTACAAGAATGGGTCCAATATGTTCAAATCTACACTTTAATTTTGCAGAATATGACTTACTTATGGACATGTATCCTGTACCTCAGATGCCACTGCTGCCTTAAACTAGTCAACTGAGGGCATGGCTGTTCCTGGTGATTGAAAACTCACTCCTTTTGCTTTACATGACAAAATACACGCTGTCTTCATAGACAGCAAAATGCAATTAAGAGTACAGTAGAGATGGTAATGACTTGTAAATGGTGCACTCAAGCTCTTTTATGGGGGGGGGGGTAGTAATGGCAGAAAATGCTGTTATGATTAGTGTGTGTGAGATGAGTATCACACTTTCCCTAATTTATGCAATAAAAGGCTGTTAGACTCAACAAGGCCTAGTCTGGGATCATTTTGGTGACCTTGACCTAATTATCAAGGTTACAGAGCCATATATGTTAATTTGTTCCTGTGTGATAACTTTTGAAGGATTTCACAAAATGTAGGGAAAGTTGATAGAATCATGTAACCAATAAAGTAAGAACTAGATGACAATTACATTTGGGTAACCATGACATAATTCTGAATGTCACAGAGCCATATGTATTAATGTCATTTCTGTGCAATAACTCCTGAAGGATTCCACAAAGCCCACTGAAACTATTGGTAGGATTGTATAACTTGGTAAGACCTAGCTTGGGATTAAACTTGAGTGACCTTGACCTAATTCTTAAGGTCACAGAGCTGTACATGGTAATCTGGTTTCCAGATAATAACTTATGAAGGATTTCACAAACCATAATAAAACTTTGTAGCATTATTTAACTAGGTGAGACCTTGCTTGGGATTGTATTTGGATGACTGTGACCTAATTCTCTAGGTCACAGCCATATATGGTAACTTGGTTTCAGTGTGATAATTATTGAAAGGTTTGATACTATGTAATGAAACTTGGTGGGATTGTGAGCCTGGTAAGATTTACATTGGGATTGTATCTGGATGACCTTGGCCTAATTATTAAGGTCATAGAGCCTTATATAGAAATTTCATATCACTGTAAAAAGTTTGACAAAATACATAAAACTCAAGGGGATTATGTATATTAGTAAGACCTAGGATGAGATTGTGTTTGGGTGACCGTCAGTTAATTGTCAAGGTCACAGAGCCAAATATGTTGATATTCATTTTCGTATGATTTCTCTTGAATGATTTGATGCAATGTAATGAAACCTGGGAGGATTATGTGCCTTGGTAGGACAAAGGTGGGTATTGTATCTGAGTGACCTTGAACCTGACAGGATTATATTAAGTACCTCGTATGAGTGACCTTGACTCAAGTATAAACAATACAGGTATGGTCCAGTGATCATGACTTTACTTGTAAGGTCACTGAACCATGTCAAGAAACTGCACATTGCCAAACAATTTATTCAATTTTACATATTCTGTTACTTCATGGAGGACATCCTGTGTCATATTTGATCATATCACATGCATACTTTAAAGTTGTACACAGGAAGACAAGTGGAAAATCATATCGTTCTAGTTAAAGTTATTTTTTTATGTCTGTGTGCCATCACAGACATTGTTTTTCTTTCTTTCTTTCTTTCTTTCTTTCTTTCTTTCTTTCTTTCTTTCTTTCTTCCTTCCTTCCTTCCTTCCTTCCTTCCTTCCTTCCTTCCTTCCTTCCTTCCTTCCTTCCTTCCTTCCTTCCTTCCTTCCTTCCTTCCTTCCTTCCTTCCTTCCTTTCTTTCTTTCTTTCTTTCTTTCTTTCTTTCTTTCTTTCTTTCTTTCTTTCTTTCTTTCTTTCCTTCCTTACTAACTTACTTACAAATTTATCCAACATTTCATTTGAAATTATTATACGTAAAACTCCAAACTTGGCAGGATTATACTTCCACACATGAAGTCTTGAGGTTTTGTAAAGGGGTTCAACACTGTTGAAAATTATGCAATTTGGGGCCATTTGAAAACTTAGTATTTCATTGGCAGTAAATGATGCAAAGTGCTTCACTTCACGTTTGCCATTTTTTGGGGTTTTTTTGCAGTCTTGCCCTCCACAAGTGAAATGATTCATGAACAATGTCCATGTCATCTGCATCAAAAGCAAAGTGAGGGTCTAAAATGACGTCAAGAGGAATACTCGGGGGTGGGGTGGGGTGGGGGTGTTCGGTGCTATAGAAAATAGACCCTGGTAAAGCCGGTGCTATGGGGACACATGCAGGGGCCAATAAGCTTGCTTTATTTTGCACCATTTGGAGATAATTATGTATTGTTCTTGTGTAATAGATATACTTTATAGTTTTGTGTGGCTGGTTCTCCTCATTTGTTATTGAATGAGCACAATTATTAAGCATCCCAAGTTGTGCTTTTGCATGTTCCACAGAAAGTAATAGCTGGCCACTTGAAACTCTTGTAACAGGTAGGTAGGTTTGTACTTGCACTGTTTTCCTGTGCTGATTTAATAGTCCTTCTTTGTTTATTTATTTGAAAAAAAAATTTTTAAGGGTCTGCCCCATGGGGGGACCCTCTCTGTTTTGGGGTTGTCTGTTTGTGTGTCCGGATGTGCACATTCCGTTACCACGATATCCACAGAATGCCTCCATGTATTTTGCTGAAATTTGGCAATATGCTTACCTTGCCTGGCAAGATGAACTGATTAGATTTTGGTGTCACCATGACCTAATTTTAGCAAATGGCAGCATAATTACAGGCTCATTCGGGCTCGTTACTGCAATACCTCCAGAATGCTCCAATGTACTTTGCTCAGACTTTGGAAAATGCTTATCTAGCATGCCAAGATGAACTAATTAGATTTTGGTACCACCATAACCTATTTTAGCAAATGGCAGCATTTTTACGTGGTAGATACTTCAATCAATGCTTTGCGTTGAAGCTATGTCTCATTTTTTATTGATTAGCAATGTTGATTGAACACCCTCATATTTTTTTCAGCTCATATCTTAGAAAGTATAGTTGGTGGCCATCAGAAACTGTTATGGCGGGCAGGTCTTACATGGTAATTGAGCTGCAGGCCTGTCATTGGTGTCTATGGCTTTAGGCTTTATAGTCTAATTTTAGCTAGATGTGTCTGGTCGCAAGCGATTACATGTGGGGCGCCAAGTGCTCCGAGAGCTGTACACAAAAGTCAATCTGGGACCAAAGACATGGTGAATGATCAGAATCCATTCATAGCCAGGGTGTGTGGTACCCCAAATCAGGGTACTAAATGCTTAGTTCTGACCTCTGCATATGGCTATAAGGGGCCTTTACACTTCCTCATTGCATGTATGGGCAGGAGATACATTTACATGGTGTCAGCCGTAACTTGTTTTCGATGGGTTTACTTTTTCTTGTGTTATTTTGTTTTAGCTGATTTGGTCTTTAATGCAGCAAGTTGCTTAAGGTTGACTGAGATTAATGCTGAGATAAACTGAGTCACAATTTGATTTCATCCATGCTTATTGACATTCAGAAGTGTGTGTTAACTAATACACATGTTAATCAACCCAATATTAAAACCATGGGAAGGGGATGTTGCTGGCATCAACAGTTACTTGATTATTCACAATAAATTGACCCTTTGGGAAGGTGTTATATAATCATAGCTCTGTCAACTTGAACCCTTTCCCCCTTAAATGGCCAAAACCGGCTGGTGGTCAAATGTCGTCTGCTTCAGCGTCTTCAACTGATTTGAACAGCACTGAAAAACAGTTTGACTGAGAATTGCAGATGAGACCTGTCAAGACAACATGACCCAGGTCAACAGCTTTCATCGACATGGGTTGGGCACTTAAGTGCCCAACCCATGCCAAAGAAAGTTGTTGACTCAGTCTTAATTCAAGGGGGAAAGGGTTAAAAGAGTAATATCAAGTAGTTTTAGGTACACTTTCAATGTAGAGTCAACCAAAAGGGACATATTTTTCCCATATGTTATAGTCAGATTTATGTTGTGTTTGAAGTTTTCAGCTTCTAATAATAGTATTTTCTTGAGGTTGTTTTCATCTTCATATTTGACCTCAGGTGTCAACAAGTGATCTAAAACCATTTTGGTTATGGGCAGTGGTTTTGAATGTTGGTTTTTGGCAGGAATTGTGGGAGACTCAATCATTACTATGGTGCCATTGAGAAGTCACCCCATGGGTGGGTTCACAAATGGTCACATAAAGCAGTTAGCCCCTGAAAAGCAGTCAAACACCGTGGGGAAAAAATACTGACATGGAGACTGATACATGTGGCCTTAACCCTTTGTGCCATAAACTGGCCAAACCAGCTGGCAGTCAGATGTTGTCTGCTTTAATGTTTTTGACTAAGTTCAACAATAATGAAAAAATATTTGAATGAGAATTGTAGCTGAGACCTATCAAAATAACATGTGCTTGGTCAGCTGTGTCCTTTGGGTTGGTTGTTTTAGCCAGGGAAAGCTGTTGATTCAGTCTTAACCCTTTCACTGCCAAATTTTAGACCGAGTCAACAGCTTTTCTTGGTAAGCATTGGGCCCAATGTACCCAATGCATGCCAAGAAAAGCTGTTGACCTGGGGTATTTTCTCTGGAACTATAGGCATACTGGTACTTGAATGAAAGGTCTTTTTATGAGGAATACGAATCTGAAATCCTAATTATAATTCAGACTAGTTTGACTTTATTAGACCAAATTTAGACATGATTAGCACTGAAAGATTTAAGTCAAGGGGGGTAATGGTTAAAGAGCAGCTGGGTCTGTCGTTCAATAGAGGGGCTTTTTCTTTCCATGGAGCTGCATCCAATCTAACTCAGGGTATCACTAAAGCATAGTACAATGTTGGTGGCATATCCAAAAGAGTGATTAAGTTTGCCTTTTTTGTGTCACTTCTTGGTGGAGACCTGGAGACAGTGAATGGACCACTGAAATGATGGGCAGCATTGGCTTTTTCCAGGTTTACCAGGCACATTGGTCCAGGTGAACACTTAAACGTGGGTCATGTCAGGTCATTCCTTGTCGAGAGATCAAGAAATTACACCTGCAGCTTGTATCTGTGGAAGCCCCCGTGTGCCACGTGGTTTCTCAAACAGGAAGCTGAGGTTGTCAGAAACTGTAAGGTCATATTTAGGCTAAGGCTAGTTGAGAAAAATTTGGTGGGAAAAGTAGGTCAAGAAATTAAGAGGAAAGAAACATCACTGAAAAGATTCAAAGGAAACAAAATATGTGCACCTCAGACATGTAAGTGGCACTCTCCACTTCCTAAATTTTTTTTATCAAAGTGTATTGTGCAAAAGAAGGGTATAAAAATGTTATTGAAATACTGAAGTGATGTATGAAATAATGTTATGTAAGTGTCCTTTAACCCTTTTTCTTCAAGTAAAACTGACTCCTCAGCCTTCCCAAGGGTCTGTTGGGCACTAAGTACCCCACCTGCACCTGGAAGACAGCTGTTGACCTGGGGCATACAGTTCTTATAGGGCATGTCTACAATTCTCGCTCATTTTTTTTTTCATTAATACTGAAATTGGTGAAAAATGGTTGACAACATTTTATCTCCCGTCAGTTTTGGTTGGTTTAAGGGGGAAATGGTTAGTGGCCTGGCTCCTAAGTGCATGGGAAATAAGTGTTTAAGGCAGGTGGTGTCTGACCAGGCAGAATTGTGAAGGAACAGGGGTGGGGCACTTAAGGATACAGGAAATTACGATGATCCTTTTGTGCATGACAAGTGAGTCTCTCTATGGTATGGCAGGCTGCAGTCTTAACGGAGCGTTTCAGTTTTTTAGCAGCAAGAAACACACTGTGTGTGTAATGTCACGAGTTATATGTCCTTTGTCCATATGATTTTTTTTAAGATTCCAAAACAGCTCTGTCAGAGGACAAGTGAAAATTAAAACTGGTTGTAATTGTGATTTCCACAGCTAAAACTGTTAGATTTCTTCACCCAGTGCTGAGAATATGGTGAAAACCTGCAGGGTCAATTTTGAGGTAACATGTATGGAAAAGGGGTCAATATTATGTTTCAGAAATATAAAACTAAGTATTTTTTAATTCAGATGTACATGTTTCAGAAAAATTATGTGAAATTAACAAATGAAGCAGATTTTGTACAGATTGTTGTCAATCAATTTTGCTTGGGAACTTCAGATTAATTTGTAAGTGGTAGACCCGGTTTTGGATCCCAGAGGGAAACACTTGAAGGGGTTATTATACTCCCGCAAGGAATATATTGGGATCCTCATGTCTGTCCTTTCGTCAGTCCCTCCATCCGTAACACTGAACTTGTATCCACAACTAGTCCCAGGATTTTCATTGGATCCCTTTCAAACTTTGCAGACTTAACTGGCATGATGTGGGCCAATGCATATTACATTGTCGTGTCACTGCTTTCATTTTCTGATTTTTAATGATTCATTTAAATTTTACTGATCCTAGGTGAATATACATGTTCATATTTATGGATGAGGCTGAACTTGTATCTGCACATAGTCCCTCGTTTTTCATTGGATCCCTGTCAAATTTGGCACACTTCATGGGTATGGTCTAGGCTAATAAATAAATTAACAAATTAGGATTATGTGCAGATCTGAACTCATGATTCATATGAGCTCCCCATTTTCAAACCATGCCAAATGCCTCAGGGATACACTTTTCAGGGAGGCTCATATATCAGTGATCTCGGAGGTGGGAATGTATTATCGTGTCATCATTAGAAGGCACTTCACTCTAGTTTGCCTATGATTTATTTACTTGAGTATCAATAAATCTCTTTGAAAGCTGTATCATGCAAATGAGCAACTGTATGCAAGTAAACACCCACAAGTGATGCCACCTGGGGTCCTAAATCCCACTGTTTAAATATGTGCTTGTACATGTATTGATGACAATGACATGTCTGGTCACCCATTTCTGGGTAGACCTAACTGAGTCAACATCTTTCCTTGGTGTCATTGAGTGCATTATGGCCAACTTGCATTAAGGACAGCTAGAGCTGGGGGGATCCGTGCTGATAATCCTCATATACAAATCTAAATATATTTCCATGTATGAGAAATTTAAATGAGTACATTGAAGTAGACAACTGTTTACATTGGACACTTTTTGGTGGTTTGAGTTTGAAATTTAGGGTTAAATACATGCCAATGCCTAGCATCAAGGTCCAAGTCCACCCTTGAAAAAGGCTTAACCCTTTCCCCCCTTAAACCGGCCAAAACCGGCTGGTGGTCAAATGTCGTCTGCTTCAGTGTCTTCAACTAATTTCAACAGTTATGAAAAACAATATGACTGAGAAATGTACATGAGACTTATCAAGGTCACATGCCCCAGGTCAACAGCTTTTCTTGGCATGGGTTGGGCACTAAGTGCAAGGAAAGCTGTTTACTCAGTCTTAATTCAATGGGGGAAGAGTTAAGACAAAGTTCACCCTAACTATTAGACTACTGAGTGTCAATATTTCCCTTACGTTTACCTGCACAGATAGTATCCACATTTGATGTATGTGAGAGTGAATAAAGTTTAAAAACTTGACTGTAGTATAGTAAATCATGACTTGTGCTCTGTGTTGTTAAGGCCATGAGGAATGGCAACAAGCATTTTAACCCTAGTGCTGCTGAACTGTTTTTTTAACCTGTGTTTTGGACCGTATAAACATGGGCCCCGCAGCACTGGGGTTAAGAAAGGGTGGTGAGCTGCAGGCTTTTCAGTTGGAAATTGGCCATCAAAATCTGTCACAGTGAACAGTCAAACATCGACTGTTCATAGAGCAGGGTTTTATTGAATCCATATAAAGCCACTCATTTAAATTATTTATGGGTGGAAGGCAAATCTCCCTTGCCCCCCCCCCCCCCCCCCCACACACACACACAAAAAACTTTGTCTGTACCATTCAAGAAAGAAGTCCTTAATGTATGGGCAGATCCCTGCATCAGATGTGGCAGAGTATGTTGCCCTTGCCACACAGTGAGCTTGATAGCAGAAAGAGTCCCCATATAATTGGAATAAGTATTCTTTATTGCCACCAATGCATGTAGTGTCAAACAGGGTCTGTCATCAGGACACTAGGTCCATGGTGGCTGGTTGTCACAGTTGCCTAGCGATGAGGTCAGGTATTTTGGTGGTAAATCAATATGCGTCTCCCATATTGTTGCTGGCCAATAGGGAAGGTCTTAAAAAATGTGTCACTGTAATTTAGGAAAATATGAAGTCTGTACACTGTAAATTGCTTCATTTTTGCGTGTTTAAATTTTCATAATGTTTGTATTTTTGACAGTGCACTGTCATTTTAATTTCACTATTTTGGATGTAATTCATGTTCAAACAATGTTAAAATACTATTTCAGTGTGGTTTTATTTTCATGGTTTTGTGCCATCAGGGAAAAAGCAAAAATAAGAATACAGCAAAATTAAAGCAATTGACAGTACTCACCTATTCATTAGCCTCCATAGAAGGCACATAAAGGTTAGGTTCACAGTGTATATATGTCTGAACACTTACATGTAATTGGGTTAAGATATAATAATTCATATGTTTTCCACTTTTGAAGAAAATGCAAGTGATGAATGGTTGTTGTATGGTCATGGAAAACACATACATACATACATACATACATACATACATACATACATACATACATACATACATACATACATACATACATACAAACAACTACATACATAGTGTTTTGATATTAAAACTACACTGTATATGGATGAATGAATAATGTTATGACTGTAAATGTAGCAATTTTTCTGTCAGTGATTGAATTCATCTGAAAAGTAAACAATCTGCAGAAAGAAGAAAATCATTCATTTACTGTGGTTCTGCACACCAACCAACAGGTCTCAGTCAAAGGCAGCAGTTGTCAATTAATTATCCGAAACTGTTCAGTTGCCAGAAGTACATGCACATTAGGCTGAAAAGGGTGTGGAAACTGAACTGTAAATCTCTTGGGCACAGATACTTGTACTTTGAAGTAAGATGGCTTAGTGATTTAATCTGCATAATCATCAGTTGCACACTAGATCGTAAATTGTGTTGGTTCAAATAGCTTAACTCATTCCATACTATGGTCACAGGCCTTGGTCAGTGGTTCTGGCACTGCCTGGCAAGTCATGCTGTAGCTGCCCTTGCAGCAGCTGCAGCATGACTTACTATGCAATGCCAGAACCACTGACTTAAGACAATAGGCATGTTGGTACTTGAACAAAAGCTCTTTTCATGAAGAATTTAAATATGCAATTGTCGTCTTAAATCTTGGTAAATATACGTAAATATGAGGGACTGGTATGGAATAAGTTAATCAGTATGCATATATTACCAAGCAGACTTTAGGGACATTATGTGTAAGAATAAAAATTGTTGTCCCTGTGTGAAAAGATTAGATCATCACAAATTGTTATGTGTTCATCTTCTTGAAGTACTTTCTAAAGTTGTCTTCCATAAATTTTGTCTGTTGCAGGGATGTTTCAGCGGGAGATGAAGGTGGAATTTGACAAACATGTTAAAAGTGCAGCCCAAAGAATTGAAAAGCTGAGAATGTCCGATTCCTCACAGAAACCTGTGGGTTTGGCTGATGAAGAAGAGGCGGCCAATGCAGAAAAATCACAGGTTGCAGGTGTTGTTCATGGTCAAAAGACAGACTGTACACCTCAGACAGAGGTCACTGTTTCATCACACAGTGCCACTCACCAGCATCATCCCACTGTCTCAGATAATGCCATCAAAGGTAGGGCGTCTTTGTCATGCTCTGCCATGGAGCAGCAGTCTGTACCTGTCTCTGATAAAACTACAGATGTCACCTTGTTATCACCTGCTGTCAATGACCAGTGCTCTCTAACTGCATCCAATAGCATTAAAGAAGCCACTGTATCCCCATGCACTGCTGTTGACCAGCACCCTCGAGGTACATGTACATCAGTATCACGATCCCTCATTGTCCCCCTTGTGGCATCTGTTGCTGGAGATGCTCAGTCCCACGCACCATCTTCATCAAGTATTACTGCATCCACAGATAGCATCATGCCTCTGACTGTCACAACGGTCACTTCAAGATGTACAGCTAATACCAGTGCCTCCGGGATTGCAGCCACACCATGTGTGGACAATGATATCAAGACAACTACATCCACCAATGTTGCTACCCAAGAAGATGAACATGATGAACGTGCAGCTAGTCCTTCAGACATTCTGATTGAATTTAAGGTAGGTAGAACCAGTGACTTTTAACAGTTGCTGCCCTCTGGCAGAAAAGGGTCAAAATCTTTGATTTTAAGTTAGTTATGGGCATAGAAAAAATGGAACTCAGTCAACACTTTCAAAGAATTATGTCTATCTGTGCACTGAGTGATCACCCAATGCTTTCCATGTCCATGAATGCCCTTTATGTCAATGCAAAGTGAGTTTGTGCCTGCAGGGAATGATGTTGGAAATTGTCTGTGTTTTGATTGTTTGCTTTTACACATAATGAAAAATGAAAAACAGACAAAACCCCTGGATGTATCATTCAATTGTTCACCCAGACAAGCCATTGCAACTTCACCTTGATACGTCACTATCATTTACTTTGATAGGTTGTTTTATCATTCACCTTGACACGTAACCATGTCATTCAGCTAGACAGGTCACTGTATCATTTAGCTTGACAGGTTACCATGTCATTCACTTTGACAGGTCACTGTGTTACTCACCTGACAGGTAACCATGCCATTCACCTGGACAGGTCACTGTATTGTTCACCTCGACAGATATCCATGTCATTCACTTTGACAAGTCAGTATCATTCACCTGGACAGGGCACTGTGTCATTCATTTGACAGGTCACTGTGTCATTCATTGAGACAAATCACTGCCATTCATTTAGACAGGTCACTGTCATTCATTTGACAGGTCACTGTGTCATTAATTTGACAGGTCACTAGTCATTCATTTAGACAGATCACTAGTCATTCATTTAGACAGGTCACTGTCATTCATTTAGACAGGTCACTGTGTCATTCATTTGACAGGTCATTGTGTCATTCATTTAGACAGGTCACTCATTCATTTGACAGGTCATTGTGTCATTCATTTAGACAGGTCAGTGTGTCATTTATTTGATAGATCACTCTCATTCATTTGACAGGTCACTGTGTCATTCATTTAGACAGAACACTAGTTATTCATTTAGACAGGTCACTGTCATTCATTTGACAGGTCACTGCGTCATCCACCTTGACAATTTGAGGACAGTATCATTCACCTCTTCATAGGATCATATATCTAAGATGCTTCGCTGGTTTCTATCATCTCCAAGCTCACCATCAAATGTATCATGTAACTTGACTGGGTTCACAGTTTCAAGTTGTTATGCTTGGTTACCATGGTTACAGGAGCAGCTGCAGGAATTGGTATTGGGCAACAAGGAGCCCAGCCCAGCAGTCATCTGTGATAAGCTCAGTCAGGCAGCATACACCATCAACCACAGACAGGTGAGGCTCAGTCAGCTTTTGATATGAAGGTTTTTTGATGACCACCAAGAAGGAATTTTGAGCAAATCTGGGTAAATCCATTGCTCAAATGACCGCTCTTGGCCTTAAAGTCTTCACTTTCACTGTTGTAAAATTTATGTGCCTGAAACAGTCAGGCAATTCATAACAAAACCCAACAATTTTTTGGTTTTCATCTTCTTCACATGTGTATAGATAGTACACATTGGGGTAGGGGGCTTTGAGATCCATGCATTTGTTTTCATAAATGCAAAAATGATCAATTTCTGGGTCAAAAATCATTGTTAAATGCATTGAGAGAGAGAGAGAGAGAGAGAAGAGAGAGAGAGAGAGAGAGAGAGAGAGAGAGAGAAGAGAAGAGAGAGAGGAGAGAGAGAGAGAGAGAGAGAGAGAGAGAGAGAGAGAGAGAGAGAGAGAGAGAGAGAGAGAGAGAGAGAGAGAGAGAGAGAGAGAGAGAGAGAGAGAGAGAGAGAGAGAGAGAGAGAGAGAGAGAGAGAGAGAGAGAGAGAGAGAGAGAGAGAGAGAGAGAGAGAGAGAGTTTATGCTTTATAAGAGATGGATCTTGTTCCAGACTTGTACACCATGATATTTAATACAAAACTGCCTAACAGGAGTTCAACGTAGAATGACATGAAGATCTTGATGTCTTGTAAAATGGTCATAGATGATACTGTTGTCAACAAATAAATTTAAACATGGTTTGGGTATATTTCCCTTTATACAGTTATACAAAATATTCCTGTTTGAAAAAGGTTAATTTGCTGATTAATTGTTTTATGTACAACCACTTCTGTGAGACATGGCACTTTATTAAGCTTCTCTTGTGTGGAGAATGGAGGCTTATTGCTTCTGTACACTTTATTTCTACATTCTATTTTTGTTGGGGGGGGGGGGGCTATATCATTGGAATGGCCTAGATATATCAAGATAACATGTCCCTGGTCAACAGCTTTCCTTGGCACAGGTTACACACTTGTGCCAAGGAAAGCTATTGATGAAGGTCTTACTTCAGGGAGCAACAAGCAGCAAACACATGAAGATTTTTGAGGCAAGTTTTTTCGTCAATGTAAATTCTGTGTGAACAGGTTGCTGTTTAAAAAAATCATATATATTTCCATGCTTGGATACATGTCACATTTTAATTTATTATACAATCAATGACTTTATACAACAATCATTTTTAAAAGGTAAGCCACTGAAGCTTTTTTAAAAAAAGAAAAAATCTATAGGTCATGATCTGTCTGGAAATGTATGCCTTGCTTATGTTTATGTGAATGTTTCTCACATTATGGGGCCACACAAGGGATGCTTGATTGACTTTGACAAGGGGTGATGCCTTTCTTGATAATATTCATCATTGCTTTATGGGACAAGAAATCTGGAGAAAAGAGTTTGTGTCTGAACTCCACAGAACTTATTTCCACTGCACTAGTAATTGTGCTGTAAAGCCAGCCGTTGTGTCACTTAAAAAAAGGAGCTCTCATTGTATCTCCTGTGGCAGGTAGTCTTTAATATGACAGGTAAATTTACCTGTAACAAGGGAATTGACTATATTGCCATACAGGGGTGGTCTTTACAGCATATGCATACACCACTACTTTTATATAACTGTTTTTTTAATTTGGTCAGATTAACCTTTTCTCCCTTAAACTTGCCAAGGCCAGCTGGTGGTCCAATGGCATTTGCTTCAATGTTTTCCACTAATTTCAACAGTAATGAAAAAAAAAAAAATGAATGAGAAATGCAGCTCTTGTCATCATGTGCCAAACATCCAACCTATGCCAAGGAAAGCTGTTGACTCAGTCTTAATTTAAAGGTGGAAGGGCTAATAAAACACATAAATCCTTTCTTGATACCAAATATATTCATCGTGATAACTTTTTAGCTCTGCTGACCATAGGTTGCAAAGCTTATGCAATCCCTCATGTCTGTCCATTGTCTGGCCTTCTGTCAGTCTGTCTGTCCATCCATCCATAAACTTTTGCCTGTGAGTGTAATACAGTCCACAGTTTTCAAGATAGCCCCATATAACTTTCAGGAGCTGTCAAGTGTATGGAAATCTAAATCAAGTTTGATATTGGTGGTGTCACTTACAGTATATATGTAATGTAATATATGGGTTAAAATGTGAAAATCTTGTTATGACTCTGGTATCCTTAATGGTTGGTTTATGGTTTAAACATATTTTATTTCAAAGAAACATGGATTAGGAAACAAGCTGTAAAGCTTTTATAAATCCTTCTCCATAACTACACAGCGTCACTTGATGAAACCGAAACATAATTAAGCAGGAAGTACAAATGTAGAAAACAAGAAAAGAAAAAAAAAAGAAGAAAAAATGGCGAGGACAATCACTTAATCTCTACTAAATCTCTTTGTTTTTATAATGTACCTTTCTACACTGTCAAATAACTTAGTGTTCCAATCAATGGACTTGTTAGTATCACCATACAGCAAAATGTCCCTTTTAGCAGTAATTTCTGGCTGGAAAGGTCCTAGTAATTCCGTGCGGGGTTCATTGAAAAGAGAACATTCTGTCAAAAAATGGAAAATGCTTTCCACTGGGGCTCCACAAGCACATCTTTGGGTGTCGATGTAACCGTATTGGAACAGCAAATCATTAAGAGGGCTGCAGTTCAAGCGCATCCTCGTATGGTGGACTTGGCCGAATCTATTTTTACCATAAAAGTACGGGGGGACACGTATTATGTTCCCATTCAGTTTATTTTTGAATGCTTGAATTGTTTCAGAAGTTTGAATCTCCTGATCCAGGTTACGCCAGTTGCGTATGGTAGCAGGGAAAAAGGATTTGTTGCACTGTTCGGACCTACAAAATATTAGAGGTGTTTCGTTACTGTGTCTTGTGTTGTGACCGGTGGCAATGGATTCTGGAATCCTATCCTGTAGGTAATGTGGGGCGAAACCATTTACGATCTTGTAAAAGTGTATCAATTTGTGTTTCTCTCTTCTGTCTTTCAACGGTTCCCATTGTGTTTCCTTATAAAGTAATCTGTTACTTGTGGTTTGAGTGCCACCGGTCACGACACGTGCGGCCGCTAACTGCACCTGTTCAAGCTTATTGGAGCATGCAAGGGAACAATTGTCCCAAAGAATGTCGCCGTACTCAAGGAGGGGCCTGATAAACACCATGTACATTTTTTCCAGTGACTTTCTATTTAAGGTGTATTTCATGGCACGAAGGCAGTCTACACGTTTCATAGCTTTTACATATACAGTGTCAAGGTGATTTGTCCAGGTGCAATCAGATGACAACATTACGCCAAGGTGCTTATGCGAGTTTGTGTCCGTCACGCGGCAATTTTTCAAAAATAGTGGATAATTTTCATAATTTTGAGACCTTGAGCAGGTCATGGAAAAAGTTTTACTTTCATTTAGGCTGATAAACCATTGATCAGCCCAAATGGATATTGCTGAAAGATCTCCGTTTAAGGTAAGGCTCGCTATATCGTCGTCACCTTGGTCAGCAATGACAAAAAGTGACGTGTCGTCTGCAAACAGCCGAATGTTTGATTCAACTATACTTGTAATGTCATTAATATAAATTAAAAACATCAAAGGTCCTAATATTGACCCTTGAGGTACACCAGCTCTTACAATACGCCAAGATGAGGACTGTCCATTTATTACAACACGTTGACGTCTTTGCTCTAAATAGCTTTTGCACCAGGCCAGCAAGTTTTGTCTGATGCCGATGGATTCAAGCTTGTGGAGAAGACCTTTATGCCACACGCGATCAAAAGCCCGTGATACATCCAAAAAAGCAAATTTGACGACTTTCCCTTCATCCATGGCTTCGAGCACAATATCATAAATCTCTAATAATTGTGAAACAGGAGAATCTCCATTTTGGTAAGCAGACTGAAACCGTGTAAGAATATTATTTTGGATACAATGATTGAAAATAAACTTGAAAACACACCTTTCAAATATCTTGCTAACACAACTAAGCAGAGATATTGGACGGTAATTTTTTGTAAATTGCTTACTTTCTTTTTTGTGTAATGGATTAACATTTGCGCTTTTCCAGTATTGTGGAAAAATGGCGCTTTCTAAAGACCTATTAAATATCATACACAACGGTTTGCTAATTGAGTCAGAGCAAGCCTTTAATAATTTAGAGCTGATGTTGTCAGGGCCACTCGCCTTGGGCACTTTAAGTAGAGATATACAATCTTTTACCAGACTTTCATCAATGTCTATCGTGTCTATACTAGTTAGGGTGGACCTAATTGGATAATGAACTGTAGGAGGTTCCGCCTCATTTGTGTCTAAGGAGCACTGTTCAGCAAAATAACCATTGAACAGTTCAGCTTTGTCTGCATCACTGGTAACTAAAGATTCGCCATGCTTCATAGGAGGAAATTCTGATGATACAGCTTTATGGTCTTGCAAGAACTGCTTTACTATTTTCCACCAAAGTCGTGAATTGTAATCACTGGAATTGACCTTCTCAGCCAGAGAATTGTAATATTTTTGTTTTGACTTTCGTAGGTAACTTACAACACGATTACGAGCTTTTCGGTACTTAAACCAATGGCCAGGGTCGTTTGTTGCCTTTGCTTTCCTTTGTAATCTATTACGTTTGCGGATAAGTTTTTTGATATCAGAAGACAACCACTGTGGTTCACCAGGTCTGACAGTAACTACTTTAGTAGGAATGTGTTTTTTAGCAGTGGCAAGAAAAAGCTCCGACCATTCAGTTACCATGTTGTTTACGTCAAGATCACATAGTATGTTTTCCCACTGAATGTTACCAAGTGAGGCATTTAAACCATTAAAGTCGGCATGTTCATACAACCAGATCTCCCGCTTATAAGCTTTTGCCCTCTGCACTTGAAAATTTAAGTGACAGAAAGTTGCATGATGATCGCTTATCTCAGTGTCTATTACACCTGCCAAATTAACTCTATCGGGACAACTGGTAGCAATCACATCAATGCAAGTAGCAGAATTTTCAGTCACCCTGGTAGGTTCAGTGATAAGTTGAACCATGTTCCGGCTTTCGGTTATAAGACCAAAATTTGTATTTACAGAGTTGAGCTGGTCATCATTGAAGTCACCCATTACAAAGATGTCTTTTATGTTGGTTTGCTTTGCATTTTCTAGGGAACTTTCGAAGTCAATCCAAAACTGAGTGTTGTCTCTCGGAGGTCTATAATAAACACCTATCAAAATTTTCATGCCATTTTTAACAATTACTTCAGACCATATACATTCCAAACTAGGCAGCTCCAGATCTCTCCTTCTTGCGACGGGTAATTCATTTCTAAAATATACACATACCCCTCCTCCGTGGCCACTTTCTCTGTCGTTTCGCATTGGTTCTTGAAATCCATTCATTACAATTTTATCATTTGTGACGGAGGCATTTAACCATGTTTCTGTGCATGCTACCACGTCATATTGGTATGCAAAGGAAATGAGATCGTCTACTTTGTTTCTTAGGCTTCTGATATTCATATGAAACAGTGAAATATCATTTCGTCTGTTCGAGTCTGATGACCAACTAACACTACTTACGTCATTACTACTACTTAGTGAGGATTCAGATGAAATTTGAACACTCATAGATAAAACTTATGAAATATGATATAGTTACGTGATCTGGCTTTTTTAACTCTACATGTTTCAACAATCCTTGACTGGTAACACTTGACAGGCTGGTAAACAAAATTCAACCCATTATAGAGACTTGAACAGATTTTACAATATGATAACTCGCCATATAAAAAAGTATATAAATGACTTTCAATCAGAGACATAGAAACACACAAATTATGCTGGAGGATGATGAACTGAAAGCTTGATATAAAGCAGGTTTTGTCGCAATTCCTGGCAAAATCAAGGTAACATGTTGCCACTCGGAAACAATGACTGCACAAACGAATGTTTGCGACACTGACACTAACAGCGTAGTACACAATGGTCCTGCTTCCAGCATTGAAGAAATGTGTCCGACACGGGAGTTCAATTTCCGCTCGGTGAACAGAAAATATGGAAACACAAGTAAGAAAAAGAAACTTTATAAGCATTATTGTCACTGTGGTGTTGATGCGCCACATGGCTCACTATGCACTCGAACAAAACACAATGAGTGGACAAAAGATCAATGTACACGTATCAGTGCGCACGGATTTCGTGCAAGGCACTTATGACTGGACCTGCAATAAAGAAAGTTTGACTGTAAACAAATGTGAAAAAGAACAAAGCTTTTTCGTCTGTCACTTGGTGTCAATCGACAATGGTATTGCCGGCCTGTACAATTCCAGAATAGTTACGAATCATTTTCTGTTGACAAAGTTTGTGGCTGAACTGATCGGACAGGAGAGGCACTTGGGGTTGATGTTGAAGGTGTCTCATCCGGTGTGTTGGCCGAGGCGGCTGCTTGTTGGCCGAGGCGGCTGCTTAATGGTTGATAGACGTTCATGAAATTTAGTGGGATTGTGGAGGTCAAAATCTCAGTTGCATATACTGGTGGCGCCACCTATAACTTGGCAAAAGTTATGAGTCAAAATGTGGTGAAAGATATAAAATTCCATATCTCAAGAAATAATTGAATTAGACATGCCAAAGTTATAGGGTATATCGATCATATACACTGTGAATACATTATGTAATATCAATGACCTTGACCTATTTTGTAAAGTGTCAAGGCCTATAAAGTTGAAAGAGGTGATTTTGCAATGGCAAGGTGTCTAGCTTGAACATCAGTGGCAAAGAGAATTGGACCTCCAGATCAAAATTTCACTTGTGTACATTGTGTTTAAAAACTCTATTTTTTGGCCTACTTTTTGGGTCACTGTGACCCAATGATTATTGAATTTTATGCTTGTCCAAGTTTATTGTTTTTCTTCAATAACTTGAAAAGTTATTACCTGATTTGAACAAACAGAATATGTATGGAAAACTAGGAGTGGGGCACACATTTTGAATGTAACAATTTTTTTACTGCATATTGAAGGTCAAGGTCAAATGGCCAGTTGGGATATAGGGGTCTGAATGTGTAAATCTTGTGAATGCTGTGCACCCCACAACTTTTGAGCTCGGCCCATATTACTTTTATGATTTATAAAGTGTATGAAAATCTCCATTGACTTCAATGTTGCCTTGGTGGTGCAGCCTCACTATTATGTAATACAGTAAAAGCTCTCACTACCGAACACCCTGGGGACTGAGTGAAAGTGTTTGGTAGTGAGAGGTGTTCAGTAGTTGTAGGTTGGGGTGTTCAGCTGCTGGGTTATAAGCTTGACATATTATACGTGTTTATAGCTATTTCAGCAAAACTATCCAGTCATTCTTCACACAAATGACACTACATGCACATGATGCATGGCAATAACACAAATTACATCTGTACTGTCCCACTTCTTGCTATCAAAACATCAAATTGTTTCAGTCACAACCAGTTTCACTCAAACATGTCAACTTTTTATTAAGACAATGTGTAACTGTTGGTTAGGTCACATACACTGAAGAGCAAGGTGGAATATCACACCAACATGCTATGAAAACAATGCAGTTTCCACTGTATTTGGAGACAGTTCCAGCATTCAGGGTTCTCAATTGCCTGCTTAGCTTACTCAATGGGCTGTTGGTTTTGATGGCTGATTGGTCAGCAGAGATACCAACCAAAGTCAGTTCTGAGCTTAGTCATTCTTTCACAGAAGATTAGACAATAATCTTGACAAATTGTACCAACCAAGGAGTGATCTGTTAACCACAGAGACAGGGTGGGAAGCAGAGTATAACAAAGGCATGTCTTATCAGCCTTCCTGTGTTGGCCCAGCATGCATGCAATGTGCCAGCTTTTATCCTTAGTGACAAGCAACCAGCAACTGACCTTGGGCCTGGTTATGGCTCACATGTTCGGTAGTGGGAGGTTCATTTGTGGCTTTGGGACTGAAAAAAGGTGATCAGTGTTCAGAAGTGAGAGATGTTCGGTAGTGAGAGGCTATGAACATCCAGGAACACCCACTTAAATAACATGTGAACATTTGGGACTGAAAAAAGTGTTCACAAGTGAGAAGTGTTCACTAGTCAGAGGTGTTCAGTAGTGGAGGTTTTACTGTATATGGCTCAAAATGTGAAAATCTTGTGACCAGCCCAGCATCCTTGATTTTTTTAGCTCACCTGACTTGTCAGTCAGTTCAGCTTACGTGGTAGGTCTTCATCCGTCGTATGCCTGGTGTCCTGCATCTGGTGTCCACAATTCACATTTTTGACTTCTCCGAAACCACTGGGCAGATTCACTTCAGATTCAGACTGGACCAGAATGTAACTTGGGTGGGTCTCTTGCCAAGTTGTTCAAATGGTCATGCTCCAGCAATTTTTTTTATTTTTGCAGATTTTTTTTTGTTCAATTTTTTTGGTCAAATCTTAACAAAAATTTCTTCTCCAAAAGCACTTGGCTGATTGCTTCAAAATTGCATAGGATCACTTTTTGGGACCCTTAGATCTTAATTTGCTATAGAGGTGGAACTGTATTTTTGACTAATTTTTGTGTTTTTGCTATTTTCAACGTTACTCCAAAACCACCATTTAGATTATGCTGAGACTTGATGGGAATTTTCCTTGTAGATGGGTCAAAGAAAGCTGGCCACTAGGTGGTATTGATCACTTCAGTTTGTTCATGAAGGGTCAGCTGAGCACAGGACTGTCACAGTCTTCTTGTTATGGATCTTCATGCAATTTATTGGGATTGTGGAAGTCAAAATCTCAGTTCTATATGATACTAGTGGCACCACCTATACTTTTGATGGAAATTATGAGGTAAAATGTCTTGAAAGATATAAATTCCATATTTCTAAAACTAATCAAATCAGGGATATCAAACACATAAAAAGCCCCCCACCCCACCCCCGCCCCCAACAGAGCCCTACAGCCCTACAAATTGTAGGGCTGTGATTCTGAAATTAGGGCTGTGACTTAGGCTTCCCATTATAAGGTACAGGAGGACAGGGTTGTAATCTTCAAATTTGCTCAAATTTAGTAAATATGGAAATCCCACTACACTGCTGGAATTATCTGGGGAAAACCCTGTATAGGATAAATAGATCATATCCAGTGCTAATATGCTATATAATATCAGTGACTTTGACATATTTTTGTCAAGTCACCTGTCCTGTAAAGTTGAAAGAGGTGATTTTGTAATGGCCTGCGGTAGTGAGACATCAATGGCAAAGAGAATTGAGCGTGCAGATCAAAAATTGCCCTTGAGTATATTGTATATAAAACTCTACTTGGCGACCTACTTTAAGGTCACCACAACCCAATGATTGTCTTAATGACCTATTTTTCAAGGTCATTAAGCACTTAAAAAAGGAAATTTAATGCAATATCTTGATAAAGAATATGGCAAATGATGCCAAATGTACCACAAATGTGTATCATGTGGAAGTTTGATATTGCATAATATGTATGATCTCGATTAATTTCTTAAGGTCAGTGAAGGAATGCTTTTCAGGAAATGATTTTTTTAAGAGATGGTCATCAGATTATACATCAGCAGAGCATTGGGCCTATGGGCATCTTGTTTAGAGACACCACATGCTCATAATCAAGCCATGGAATACTGCTGAATTAGAAGAAATCTTTGGTGAAATATGATGTGATAAACATGGTGCGCAAGAACCATCCCGAGATTAAATTGTGTTGTGATACAAAACGCACATCGAATATGGAGTTATGTCATACACTGAGACAGTGGTAGCTACTGTAATGTCACCTCCCATGACAACTGCAGAGCTCTTCAAAGCTGGCCTTCAATGAGATCAGAATGGGTTTCTCCTATAACTTTTCCCATATTTCTAGACCACCTGCAATGACACCAGGGTCTATTTCTTTCATATGAATTTGCCTGTATTTTGAGACCACACATCATAGGAGACCATTTTTTGCTGATAGTAAGGGCTGTCTGAAAATTGAAAGTACCACAGTGACTGCACTATCAGATGATAAAACCACTATGTCTGTATTGATAAAAGATGATAAAAGCTTTAAGGGAGTGCCCTCATCTACAGTGTAATTTTCTGTCAATATGGAGATCTTTGTGGACTTTTTTTTTAATTTGACAGGATACCACAGCACCCATTGCAAAGTGTCTGGCCACCATGACAACTGATCTTGCAATTATACTGGGTGAGTCTGCTATCTGCTATATTCATATGATATTAAGGGTATGTCTGTTACTTTGTAAAGCTTATATATATATATATATATATATATATATATATATATATATATATATATATATATATATATATATATATATATACATATACATATATATATATGTATATGTATATATATATATATATTTTATATATATATATATATATATATATATATATATATATATATATTTTATATATATATATATATATATATATATATATATATATATATATATATATATATATATATATATATATATAAGTATTGGAAGATATCTGGGTGAGGCTGGCTACCCTGAGGATCTACATTCTTTAGGTCTATTATTTACACCGAATGGAAATATAATAGTTATCACATGGTTGTAGCTGTATCACCTCTGTATCAGCCCCTCCCATCATATTGTCACTTGACCTTCGGTATCATGATGATATGGTTGCTTGGGATCTGATACAGGTGGTGATACAGCTACAACCATGTGATAACCTACAAATATGTGTGTGTGTGTGTACGTTCATATGTACATATGTACATACATACATACATACATACATACATACATACATACATACATACATACATACATACATACATATGAAAGCTATCCAGTCCATTGTAGTTACATATTTCATGAAACGACACAATATTTTCCATATATTCTTGTATTGCCTGTTGATAGGATGTTTCATGTATAAGCTCAGATTAAACTGTGCTTTTCTCTCTCTAGTAGTTTTGTCAAATCCAGGGAATGAGTTTCAGTTTGCTTTGAGTTTAACTGCATCACATTTAAATGGGCTTAGGATGTCTCCATGCTAGCCTTATAATACCTTACAATGCACAAGTGCTTGTTCTTATTCACTGCAGTGGAGACAGCTGATCAGTTTATTTCACACGTGTTGAATGGTCAAAAAGCAAAATTAAGATTTTTTTTGCATGCTTTCATAGTGGAACCATAATGTCTTTTTTATTTTAGTTAAGCTCAATTCAACTTGTGGTCTGTTGTCCAATATTTTGGTCAACAACTTGTATTTTCTTCTTCTTCTTCTTCTTCTTCTTCTTCTTTCTTCTTCTTCTTCTTCTTCTTCTTCTTCTTCTTCTTCTTCTTCTTCTGCTGCTGCTGCTGCTGCTGCTGCTGCTGCTGCTGCTGCTGCTGCTGCTGCTGCTGCTGCTGCTGCTGCTGCTGCTGCTGCTGCTGCTGCTGCTGCTGCTGCTGCTGCTGCTGCTGCTGCTGCTGCTGCTGCTGCTGCTGCTGCTGCTGCTGCTGCTGCTGCTTCTTCTTCTTCTTCTTCTTCTTCTTCTTCAAAAGAAGAAAAATGCTAGCTTGGTTATCCTTAAATTCTATGAGAATGTACATTGGGTGGGTCTGCACAAAAGTTATTCGAATGGTGATGCTTCAGTAACTTTCAAAGATGTCCAACGTAGCTATTTGGTCAGTCGCTTCAAAACTCCATCAGGACATTTTTGGGCAACCCCAGACTTGTTGCCATCTCAAAGCATTTTTAATGGACTGTGTGTACATGTATGCATGCATGCATACATGTGTGTGCATACATGTATGCATGCATGCATGCATGTTTGTTTGTTTTTAATGTTTACATCTGTTCTGAAACTGCTGGCTGCTTTCTCTGCCAGTAATGTAGCTTGACTTGGGTTTCACTAATGTACCGCCTCTCACAAGATGGTGTAAAGTCTTTTCAGGATATTCATTTTTTTTACTTCTCCACAACTGCAGTCCTAATTTCATCCATTTTGTGGCAACGTGCCTCACATAAACCTCTGCCAACCATTTTCTTATTTGTAATGAATTTTAAATTCGTGTCATGATCAATAAAAGCAAGTCTAACATGAAAAAAAGTTTTCTCGCTGTTCAAGTGAGCTGCAAATTATTTCACACAGCAGAACCATCTTTAAAAAAAAGTTTATATAATATAACCAAGTGAAGATGAGCCAATACACCAACAAAGAGAGTTTAAGTGCTGACCGAAACACATGCACAGTAAACAGAATATAGATAAACAGTAAGTTCAGTGTGGTTAAAATGTTGTCATAATAATATAATTCCATAAACAAACACATGCAAGTCCTTTGTGGGAAAACAAGCATGTGATAAGCACAGATCAGGTGATGAAACAGGCAATGAGATTTTTAATATGCATATAGGACAAAGCAAGTGGTCTGCAATGTCCTAAGAGCCTGCGGTAGTCTGACCAGTTTCACTGCTCATGCAACTCATCAGAGACTTTTGATGAAACTGTTGACGCCCATTTTATATAGTAAGGGAAAGTTTCCCTCTTGCCACATAAAATACGGCCTTGTGTTATGAGATTTTTGACGTATCCAGGGAATTCTTTGAAATCTATCAGCACCAAGGTTAGAGTCAACAGGTTTCCTTGGGGTGCTTTTGGTGCAGTATTCCCAAAGTACACTGAAGAAAGCTGTTGACCTGGACCATCCGCATGGTGTCTGCAATCTTATGGTAACTTAAGGGTTTGGTACACTTTGCAGCACTTTATACAGAAAACTACACGACTGTGCTCCAAGCATGTCCTTATATACACCAAACTTTTGATTTGAGATCATGTAAACTATATATTAAGTATACATTTGAAGGAAGCTATTGAAAATAATGAAATCTCTGCAAGTGTTAAGAAATAGAATTTTAATTGCTGAATGAAAAAAAACTTTAATTTTACCAGTTGGTCTAAACATATTTATATTTAGCAATTGGAAAGCAGAGCGGAGCCACATAGTCATTCCTCTTGCAAAAGAAAGGACAATGAACTGGATAGACAAAACATCACAACCCCCTGGTGCATGACCATGACCATGTGGGGGTAACATAATGAAGAAGTGGGACAACACAAAACAAGACAGATAATGGGGCGTCGTAGTTCAGGGGAACATTGTACCAGTTACGTACAAGCAAAATGTTACCCAGTTTTTGCAAGAAAAAAAATAGCACGAACACCAAATATAGGAAGCATTATTTTCTTATGGGACATGAAATAGTACAATTTTAACAACAGACTTGTATTTTAAATTTTGGATAAGAGTTTAAATTCATAATTTACAAGATGTTTAAATTAGAATTAAAGTTTTTAAATTTTACAAAATTGAAACAGCCATAAAATTAGAACAGAGCCCTTTTTCAAAAATTTGAAATAAAGTTTTGGGAAGCATTATGTGTTCTTTCATTTGACACTGTAAACTAAATCAGATTTTTTATTTTTTAAAAATGCTATTTTAAATTTATGCAAAATTTAAGAATTTTAATTAAAATTAAAAATTTAAATTAAAATTTAATTACATTAATGGCAATAATAGATTTTATATTCAGTGCCAGAGTCAAACTTGATATAATGTTTTCTTTCAGAAAATATGTACTTTTTAGGCTATTAGATAATAACCATAGACAGACATTAAACATACATGAGAAGCATAAAGTGTACAACATCCTTAACCCTTTCCCTCTTGAATTAAGACTTGAGTCAACAGCTTTCCTTGGCATGGGTTGGACATTAAGTGGCCAACCCATGCCAAGGAAAGCTGCTGACCTGGGGCATGTGATCTTGATAAGTCTCATGTACATTTCTCAGTCAAATTGTTTTTCTTAACTGTTGAAATTAGTTGAAATCACTGAAGCAGACGACATTTGACCAGCAGCTGGTTTGGCCGGTTTGAGGGGGAAAGGGTTAAGGCATACTAGTACTTCAAGGAAAGGTTGGTTCACAAAGAATACAGATCTAGTATCATTATATCAATTCAGAGCATATCACCTTTGGTCCAAATTAGCAATTAAAGTAAAGCCAGATCAATGAAAGCTGTTCTGCTAGCAGCACAGTCAACAAATCTGCTAAGGTTTAGTGTAAAAATTGAGTTTTTGAAAGATCAATGCAAAAAATTAGTTGTATTGATTCAACTCAAAACAGTATTATGGCCTAATTCAGGTGGACCACATTGACTAAAATCTGAATATACACCTTATAGGTAATAAAATTAGATTGCAGGCAAAAACAAAAATGATTGCTTTTTCATGTGCTGGTACTTAAAACTTCAAAGTTTGTTGATTTTTTCATATTATTTTAAAAAGAACTAATGGTTTGTATCCCCAATATTAAAATATGATAGATGAAGTGTGATGCAGAATTTCATTAAAAACTTTTTCGTGCACATTGGTGGACTTCCTTTTTTTTTAAACAGTTCCGTGGGAAAGTGCCAAGATTTGCCATTTGTGTGTGTTCCAGTTCCTGTGTGCGACAGAATCCCTGTCTATTTGCACTTATATTAGAAACAAGTCAATACAGGTTCTCCATGTCTAGACGGGAGACCTTTTGCTGGCAAATGACACCAGTCCTAGATACCAATGTATGTTTAGTCCTAAAACGTGTTTGATTCACATTCTGATAAATTTTTGAGTATCTTATGTCAAACACTGTTATTTATCTTTTACACAGTGATGACGCATCCGCAGATCTGGAGCAGTGACATTCAGCGCCACCTTGTGAACCTGTGGAAATGCGAGTTACAGGGCATGACGTCTTTCAAAAACATTTTATGTTTGAAGCATGTGTACCAGCTTGAACGCTCCCCCCAATTCTCAGGTACAGAAATCAGCATTTATCACAAACTGAAACTATATATGAATTTATATTTTATAGTTATGTCTGTGTGCCAACACAGAAATATTGTTTTTCTACGAATTGTTTATTCATGTGTGTGTGCCAACACAGACATATTGTTTTTTCTAGGAATTTTCTTTCTTTCTTTCTTTCTTTCTTTCTTTCTTTCTTTCTTTTCTTTCTTTCTTTCTTTCTTTCTTTCTTTCTTTCTTCTTCTTTCTTCTTCTTCTTCTTCTTTCTTTCTTTCTTTCTTTCCTCCCTCTCTTTCTTTCCTCCCTCCCTCCCTCCCTCCCTCCCACCCTCTCTCTCTCTCTCTCTCTCTCTCTCTCTCTCTCTCTCTCTCTCTCTCTCTCTCTCTCTCTCTCTCTCTCTCTCTTCTCTCTCTCTCTCTCTCTCTCTCTCTCTCTCTCTCTCTCTCTCTCTCTCTCTCTCTCTCTCTCTCTCTCTCTCTCTCTCTCTCTCTCTCTCTCTCTCTCTCTCTCTCTCTCTCTCGTCCGACATTTCATTTGAAAAGTATTATACGTACAAACTCCAAACTTGGCACAAATATACTTCTATAGATGAAGTCTCGCCTTTTTATGATGAGAGGTCATGCTTTTCAAAATTATGCCAAATGAGGGGTAATTAAAGTTTTAAATCTTCAATATCTTATATACTATAGTAGATGTGGTTCCGAGTGTTTTGGAGTTCGATCGTAGCAAGGTAAAGGTCATCTCAAATGTCAAGGTCATGTCAATGTCAAAGGCCAATTTTAAGCCAAAATGTCATTTTTAAGGTTCACTTCAGGTAGAGGTCGTCTCAAGGTCAAAGGTCATTTTCAAGGTCAAAGGCCGCTTTCGATGGTGGCTTTCTTCCAGCCATAACGTCAGTTCTTATCCAATTTTGATCATGTTGGGCTCAAATGGTAGCTATTGTAACACTGCACATTTTGAAACTTACATGTGACCCCTAAAAGGTCAAAGGTAACGTCAACGTCTAGTTGTGTCTTTTACTCTTTCAGTACCCACTGCGACTTGAGTCAAATTTACTGAAAACAAACTGTTCTGACTTACAAAAGGGTGGTAGATTCATGTTCCATGTAAAAAGATCTTTCATTCAAATACCATTGTGCCTATGGGTACAAAGAATATGATAGTCCACTTTAACAGCTTTCCTCTGCATACTTGGGGCGCATTGCGTCTGAAGCATGCAAGGAAAGCTATTGACTCAGTCCAAAACTTGACACTGGAAGAATTAAATCATGGTTTTTGTATTTTTTACATTTCCTTGTAATTTTTAAGTTCACAATTTTGGACATAGACAATTAACCATGACCAGTGTTTACTGACTGAATGAAATGCCTCTTGGTCCCAGAAGGCACGAGCCACTTGTGGCCAGTGCCTTCTGTCAACCAAGAGGCATGAGTTCAAATAGTAAACACACGTGAGTGTTTGTATTTCTCCATAATGATTATTTATACATGCATAGATAGAAAGGTCAGAATTAGCTCTGAAGTCTGCATTCACCCAATACAAAACTGAATACACAAAAATTTGGAGGGCTAGAGCTGTGTATTCCTGTTGGTTTGCTTGTTAAAGTAACCTTAAATAAAGTGGTCACTTTAGTAGTTGTGGTTATATGATTTTCCTGAGCTATTTAATTACACATCTAGATTTACTGTGCGAAATTTGGTGTCTCTATGTGCAGTTGTTTTCAAGTTATTCAGTTGCAAATTACAATATAAAGTAATGGGAATACAGAACCCTGGCCCCCCAGTGACTGCAGTGCCCTCTTTAAGGCAGGGTAAGAACCTTCTGTTCTTGTCCTTGCCTATTATTCAAAGAAGGCAATATGGCTGACCGATTTAGGACATGCTACGGGAAATAATGTACATGTACATACAATAACACATAACTGTAATCCATCCCTTTATTCACCACTGATAGGCGCCACTGTGGAGAAATAATAAGAATACAGTGAAATAAAAGCAATTTACAGTATGTTGCCCCCATTCCCATTGCCAAATGTGCCAGTATGTTAGTGTATGGTTTTCAATGTTTGCACTAATACAAAACGTTTTTGAATGGGAAATGTTGACAAGTGTGCCCCATGGCCACAGCCTTCCCTTGTACAGTGCGGTCACTTAATGCCCGAGTTGTTTGAAGGTCCAAAGGTGACTGCTTATTAAATCAAAGAGAAAGTTGTTGATGCCCACAACAAAGTGAAAAGACAAGGAATAGATTAGAGATGGATGAATTAGGGGCTAGGACCTATTTCCCCCATTTGTGGCTAACAATATGGGTTTCTAAGCTACTGATGCCAACAGGGAAGGTGGCATCATCTACTGCTGTGTGGTGATCTGGTGACTTGTGGATAAGCTGAAGAATTGGACTGAACAGTTGTTTTGAAAATACCGCCACCTTGTGTCGCCTAACCATATCACCATGAAATCTTTGCATCCTGTCTGCCTGTAGTTAACATGTCCCCTAGTTTCATCCTCATTGATTTTAGAGACCATAAATGCATGGGTCTGGTAAATTCTTGTGTTGAGTGAACAAAAATTATGCATTATGAGTCGTGACTCAGTCTTGCTTGAGTGGCTGACCAGTTAACATACATTTGTGTGGTTGGACTGCAGAACAGTGTGCTCCATGTGTCAATATGGAAAGATATGTGTCCTTGATATTGACCTGGATTCTTGGGAACATGGCTAGGAATTTTGATCAGCCACTTGATCCGTGCCATCCACACCATTCATGCACAACACTGTGTCCTTGTACTTAAACATTGGCAGATTTCTGTGATTCCAGAAAAAAAAAGAGGAAATATTGATAAATTTTAGTGTTTTTACAACTCTGCACGTATATTGACTACAAAACTGCCCTTTACCCCTATCCGTAAGTTACAGGATGTGAAGAGAGCTCCTTTGGATTATCTTATTGTGCAATAGAACAGACAACATCTGTGCTCTGTGCACATATGATTTTAAAAAAAATCTGTTTTTAGTGGTGTCGTTGGCACCCCTTTAATATTTGTATAATAAATTGCGTGAAGAGCAATTAATTTGACATTTTGCATATAACTTAAGATGTCTGAGACACGGTCATGTCAGGACATGACAAAACTTCTAAGATTAAAAAATGAAATGTCTTGATTTTGATATCATAGAAAGACTAGGCAAGGGCCAAGACGCGGAAAGATGCCTGTTTGTGTAGCTTTCACCTGAGACTGGAGACTTTTGCCTTTAGGTTTGGTCTGACCGGTTTTGTTCTTGATTTTGATATCATCATAAAATGCTTTGTGCATTGTAGTTTCATGTTTATGTGTTGAGAGTTTGTATTATTAATTTCAGAAAATACAAATTCTGTTGATCTGTTTTAATGCAATGTCAAACATTTGAGTCACTTGTTCCTGCATTTTAGTTACATATTTATTGCATGTGTAAGATAATTCACAGTGATGGGTGGAGAGGAAAGTAAAACAACTGGGAAAGCTCAACGTCTGCCTTTCCATTACTATTTTAGCTAGAATGAAGTGAACTGGAAGTCAATTAACCCTTAAAGTGCTAATCACTGCTATAGTTGCTTTCTCATTACCATTAAACATATAATGGTTAAAAGGGTCAAATTCCTCATGAAGATACCTTTCATTCAAATACCAGCAAGCCTTGTCTGAAGCAAAAAGTAGTCTTAGTCAACAGCTTTCCTCGGGACACTTTGCGCGTAGTGTCCCGAGGAAAGCTGTTGACTCAATCTTAAATCATCACTTTAAGGGTTAAGAATGTCTTGGGGGAAAAAAATTTTTATAGCATGTAATATGGATGACAAACATCCCAATAGGTTTGGTATTACATTCGTCTCTATGTCATGGCTGAATACTGATTTCGCATTTAAATATTTTTTTCTCGCAAAAGTTTAGCAAAGTAATGTTATTATCAAAACCATATTTCCGTCTCCTCTTGTCTGTACTGTGGGCCATGTAACACGTCATTTTCCTGTGTCAAAGTTGTGTTCCAAATTTTGCACCCATAAAGATGTGACTCTGTTATTCACCAATATGAATACAAATTGGTCTTGAAACACGACTAGTTTTACGTGACAGAAAAAAAACAGCTCTTGCTTTTCGGTGTGTTGACTTGTTCCATCTCTGTGTCCTTTCAAAGTGTTGACATCCCAAACATGAGGAGAGAGGATATCAGTCCCTGTACACTGGCCAGTATTACGTGGATTTTGAGATTTCATTCCAATATTGATATAAGATGAAAGAGTTTTCATAGTTTTGACATCAAAGTGGTGCTAGTTCCATGTTTACAATTGCTAATAATGTTGGATGCATGGAACAACATGAAAGTATTGGCAATGCCTTTATACTCTGTTTGCTTCTATGGTCATTCTAATGAAGCTGAAAAGTAATACACAAATGTCTTATTTTCAAATATGTTACATGTGAGCCTCATGCTGTTAATCTGAACCATTTCAACAAAAATTCAGATTGAGTTTAAAACTGAGTGAGTGCAGCTTTCCTTGCTGTTTTGGACCCTTAACCCATCCTTGGTCATAATGTGACTGAGTCAATAGCTTTCCTTGGCACTGGTTGGGTGCATTGCGCCCAACCTGTGCCAAGGAACACCATGACCTAGGACATTCCATCATGAATGGTCTTTGCAAAACTGTTTTCTAGCAAGAGCAATTTAAGTACAAATATTAAGGCAGATGACAATTTGCATCCAGACGCTTTGGGGAGATTTGAGTGGCAAAAGGTTATTCAACATCAAACCTGTTTCACGGGAAAGCTGTTGACCTGGGGCATATTTTCTTGACACATCTCCTCTAAAATGCTAACTCAGGTATTTTTTAATTACTACTGACACTAGTCTAAAATATTTGAGCAGTAGCTGGTTTTGGCCAGTTTCAGACAGGGATAGGTAAATATAGTTAAAGTGCATGGAGACACTTCAGGAGATGGGTTTTTTTACACAGAGGGTTCTGAGGAGTTCAGTGTATGTGAAATTTGTATCATGATCATGACTAGTGATAGTGTAACATATACTGCAAGTGAATGACCAAAACAAATGGAGAGCTTGTGGAGGGGAACTATATGTTTACAGAATGATTCAAACATTTACAACCCATTATGGATGGGAGTTACAACAACATTACGCTGAAGGATTGATCGTGCAAGTGCTACAAAAATATGTTCTGATTTCAAGCAGCTTGTGGGAGGCAGTGACTCTGTTGGCTAACTCATCCAGGCGTTGGCTTGTGGGAGGTGCCACTTTCGAGTCATGCAGGGTTCTTGTTTTTCAATTTTAATTGTAGAGATATTTACAAGTTAGGTTTTCAGCAACTTCAGTGAGTCAGAAGCACTCAAAAATAAACATCCGGAAGAGTAAGTAAGTAAATACGTGTAAAAACTTTATTTAATGAGGGTAATACCTGGACAACACTAAGGTTGATTTACACAAGGCCCTCCTAAGATACATAAAATGTGAATAATAAATACATAATATACATTAGAATATATATACACACACACACACACACACACACACACACATATATATATATATATATGTATATATATATATATATATATATATATATATATATATATATATATATATATATATATATATATATATATATATATATATATATGTATGTATATATCAAAATATTATATTGTGAAAGATTTTGAACCCTTGATGAATTGCTGTTAAAATTAAGTGTCTAGCCAGAAGTGATAGACATGGTCAGAGGTCAGAGGTCAGAGAGACATTGTACAGCTGGCAGATGTGCTAAAAATGTATATGAACATGTGTCTCAAAAAACAATGGGACTGACTGCACTCAGACAGAGTATATGTAATGTTATGTGTACCATAACAGTACATGTATTAAAATTATATATGTACTTTTTTGGGGGGGGGGGAGGGGGGGGGGCAGGATTGTCAATTCTCAGCCAAGTGCAAAATGCTACATTGATTTATTATGAGGGTATGAATAAGTGTTAGATTCTTTAATAAATTAATAGCAATGAAATTGAGCAGAGTACATCTTGCAAAGACTGTACAAGAGTAATCAAGGACTTTGCCAACAACTTAAATCAGAAAAGAAAATAATAAATTTGACCCATAGTTTATTTAATGAGCATCTGGCAGTTTTTATGATTAATGATAGGATGAAAAAAAGAAGAAAAAAGAAAAAGAAAAAGAAAAACCACACAAAAAGGAAAAACAACAAACCCACCCCCCACCCCCGACACTGTTTCCTGCCTTTTCATTTCAATCATTTTATATTTTATATCTCCCTGAATCATGAGATGACTGTTTAAGCTGAGATTAATATGTTTCACCAGGAAAACGAGAAAACATTTCAAAGTGCAGATGAGTTCTGGTCTTATTTGCAGCAAGCAGGTAAATCTTGTACCACAAATTGGTAACTTGAAAGCAAAGCTGAATGCACAATATGTTTATAGAATACAAGGCCAAGCTGTACTTATTCCACACTCGACACAGGCTCACTTTTTCACTCACTCAGGTTCATCTTGGACAGTCATTTCAAGAGGAAAAATGAAATATTGGTTTAAAACCACCTTCGACTAGTTGAAAGAATTAAAGCCCTTCTGACTGGAGCCGAGAGGTACAAAGAGTCCTGCACTGGCTATGTTTGCCAATCTCCTGATGATCAACTTTCGAAGTACAAATTGTACTCAACCGCAAAACCACAGTTGCCTTCCAGTTCAAATTTACAGTTCTCCTGTTTCTTCAGAATTATCCTTCTGTTCATGAAAGTTACAAAAAGGCTTACAGTAGAAACCAGAATTTCTACATTTTGGTAATATTTTTTATACACATTATTTGACCAGACCTTTCATAAGCAGGCAGCTGTGAATATTTGTCTTCAAAGTTTAGAGAGGAAAGTTAAAGAAGAAAGGTCACATATATCAGAGTTATATTGATGTATTAAAGTACGTGTTTCTGTGAATTCAGTGAAATTTTCACATTCCTATGTGTCACCATTGTGACGTTATTGCTTGTCCAGGTCACATTCCAAACCACAGATAATGCTGGTTTGTGTGCGTATGTAAATTATCGTATTTACACACTTAAGATACACCAAGAGGCCTATAGTGGAACACAAGAAAGCTGGGCCCTGAACGGTGGGGTGACAAGCTGGCAAGTTTGACCACCAGGTGTCACAAAATTGCTCATGTGCTTATCATGCCTGTGTTTCAAGGTCTTGGACCAGTAACCCCTCAAGGCGCGGTCAACTGATCCACAACTTTTGATCGAGTACTGAATACTGTTGCTGATGTCTATTGGATGTTGATATCACAGGAGTAGAGCATCCCAAATTAAGTCCCATCATAATTATGGATAGGGAAATACCTATCAACTGTGAGTTTTAGAAAGGCACTGCTACTCTAGAAATATTTTAAATCATTTGATAACTTTGTGTATTTTTTGAGACATATTTGGTGCGGAATGATCAATCATGGAGGTAAGGTACACAAAAGCACCGGTAAAAAAAAAATCTAATCACATGAGCCCAGCATTTTCTTGGTTTTAACTTGCTGCTACCAGTATAAACTTGAAGTAGAATGCAAAGGAAGTTGTGGTTATACATTTGAAATAGGAGAAATAAGCCAGCAAATGTCGGTATTTTAACATGTAAATTCATTAGGCCTAGGTTACTGGTTCAAGACCTATAAATGGAACACAATATGCAATGCAATGTCTGTCATATTAACAGTTGATGAAGTAGAGTAAACTAGTACATGTATGTAAAAAAGTGATTAATGCAAGTATTTTGTGCTGAACTGTGCCATATCATAGGAACAGTGAAGCAATCAGAAAAGTATATATGGTGGCTATTAACTCTTTAAGTGCCAAATTTTTTACTGAGTCAACAGCTTTTCGCGTCGCACATTGGGCGCCTTTTGGGCACAATGCACCCAATGCAGGCCGAGAAAAGCTGTTGCCCTGGGGTATTCTCTCAGGAACTAGAGGCATGCTGGTACTTGAATGAAAGGTCTCTTTATGAGGAATACGAATCTGAGATCCCAATTGATAATGCAGACTAGTTTGACGTAAGTAGATCCACCTGAGACGTGATTGGCACTGAAAGAGTTAAAGTACATGTAATGTGTAGCATTTTCCATCAATCTTTTTATTTAGAGCCATTTTGTTATATGTTTTAATGATAAGCTCAAACTTTTCATTTTAAGTGTTTAAATTACATATAATTTTGTTGATATTAATGGATCATTTGATGACAGGAGCAGAGAGTAGTCTTACGTTATGCCAGAATACAGTATCTATAGCACCAAGTCTTGGTGTGTCCTCTTCTGGACAAAATGCCCCATATTAACCAAGTGATACTATCCGTTCTTCCGAGAAGGAGCTCGGAGTACAGAAATATCCACCAGTGTCTATTCTGTAAAATAGGCTCCTTCATGGAGTAATGATTTTATCCCATACTAACAACTAATAGACCTGTTTTGTTCCTTTTCATATGGAAATAACAAATCAGTTGTTGATTGAACAGTTCCATACATGTCTCAATTGGGAAAGAAGTTTCAATCCTCGAGTCTTTTAATACATAGTCTATCCTTGAGGATATTCTGAGAGAAGTCAGTCCAAGCAATGCCTTATATTGTGCTTTAAAAATGTAACCTGATGGATGCATGAATAGACAGTTCCACATACAAGGCCTCTTACTGGGGGACAGAGGCATACAAAGTTATGAGGGGGTTGGGGCATGACAAAATATCAAGACTTCTGTGTATGTGTTTTGGGGTACAACTTCCTAGATTATTTAATTGCATGGGGGTCATCATAAAAAGCTAAGGTTCCGTAATCAAAATATTATGCCCCCAAATGCATGATAACATCCCCATAATGGAACTTTTGTTTTTACTGGAATTTGCTCAATCTGCTTCACAGGAGACCCTGACACAAAATAAGTGGTTGAACTACAAAATGGCAAAACGGTAGACAAAATATCCAAATTGTCCACACCTGGTAGTTGCCAGTATTTGTCATGAGCATGAAGATGGGAAGCAATATCAGTGGCAAACTGTGCAGGAAACGGGATCTTGTGAGTTACACAGCAGCCAGCCCTGCAATTATTCCAGTTGGAAAGGGACAGTAACCCAACTCACGAGGAATGAGGTTGAACCAGTGCATATCTTATGGCAAGGAAAATACACATGAAATTCCTCTTCATGACATAGTCTTTTTCATGGAAGTTACAGTCTGATGACAGCAGTAAATGTGGAAGTATGAAAGGAATCACGCATCTACCCCAGGATACTCTTTTGCATTAAAAAGCTAAAACATAGAGTAAAAATAGACAGCAACAGGAGGAGAGTGAAATGCGGATCTGTTAAAATTAACCCTTTCCAGCTCAAATCACTTCAAAGCACCTAGATGAAAATTGTCATCTATATATGTTAATGTTATGTACGTAAATTTCATGCAAATTGAAAAAAAATGCTGAGAATTGTAGACAAGCCCTGTCATAATAGTGGGATCCATGTCATATCTTTCCTTGGTGTGGGGTAGGAAGTCTTAATTGGTCCAGCAATGGGTTAAAACATGGGTAAGGTGTGCAGTGAAGCAATTCATATGCAATGTGCCCTTAGCTGATTGCAGATACCATTGGTATACATGTCTAGGTTGGTCAGTTGTGCCAGAAGATACTGTACAACAACAAAAAGTTGCTAAGGGATGGTTTAACATTTTCATCATTTTTTAATTAGTACTTACGCAAGGGGGGAGGGGGTTAAATGGGTCAGTACAATTTCACAGAATATGGAAAATGATGGTCAGTGTTTGTCCTGTTTTGTGCATTTTTTTTGGAAAATCATCATTTTTAAAGTACTAATTTGGGGGGGGGGGTCATGAAATTTAGTACCCAAAGTACTAATTCAAAAATGATGATAATGTTGAACCATCCCTAAGTGAGGAAACTGCTAAAATGACTATCAGGTGGCAATAAGAACAGGACTAGACCAAACAGAATTTTATCACACTCATGTGACAATCGACATCCACAGGAGCATACAAAAGCCATACCATTAGCACATACCTATCAGGTTCAAAATAAAGGAGAATAAAATCATGGCTGAACTCTTTTCCCTCGTGCAGTTTTCATGTGAGCATTGCATGCGTGAACAGGTAAAAGTGATAAATTTTTGTACAAAGTAATGGTGAGATTGTTGGGAATATTGTTTCATTAGATTTGAAGTCAAAATGTATAACACAAGGATGTTGTGGTCTTTTGGGGGATGGTGGAAGAATAAGATGGTTTGGTATCACCAAAGGGCCTTTACTAGTCAATATAAAAACACTGGAAAAATCTGGCAATAAGGCATGTATGACTATAAAAGTGCGCTGGATATTTCTGGCACCCCAGGCTAGTAAGGGTTTAATTTCACTGTGTTTTCCCTTTCATTTTGCATGTGGCACAAAACCATAAAAATAAAACTGAAAAAAACCCAGAATTTTAACCATGACGAATTTTATATCCTTGAAACATTGACTGGGCTCCAACCTGGCATTTGAGGGGAAATCCAGGGTTGGGTATAATCTCAGATGTACCCTCAAGTGTTAGTTTATGCTAATTTATCTGCTAACGCAAGTCATTAGCCCCGGGTATGCTTGCTGGTACTCTGATTTTATCTTGGAGAGAAAGCAGTTTCCTTTGTTGTCCCTATGGGAGGGACTTTTTTTAATCAATCAGTGTTTACAATTACTATTAACATGAGATAACAGGTTCACAAAAGGAAGCTTCACATGCTGGACAGTGCTTCAAGATAGCTGTTTTCAGCTTTATTTTGGGTTTTATGGGAACTCTGTCCAGAATAGTGAAAATAAAATGTCAGTGAATGTCTTAAATGCAAAAACCATTGAACTTTAGTGAGTAGGATAGCGTGAACAGCTGTTGAAATTATGTCAGTACACAAATCATAAAACAGCAAGTAAAGAGCATCTACAACAATGTTAATGTATAATTGTGTGCAAAAGTATGTGCTTATGACAGCTGTTACAATAGACAGGTTTCACTGTACATAGATGAGATTATTGCTACAATTTGTAACAATGACAGGCCAATCAATGAGGAAGAAGTGACAGATTTATGAAGACTATGGTCAAACTGTTTTCCTATGTATCAAGTTCTTGTAGAGGTTGATATGTTGTTGGTGTCATGCTAGGATTGTTTTTAGCTCTGCTAACCAAAGGTGGCAGAGATCATGCGATCACTCATGTCTGTCCATCCATCTTTTGAATGCTCTGCACACCCCCCCCCCCAGTGTTTTTAGTTAGGCCCAAATAACTGTTAAGACGTACAAAGTGTATGAAAATCTACATGATCTTAAAGGTTGGTGGCGCCACTTATGATATTATGTAACATATGGGTCAAAATGTGAAAGTCTTGTGACCAGTCCAGCATGCTTAATTTTTTATGGATCTTCATGAAATTGATTGGGATTGTGGAGGAGGTCAAAATCTTGGTAAGTTAGGATACTCATCGCCAATAATTTGACAGAAGTTATGTGTTAAAATCTCTTGGAAATTCCAAATTTATAGGATATATAGATCATGTCCAATGTCACATAATAGAGTGACCTTGACATATAGGTCACCAGGCCTGTAAAGTTGAAAGAGGTGATGTTGCAATAGCAAGGTGTAGCTTGGACATCAATGGCAAAGAGAATTTTTTGGTGATGGTCATCAGATTATATGTCAGCAGAGCATTAGGCTCTCGGGCCTCTTGTGGTATAATCATAACTCAAAATAGAGCTGTAGCAGTACATGATGTTTCACTGATTGTTTCATCGAGGGCTTAGTCCTGTGGATACTCAGTCCACAGTTTTCCTTGATGCACTCTGTGTGCATCACACCTGGAGTGTGCTAAGCCCTTGTTAACTCTTTTGGTGCGAACTGTGACTTAACTCAAACTACTTGAAACAAACTGCTATGAATTTTAATAAAGGTGCTAGATTCATGTTCCTTGCAAAAAGACATTTCATTCAAGTACCAGCATGCCTGCCGTGATAATCCAGGTCAACACCTTTTCTCAGTGTGCTTTGAAGTGTGCCGAGGAAAGCTTCTGACTCACTCCAAAATGTGCCTCTGAAAGAGTTAATCACCCATATAATTTTCCATGAAAAATGAAGCAGACCACATGTATGGACGCTTTACCATTTCTGGTATGTTTATGAAAAAGTAACATACCAATACATAGGTGTGAAGCCTCTCAGCTTTTAATACTTCAGAAGGTTCCCAGTGGCAGTGTTCAGACTTCTGTCTTTTTCTCAAACAGTCCATGTATATAATTTTAGCACAGGTACATATACTACATCGGCAAATGAGAAAACATGCAAGCGCTCCTGCAATTTTGAGACAAAATTGTCACCAGTTATCAAGTTTTTAAAGTTTGCCTGCCATTACTGGTGGATATAATTCTCTGCGTGGCATCAAGAGTGACTGTAATTGTCATCATGTGAAGGACCATATGTGGTCTCAAGTTCATATAGTTGTCAACAGTGGCACAAAAAGCACAGCTTAATTTACTTTTGGTCTGTCATTATTTGTCACCTTATACTGGGCAACAAAATTTCTGGAAATATCCTTGTGTGAGGCAAGATTTCACTCTGTGTCGCAGGTAGAGCTAATTTTTCAGCTTTAGTGGACTCCACTTATTTTTATTTGATGCCCTACCTGCAGGTATAGTTGTTATCATGTGGTGTGGCAGGCAGGGTAGATATCTGCATGATGACATAAATGTCTTCTTGTCTGTATGTCAGACAAGGTTGATATCTGCATGATGACATATGTTTTGCTGTCTGTATGACTGACATACACTTGTATGTAGGCTATCTGTACCAGAAGACCTTTCAGCATTATGATTAATAATTAAATGAAAGAATTCTTGTCTTTGTTGGTGGGTTCTTGATATACGATGTACCCAAGAAATTGAGATGTGAGATGAGATTATATTTGACATACCTTCATGCATCATGTAGAGCTTATTTCTCTCATCTTTTTTTTCACTTCTTATTAGTTATGCATCTCCCATATAGGGGAATGGGTATAGTGTTTAGTCCCATAGTCAGCCATCTCTGCCGCATATCTTTAATGTAATAAGTAAGTTTATTTCAGGCATATAAGGCCACAGACCCATGGTGCCATTAAATGCATACAAAATATATAATTACTGACAAAGGTGGAGGGGAATGCACAATGTGAACTAGCCAGAAAGTTGGATTCTTGATGGCTCATTCTGAAAAAATGTGAAGGTTGTCCATTTGGTGCCAGTTGATCATAGTTGTTTGTTCGGCTTAATGTACAGCATACTAAACACGTGAAAGTCTTTTTCCTCTTAAGTTCATTACTTGTAAGACTCATTCAAATATACATGTCATAACGAGTCACTGATATTTAGATTTTCTGACACTGAGAAGAAACTTTTAAAAATAAAATGAAATTACTTCCATGCATGTGTGCCATTTGACAAACTTGTCATTAACACAGGCTCATTCTGTCCATATATACTATCCAACATGTACACAGCCACATATTTATACCTGTAATAAAGATTATACTATGACAGTTAGGTATTAAAAGTTTGGTCATTGCTGGCAATGTTATTGGGAAAGTCCAAACTGCTCCACCTTAGGCTTACAGCTGCATAGCTTATTATCCTTTATTTCTGTTCCCACTTGACCTATTGCCTCCCAATTTGGTATAGATGATCTATGTGTCTGGGGAATTTTCACCATAAAATAATATATGAGATTCATGACAGACTTTTCATGCAGTGTATTCTGTGTATTTTCTTGTATTTTAAACCATGGTTCCATTGTTTCCACCAGTAAAATTCTTCTTCACATTTTCATAATAAACCAGGACTAATGTCCTTTGTCTGGCACTACTTTTTTTGGTGCTGGACATATTGCAATGTGCTCCACACTCAATACCAAAAAAATTTCAAGAGTGTCATATGGGACTCGAACCTCTGCTAGTTGTATTCTCATTAGCCCGGGTAACCCACAGTATACAGGTGGCAGCATGTGCGGTGCAGAGTGTAAATAATAGTATGAAATGGCTTTTGTGATGTTTGTAGTGAAATCGACAACTTGGTTTCATAATATTGCTTAGTAAAGGCAGCATGGTTTAAGATGAAGAAACCACTCCTTACCATGGTTTCTACTTATGATAATGTTCATGCATGATCATTTGTAAGGTACTATTCATGCAAACCTGTTTTGGTAATTTTCTTGGAAGGTAATGAAGTAGTTAACGTTTTTCTTAAACTTAAAGTACTTGTTTTGCTTAACTTATTACAAGGGTTTTCTTCTAGTAAGGATTTCTTGCAGCCAAGTATTTTATTGTTATGTCAGTTGCCCAGAGAAAATCACACAAAAACAGACAAAATACCTTGCCTCGGCTACCAAGAGTAGTAGTAGTTAAGTAGTGGTAATAGTAGTAGTAGTAGTAGTAGTACCTTTTTTCAGTAGTATGCAGGTCGTAATTCATAAACAAATACTCATAATTACCAATTATAGAAAAATGTGCTGATACTTTTGGACTGTATCCACTGTCAGCAACCTGATCTCCACTAAGCTGCAACTTGACTCAGCGGGGGCTCTTGGCTCTTGTGCCCAGTGCTGCTACTTGGTTCATAGCCTGTGGGCGACTTCAGTGTCTGATACAATATTTCTATTCTGGTGCCCACCGCCGCCAACAACTAGTAATTTCAATGCATTATATTTACATTTTTAGGTAGTACTGGAAAAGTGTCATTATATATTGTACATTACATTCATTTGAAAAATTAACCTTCTGGTATGTTAACACTAATCACACATATTTTGGAACCTACCTCTTCCAAATATTCTATTGGGACTAACCCATGGACTTGCTGCCATTTTGAAAATTGTGGATTCCACACCGAATGGTTTGTAAATGAGGATAGTATTGGGATGATCGGGTGGGGGGGGGGGGGGGGTATAATATATGAAACCAAAAGTATATATTTTGCACATATTTCAGAGCATCAATAATGATATCATGATTCACTTTGATATCCAAATCAAAGGTATTTTTGTGCAACTGTCCCGCAATGTAATGTAGTACGCCATGCTCAAAATGGTGCTCAATGACGCTCGGGGCATTAATATATGAAACCAAAAGTATATATTTTGCATATATTTCAGAGCATCAATAATGATATGATACAATCTGTGGCCATGATTCACTTTGATATCCAAATCAAATGTAATTTTGTGCGACTGTCCCGCAATGTATTACACCATGTTCAAAATGGTGCTCACCAATGTACAGGATTTGCCAGCTCAAGGTATCATGTCGCATTTGGATTAGTACCTAATTATGATAATTGCTTCAGACACAACAGGGCAGGCCAATTAAAGTTTAGATAATAAGTCATGTTTTAAAAGTACTTTAATGACCATTTGTCCTGGTAACTCGGAAAACGAACACCTGGAACCTAGCAAAATATTACAATAATGACCACCGAACAACTGTGGCTATGCAGCTATGCTGTTTCCCCAGCCCAAGTTAACCCGCCAGACAGGTTGAAATAAAATGCTGTGTTTGAGTTGACTTTACTGCAAAATAAGGGCGTAGGATGGCCACTTTCTCGATAAAATCTTTCAACCAGGGCTATGCTGTTTCATGCAACAACCGTGGCTATACAGCTATGCTATTTCCCTAGCCAAATTAACCCGCTAGACAAGTTGCAATAAAATGCTGTGTTTGGATTGACTTTAGTGCAAATAAAGGCACACGACGGCCACTTTCTTGGTAAAATCTTTCAGCCAGGGTCAATCAATTTTTATAAGGGGAAGGGCAGCTTGAAACTTTTTTTTTATGTTTCATAGAATTTATTCTGGGTTGGGCTTTTTCAGTAAGGTCAGTCGGGTTACCAAAACCACACATATATTTTTGTTAGACCTTAGATAACATGGACATTTGTTGAAACATGTTTAAAATGGATGTTCTTTCCCCTTTTACACATTACCTCCTTTGACATCAGTTTAATTTGTTACCTGGGCACAGCCACATGCACTTGTATAAAAGACAAAGAAGTACACATAAGAGTAGCACCAGATGAATAAAAGACGTGTTTTTAAAGAAAATATATATATGTTAAATAAAGGACTCCACAAAATTACTGAACTATGTACCATGAGACGGGAGCACCAGAAAGCAAAAGGCATTGCACCAATCGCTTGCTTCCATATTGGACCACCACAGATACATGACAGCAATAGATAGAAAGTATGAAATACATGGCAAAAATATAAAACTTTGAAATACGAAATGTGATTGTACTGTAAAGCTATTACCCAGATAAAAATTGTACAAGATTCTATGGTGAATTGTAAACTGTAAGACATGACTGGTACTGAGATGAATATTGCAGCCGAGCCTACTGCCCTAGAAGGGACAGGACAACTAGACCATGGCTGGAGCAGTAGAACAATAGAGATGGGGTTTTTTAGCAACTATATTGCCTCTGGCACCTCAGACATAAAAGAAAAACTGAGAAAAAAATGGAAGATTGATTGCAAAGATTGAAGTTAAAAGTACCAAAGCTGGCACTGTGTGTGAAGAAAGTGCATGCTTGTATGCACCTGAATGAGAGTGGCTGTCTTTCAGATATTTTGTGAGGGTACCTTTCTTGTGAACGCACAGACAATACAGATAGATGTAACCAGTGGCGTATGATTTATCATAAGTTTATTGCATTCAAAGCCAAAAATTAATTCAAATAAAGTAACAGAAAATTTGACATAATCGTTCACAGAATCTGGTGCCTTGTTGTCCCATTTGCTGACAACATACAATGTGTTGATAATGAAGAAATTCATATGCAATGTATGAAATCCTGAATGGGAGATTTCTTTTAACCAAACATTTTTTCCCTTCATTTTTACCATTGAAATACATGACTATAATGAAAAATGCAGTTGATCATGACTGCTGATATTTATGAGATTACTGTTAGCTTTAGTTCAGACGTTGTAATGTAGGTGTCAGCATTGTATGTCCCAGGCTGCTCAGGGCTCAGAGCAAGGCCACCATGAGATCAGGTTCAACTGGTTTATACCTGACATTATTGTACATGTAAAGGGTGCAGTATAATGGAAGAGAGCTTTGTTGTGTATGTTATGGAAAGGTGCTACTTGTACATGATATGTACAAATAGGTCATAAAAAGACCAGAAGAAAGCACCCTTTTCTTTGCATGAACTGTTACACACGTGCATGTATTATCAATTGTACATTATGTTTCATCTGATTACTGTCTCACATTTATTTTTGCTCTGTTTAAAAGTTCTCAGTATTCCAATAAGATCAATATAAATATGGAAATTTATGGACCAACTTTTAAGCAAACATAGATCTACATTTCTAATATCTCTGCTGGCATTGTTACCATAGGAATAGATAATTATGTGTGCAGTGATGTGTATCTTGTTGTATTTGGGTGAAATGGTTTTCTCACAGCACTACATTGAATGTGGCATGGAAAATGTCTTATTTGACCTGGTTTCAACTCTGGGGCTGATGAATGCATTTCGGTCTCCTTGTTGCTTCAACTAATTATATGCATACATGTGTCATATGATTCAAATATACAAAAATGGAGGTGGCATGTTTGCCTGTGATAATAAGTTTTTTGATATTTGCATAAAAATTATATACATATGGCAGTGCATGAATTGATAGAATGCACACAAAGGATGTTTAGAAACATTTTATGTGAATAAACAAAGCATTGTTTCTCTTGCCAATGAGGGTTGTTCTCTTAGGTGGCAGCCCAGGTTCAGAGGCTCTATTTTCATGACATACCATTTCCTCCAAACAACCACTGGCTCAGAGTTCAGTTTGTTTATCCCATAGGTGTCTCCACCTGCAAGTATTAGCAACTGGGGTAAAAAGGAACAATGGCATTATATTGGAGAACATGCCCCATTGTCAGCTAGGAATAATTAAATATCTTTAGAACACTATGAAGTATGGTCTGCCTGACTAACTAGTCCATAATGTATGGCTTTTTCATATATTATGGCTCAAAGTATGGTCTGTATATGACTACAGAGTCCATACTGTATGCCATATTTTCAACATATTTTGGCACAAAGTATGGTCCATCTGAACACATAGTCTGTACAATATCCCTTTTTGACATTATGGCCCTAAGTATGGTCCACCTGACTGTGTACAGGTAGTTCATACTATATCCCCTTTCACAATATTATGGCTCAAAGTATGGTATAAATATGTGTACACATAATGCGCTTACTAGTTCAGATATAATTTGTGGGTGTCTATATTTAGAATTTTAGGGTGTTTAAGTGATGAGAGCTATGTTCTACTGGGGAGAAAATCTGCCCATTTGGGTCCATTTTGAAGTTCCCTACAATAATGTAGGTGGGTGGGTGGGTGGGTGGGTGGGTGGGAGAGAGAGAGAGAGAGAGAGAGAGAGAGAGAGAGAGAGAGAGAGAGAGAGAGAGAGAGAGAGAGAGAGAGAGAGAGAGAGAGAGAGAGAGAGAGAGAGAGAGAGAGAGAGAGAGAGAGAGAGAGAGAGAGAGAGAGAGAGAGAGAGCAACTTTTGGCCTACTCTATTAATTAAGTAGACCAGGGACATACATAGACTATATATTCTTCCCAGAGTGGAGGGGTATCATTTCCACTTGCTGTATGATATGGTATAGGCTGGATGGAGAGAGTGCTTACAGTAATTAGACTATTCAGTGAGCCTTTAACAACCAGTGTATTCCAGACATGGTGAAATTTGATAGTTTGACTTTACCTAATTGAGCCAACCAGCATGGAGTACTACTGGTCTTGCTGCCTCCATTTGATCAGACCATGGAATTCCAAAGACGAGCCTTCTCAGATTTCTGGCAATATGGTGAATGAATTGGATGATGAAAATTTAAAATATTAAAATTTCTTAGTTTTGTGATAGCACAGCATGATGAAGTATTTCCCTGCATTCTGCATTTCTGCAAAATGCATTTCTATCTACAACCAAAAGAGATGAGTTAAATTTGTATGTTAAGGTTTGAAAGATTCCAATTTAGAGTGAGTCAAGTTTGTGGTCTGAGTGACAGTTGTTCTGGGCTGGTAGGGTTCACCCAGCCTGGATCCCAATGACATATTGGCATCCCATAAACCTTGTATTTTGTGCATTTTAGTATTCAGAGTTGCAGGTGCTTGCATATTCCAACTGTGCAGCCAGTGGAGTTCTAACACTTTTCTCAGTGTGCCATTCACCTGTGTATTTCTGTTGATTCAGTTCACAGTATAGGCATTTTTTATTTTACATTTTCTCAATAACGTTCAGCTCAAAAGGTATCCAAGAAAAAGCTGACACATAGTAGTGCCAATTCATTTCCAGATCAGAAGTTTTTGTGTCCATTGTAGTCAGTAAAGTTGGTAGAAATGGTAGCCCAACACAACTGACACAAGGTAGTACAGTGCTTTCTCATTGTATTCACTGCTTCCTTACCAAGAAAAGCAGAAACTGGACACAGTGTGTCAAATTGTCAACAGAGACATCTGCAGGTAAATGTAAGAACTAATTTGTGCATGCCCTGCACTTTGTGGTGAGGTGTCCTTGCATCTGGATAGTGAATTGTGTGTCATTCTCAGGTCTCATTTAACTGTTGCCTTGCTCCCAAATTAACTTTTTCCTGCCTAGTTGATTAACAGATTCCTACCAGGAATGGGCAAACAGCTGCCAAGTTGCAGAACTTACATAGGCAAACGAATATGCCAGAGGGGATGTTACAACAAGTTTGTGAGATTAACCTAAGTGGAGATACAGCAAAACCTCATAATAATGACACTCACATGACCAGCAAATTCACATGCTGACTTTTTTTTCGGGACTGAAAATCAAATTGCTGCTGCTAGGTGACTCATTGATCTGACATATTCAGATATCTGACACATTTTGAAGGGATCAGACAGTGTTATTATTTTTATAACAAGGATTCAGTGTAATTTTTAGAGACATTTTGGCTGTCTCACCCTCTTGCCTCTTAATGCCTTCAATGCCACATTTTGGACTGAGTCAGCAGCTTTCCTTGGTGTGCTGCAGGCACAATGCACCCAAAGTGCACTGAGGAAAGCTGTTGACCTGGACTATTATATTCTACATGTATGTAACTACAGGCATACTGGTACTTGAATGAAAGGTCTTTTTTATCAGGAACACGAATCTAGCACCTATACTATAAGTTGGAGCAGTTTGTTTTAAGTAGTTTGACTTAAGTTGCAGTTGGCACTGAGATAGTCAATGCACCTCCACTCCCAATCAACAGTCGTCCGTTACTGTTCAGGATGTATGCATCATGTGCATGTAGGTTTCAAACTAGATTTTACATTCATATTTGAACTGGAAATTACAAAGTGGTCAGAAAGAAGAAATATCCTTGACATCTGCAGTCCTGTGATGTTCATACATGTTTGCTGAAATTGACATTCACAAGAGAAAACAAGACAGTTTTTTAGTGTGGCCACTTATGAATAGGTCACTTTACAGTCAATCTATAGAAACAGGCCCTGACATCATACAAGGTTAGATCACAAAGTATGAGAGTTAATACACCAGTGTTGTGCAGAGGGGAAAAGAGTGGAGTCTTTGTGATGAGCAATAATAGGACACTGAGTGATTATTAGATGAATTATGCCTTTTTAATTTTTTTGTACTGCCATATGCACTTGACCATCAACAACAAGAATTACAGTGATTGTTTTGAAAGAGGTTCCTGTATTCAAGCTATCACTATATCTAAATTTGTTGAAGTCAAATAAACCCTCTCTACCTTTAATTGACACAAAATTGGTGTGGTTTAAACACATTTTATTCAAAAGAGAAAAATAAATGGGGGGGGGGGGGAAGAAGGGCAAGGCCCCATATTGACCCCTCTGTCTTGGTATCTACCAAGTTTGTTCAATTCGTCAGGCTCCAGTGATTTGTGGATTTTTTATGAATTATTTTTGTTCTTTTTGGGGATCAAATCTTAAAAATCTTCTTCTCTGAAACCACTCACCCGATTGCTTTGATATCACACAGGGGCACTCCTAGGGACTTTTAGTTCTTGATTTGTTCACCAGGTGGCACTGCAATTGTTTCTTATTTTTTATGCTTGTTTGTGTGTTATGATAGATAAGAAGATAGGTCAGGGACATTCATAAATTGTCATCTGCTTAGCACTAAATTAAATGTTAATGCATTGTTATAATGCAAGGGCATCTGGGAGGGCTATATAGGCTTTTAAGATTCCATGCTCACCACTTTTTCTCTGGTCACATGATGTTGGCCAGGTAAGATGCACATAAAAGCCAATTATTTTTCTTTTATTCCTATATTTTACCTATGTTTTATACTGAACCCCAATGAAAAGTATCCACATGCCAATTTTGAAGTATTTTATTGTTTATACTTGAAACATTTCATACCTAGATGTGCTTAGAACTTAACAAAGCATTCACTTTTCTGGCGTAAAAATAATGTTACGCTCTACCGACATTAACGTCACTTACAGGCAAAAAATGTCATTAACTGCCCTAATTGAAAGTCACACAAATTTTTCTGTTCAATATGGGATGTGGCCACCTCGAGCATCAACACATGCTATACATCTGCGGCGCATACTGCTGACCAGGGTTTGAATTCTGTGTTGGGGAACATTATTCCATTCTTCCTGCAGAGCTTGGATCAGCTGGTTTCGGGTAGTAGGCCTAGGTGTCCTCCGTTGAATACCTTGGCCTAACTGATCCCACAAATGTTCAATAGGGCTCAGATCGGGTGAGAACGCTGGCCATTCCATGACATTGATGTTGTTCTCATTGAGAAAGTTCATTGTTAATCTTGCAGAGTGTGCACGTGCATTGTCCTGCTGAAAGATCGCCAGATCTTGATGCTGCTCCATAAATGGGACCATGTGCGGCTCCAGCACCTCATCAATGTACCGCCTAGCATTGAGGATCCCTTGAATGACCACTAGGGGTGTCCGGTAGCGGTTGCTGATGCCTGCCCACACCATGACAGAGGGTCCACCCCATCGATCTGCCTGACGGACACAGGCATCTGCATATCTCTCCCCGGTCCGGCGCCACACACGTTCTCTGCCATCTGCTCTGCTGACACAAAAACGGGACTTGTCAGTAAAAAGGACGGTATTCCACTGCTGGCGAGTCCACCTGGAGTGTGCTCTACACCACTGCAGTCGTCTTTCTCTTCTGGGTTGGGTCAGCAGGTTACCCCTGTAAGGTCTTCTGGCTGTTAGGCCACTGCTCCTCAGTCGCCTCTCCACAGTAGAACTACTGACAGGACGGTGATTCACCCCTTGAGTCTCACGGGCTGTTTGGGCTGCTGTACGGAAACGGTCTCGCAGGTGCATCAGCCGGATGTGACGGTCTTGGCCAGGTGTTGTCACTCTTTCTCGGCCAGGCCTAGGCCGATCATCTACGGATCCAGTTTCTTGTTGCCGTTCAATTAGTCGTTGGATGGTGCGCCGAGTACACCCCATTCTTTGTGCGATTTGAGTGATTGGGACTCCACCCTCTGCAAGCCCCAAAGCATGGTGTCTTTGACCTTGGCTCAGACGCGGCATGATCGCCTCAACACACCTGAGACCACTGGCTTTTTTCTTGGCTGAACATCCCTTTTTAAAACCACTGAAAACATCAGGTCATTTTAGCCATCCAATAGGAGTGGTGGTCAGAAGCCATATTCGGTGCACAAAAGTCACATGCATTATGTAACAACCCAGCAAAAGTTAAAAAGTTGTCCTGAATGACCCTGATGTAGGCTCCAAACCATGCATATATGCACACACAGTACTTAGTAACTTACAAAATTAATGTGTTAATTTTTTTATGTGGATACTTTTCATTCGGGTTCAGTATATTTTAAAATTCTTCTATATTTTAAACATTAAAGCAATAAATATTGCATAAAACTCCCTTTATTGTTCCAGGAGTTGCTAAGATGCCTGCATTTGTAGAGAGAAACCTTTACACAATTCTAAAATACCTTGGGATATGCTTACAATTTGTAAAAAACTATATCAGAATATATATTGGAAGGCAATTAACTGTTCATCATTCTGTGTTTTCAGCTTTCCTGGCAAAAACTACAAGAGCTGTTGACTTGTCTGTTGAGGGAATCCTTACTTACAGCACCCCCTGTGGAGGCTAATTGTCTGAAGGTGCTGCAGTACTCACTCAGTGAGGTAAGTCAAAATTCTGTGATCCTCAACATCATTACAACCTCACTTTTATAATCAATATTGGAATTGATGCCATCGCACATGTACATTGTAACTGGATGACAGTGTGCTTATGTCTAAATTCTGTTTCTGTTTGAAATACACTTTCATGAAAATATTACCTTCTTTGTCTGTTGTGGAAAGCAATTAACTGTTCATAATTCTGTGTTTTCAGCTTTCCTGGCAAAAACTACAAGAGCTGCCTTTCATAAACAATTACGTTCTTTGTCTGTTGTGGAAAGCTGTCGAGTTTACCTTCACTTAATTTAACCATATTTTTACTTTTGCTTCTTGTCACAGATGGTGCCAAAAAGCAAAAATAAAATTATATGAAATAGTTTTTTAGGTAGATTTGATACAATGTATATCCAAATAGTAAAATCTAAACTCCAGTTAAATGCTTGAAATGCAAAAAAAAAAAAAAAAGAAAGAAAATGGTGAAAATTTATATGTGTGAAAATAGTACATTTACAGTGACACAGTGGACTCACGTTATCTATTACGGTATTCATCTTAATAAGTGCACACTCCCTTATAAGCGCATACCCCTCCTTTTTTTCAAAGAAAGAACCCCCAAAATATCCCATAGTTTTCAAACGAGTGGTAGAATTCATTATTACCCTTAGGATGTACATTGTTTTCAGCTTTTGTGGATGAAAGTTTCTCATAGCTAACTATGCGCTTATTAAGATGAATACGGTACTATCAATGTCATAACTGTTATGATCGATGCTTAAAAACGCTATATTTTACCGTAAGTCATTTCAATTCTTAGTGAAATTTGGATGTTTTTTGTGAATGTGGAGCAATATTATGTGATGTGATGGCAAGGAGCCCTGGCTCATGTTTTATACTTGTTGCTAACCCATCTTTAAATAAACTTCCTCGCTTAGTTAGTAGACCAGAAAACTGTTCACTCCTCCTTCACGTACACAGTGGTCTACTGTGGTGATGCAGTCAATGCTGTAACATGATTCCTATTCTCCTTTGTAATTTGTCAGTCCTCGCTGGAGCACCTTGCACTATGCATCTGTGGAGTTGCCAAGGACTTTCACAGCCAGGTGTCGACAAGACAAGGCTGTGAGTTCACAGAGGTACTGGACTGGTTGTTTCAACTGTGTGCGGGCTTGGGAGACCTGGCGCAATACATCTCTTCCTGTCTCCAGTTCATCCAGCAACAATCGCTGTCAAACAAGAAAGCCACCAGTGTAGGCACTGAGGATGGCAGCATAGATGAGAAAAAATACTGTGATACTGAACAATCTGGACACAATCGTCAATCCACTGACTACAGCAAAAAAGATACAGGTATGTTCTTGAAGCAAAATGATACTGATATGACTTGCAAGCAAAAAAATACAGATATTTCCACTGAACAAAAAGATACTGATACATGTACGTCATCTAAGGATAATTCTCCTGAAAAGCCTGTGCACATAACTGCTACTACAGACAAAACTGAGACAGAGGGTGAATCTGGAACATTTTGTGACAGCAGCTTAGTGGAACAGAGAGAACAGGGACACCATGAGAGTGTAGTCATGACAGACTCTGACAACTGTAATAAAAACACTGATCAATCTCCTGCAGATGTATCAGCGAAGACTGGATCTGCGGAGGAGGAGCAGGGTAGTGATGGCAATAATAATGCATCATCACCTGCAGAGAGATCAATGCACAAAGTTTGAGGGATATTAAGTTGTCAGACAGATGTGTTGGTGACTGCACTAACTGCAGTAATAACCCTCATAGTAAACCAACCCGAGGGCAAAGAGTAATGTTGAAAGAAGGGCATACAATTGTGCAAGGAGGCAGTATGATGAAAATGTTATACTTTGGCTTTTAAAATGGTGGGCCATTTAACATTGGTAGCCCTTTATCTGCAGGGGGCATTATAATAGGGATGACTCACATATTTGTGGTATTAATGAATCAGATAATTCTTGCTGCCAGTCAGATTTGCATGGTGCTAGTGGTGAAACACCTGTCAATCAAAAATGATTTATTAGCTCTGCTGAGTGTAGCTTGTCAGCAGAGATTATACAATCCATTACTGTTCCTAGCTGTCTGCCTGCCTGTCCATAGGCTTCCTACTTGTACATTTTCAACTTTTTCTCAAACATCCTATGTTACATTTCATTGATATTTAGTCAGAATGCTTTTCTAGGAGAACCTCTATGGAGTTTACAAAGTAGGTGGTGCTTCAATTATTTTAGGACTTTTTATGGAACTTAAAATATACACATATGTTATAACACATTGTCTGTGGAGCAACCCATTGGGCAATTCATCCTGTATGCTTGATCTCTGAGAGAGACACAACTTGTAGTGTCCAGGTCATGGGGTCCACCTGTTGCGCCATCTAGTGGTATTGTTAGCCAACCGAGAACAGTGCTATGGTATATCTGTTTTCTGTCTTTGGCATCCACCATTCTTTATGATGCCCTTGAGAAAGCTTTTTCAATGAGGCCTTTCGTGGTCCTGCTAACCTCAGAGGGTAGGGGTGGTCAGTAGATTTCCCCACCCGTCATGGGAACTAACAGATACCTGTGGCTGAGATCCACCATCTTAAGCCATAATACAGTAGATACCTTTCAAGTTTGTGGTGGGAAGTCTAGACCAGTTTTGGCACATTTTTGACGTGTCAATATAAAGAGTGATGCTACAGAAGAAGTCCCCCTCTTGCTTCTAAGAATTCTCATCCCTGGCAGAAGCTGGGTGTGAGAAATGTGGTCTTTGATATATATTTTATTTCAGAGATCAGAAGTCAAAAAGCGTTTTAGCCAGGGATTTGAACCACACCAACTGTTGTCTTAAGTCTGGGACAGGATTATATCTGGTTGATCTTGACCCACTGTGAAAGATTATCGGGGTACTGTATCTCTAATTACTTATTTTTTGGGGCCCCATTTTATTTATCTCCCCCCCCCCCATCTACTGAGTAGATGATGTGGCTGATAGCATATGTGTATGTGTATCTGTCTGCATTTTTGTGTGTTGCATTTTTTATTTTTTATGCTTTGAAACATAATACACATATGTATTAGGACTCAAGGATGTGTCATGATGCAAAAGTAGGTCACTAACCCAGTTGTGTCGGTTGTAGGCAGCAGTGGACAGTTGTATTTGGGTGGCTAGGACATTAATCACCAGGTGGCAGCACTGTACAGTCTAGTGATCACCAACTCTTCACTGGCCCATTTAAGTGCCACAAATTAATGCTGATCATTATGTTGCACAATTGCACCCTCAGACAGCATCACATTACATTAGCAGCAAGTAATTATGAATTGTTGAAAGCTATCATTATTGCCATTCCATTCCTATGTATAATAATACTAGTGTTTCCCGCAGATCTCAAAAAAGGACAGGGCGCAAGGAAATTTAGGGCAGGGCAGATGACCTACTTTCCTATCTCTCCAATGTTAAAATCTAAGAAAGGGGTAGGAAACTAGGAAAAAGGGTAGGCGGAGCGCCTTCCTATTTTTGTCTAGGGGAATCACTGAATACAAAGCCATGTATTATAGAAGATGTACATATATATATCGCTTGGGCATATAGTACAGTCTTGTTCATCATTTGAGATGGTGGCAGATGGGATCATCAGGCTTTTCTTTCTTTTTTCTGTTTGGTTCTACATGACATTTCTACTGTAGTGACAGCATTCAAAATGTTGCTATTACATTTCCTCATGTTTTGTTTCTAAGTTTTTCCAGTGAACCAGTGTAACACAGGACCATCATGGCCCTCATGTTTTAAACTATTTATTAAGTTACACAAAGTGTACACACAGAAGAAGCACAATGGGAAGTATCTCTTTTCTTTGCATACCTTAAAGAATAGCAGCATACTTTAACATACAATGGGACTTTCAATGTGTGTAATTTAAGTCAAGACTTTATATCCCAAGCAAACAAAAGTAAGGGCCATAGGCTGAATGCAGCTTGTTCTGTTGAAAATCAAGAGGGTGTAAGATTTCAAATTCCCATATACCAATCAACAATAAAAGAAAAAATGTAAGGCTTTGGTTGCAAATGTAGATGGTAAATGAATTATAATATGATTTAAAGATATCTTTTTCTTAGACTGAAATTGTCAAGGTCCACTAAATTTGGAAGTACATGTACGTCTAATCTGCTGGGAAAGTGTTCCTAATGGTGTTCCTTCATTGACCCTTTCTCCATCAAATTAACTCTTACAGTGCCAATCACATCTTAAGTCAATGTACTGAGGTCAAACCGGTCTGAATTATCATTAGGATCTCAGATTCGTATTCCTTGCAGAAAAAAAAACTTTCAAGTACTGGTATGCCTCTAGTTCCAAAAAAAATATCCCGGGTGAACAGCTTTTCTCCACGCTCATTGGGCGCATTGTGCCGAGAAAAGCTGTTTACTCAGTCCAAAATTTGGCACTAAAAGGGTTGAGATGAGTGGCACCTAAGTCATGCAAAGCAAAGCTGTTGATCTCAGGCATGTTGAAATGAGTCAAAAACACTGCAACAGATGACCTTTGACTGTCACCTGGTTTCAGTCAGTTAACATCAGGGGTTAATTATCAGGCATGAATAATTCTGCATTGTTTAAGGGATTAATATGGCCAATGAGGGATTTTTGCCTGTACCCTGACCTGGTAACATCATGACAGAGAAGTGTAAATCGTACAGCCAGTGCTGTGGACTACACCTGTTAACCCAAGTCAATCCCACTGTACACTGCCATATAAAATTAACCTGTCTACTTCATGGAAAAGTGGCTTGCATAATGGGTTTATTGGCTAAATGAACATCAGTGATACTGTCAGTTATTCCGTCAAGGAGCCCGGGGTACAGAAGTATACACCAGTGCATGGCCTGTATCTCCTGAGGCCGAAGGCCTCAGGAGATACAGGCCATGCACCGGTGTATATTTCTGTAAACCGGGCTCCTTCACGAAATAACAATTTTATCCTGTACTAAGAAACTATTAGGTCCATCTTGTAGGCCTAAAATATCATAAGCCAGACTTCAATTGCAGCAGAACAAGGTTCAATATGGATGCCACAGGCATGACACAGCGTATACTGATGCGCCATCTAGCAGATATATGTCCTAGCCGTAGATATGGATGTAGATGTAGATACGGGCTGGTACAACCAGCTCGTGCCGTCCTTCTCAACCAATGAGATTTCTGCTTATTATTAACTAGTTTCTTAGTATGGGATAAATGTACATATGCAGAACCACAGTGTGTTGAATGGCCAAAATATCATCAGTAATACATTACATATACATTGCCACAATGTGTTCATAAGGCGGAAGATTGTCAGTGGTACATGTACATGCACATACCACAATGTGTTCATTAACCAAAAGATCCATCAGTGATATATTTCATATGCATACAACAATGTGTTCATTGGCCAAAGGTTCATCAGTGGTACACGTACATATACACACATCAATATGGTCATTTGCCAAAAGATCATGTGATACATCATGTATTCATACCACAATGTGTTCATTGGCTGAAATGGTTTTGGTGGTTCATGTACCAATGCATAGCACAATGTGGTCCTTGGCCAAAAGTGCATCAGTGCTATGTGTACACATGCATACATGATTGTTTCAGAGAAAGGTCAGATTACTTGAGTTCTTTTCCACTGGAATATACTTTGTCATGATTCTGTCCACACACACACACACACACACACACACACACACACACACACACACACACACACACACACACACACACACACACACACACACACACACACACACACATATAAATAGATTGCTTTTGAGCAGGTTAAAAATTGCAGAGACAACATATAATGTGTATTACTGAAGAATGTTTGCATACGTATGGTTTATTACCAGCTCAGCCATAGTGGCTGACAGGTTATTGTTGTGTGTGTGCATGCGTCTATTTGTTATCCATGTGGTCACAACAACTTTTGAACAAATTGAGCTGCTATCATGAAACTTGCACTATAGAAGCCTTTCATTAGAAGCTTGGCTGACTTCAAGATTCAACAACCTAGGCCTATTTTCCAGGTCACCAGGTGTCCTCATATTTTTACCAATGTGGATGTAATAACTTATTAACAAATTGAGCTGCTGTCATGAAACTTGAAAAGCATCTCATTGGAAGCTTGGCAGAGTTTGATGTTCAGCAATCTTGACCTATTTTCAAGGTCACCGAGGGTCTTCATATATTTACTCTGGCGTAGGGTGTCTTTGGTCATTGTGATGGCTATATTGTCATACATCTTGACGTCAGTAATGGTCAACAGAATAAAGTTGCATGTAACATACAGTATTCATTCTTAGTTTGTGACTTTTGACTGAAAAGGGTGGGTATTTTTTTATCATCATAGGCAATATCAGCATTTATAATCGTGTGTCTACATCTGCCATGGTAATGATTCACAGCAGATCAACAGCATCAGTGTAGCCTTGCAGAAATAGGAGTTTTCCCATATTTCAAATAATGACAGGGACAGCCAAATGTGTTACTCTGTGTATTCTGGATGGTATCCTCTAGTTATATTTGTAAAAAGAGACCAAAAATAATAAGCATAATATGTATATTTTTTTAGGGTACGGCCATGTATATATTGTGGCCTGCATACAATTGTGAACTAGTATTTCGCTTTAATTTTTATATCGGTGCAGAATATTTTTAACAAATACAAAAGCTAAGTAATGCTCTTTAAGTTTGCATCTGTACGCTGCAAAGATAACCTGAAGTCACCACAGAAAGGTGTTCACATTCAAGAGTGGCCATATGTGAATGGACCCTCAGGTGAGTTTGCCAAGACCACTCCAGGGTGCAGCCTCAGCATGCTGTGCCTGGGCCACCCTGAGGATAGCCCTCACCAAATGGCATCTTTTTCTTGATATTGTCATCTGGATTTAGAGCACAAATAAACACAGAAGCAAGAAATAAGTTGAAACAAGAAGCGGACAACATATTTAATGGCGTCTAGACAGTCTTTGCTATATTTTAACAGTAGAAGTTGTATTTTGTATATCAGTGTGTTGGTCTCTCATCATTAAGGTAGTTGCTTACATAATGTAGGGCAGGCCCCTGCAAATGTACATATTTCATCATGCACAGTTTTTACCAACTATTGTGTTTTGTAGAATAAGGTGAATTTTGGTATTATTTGATAATTCAGTTTTGTGTATAGAGGAGCTATTGTTGCTGTGGTAATTGATTAGCAAGTGGTGGCAGACTCATGCCCAAAAACTGGGACTTGTGACGAAAATTGGAACAAAACATTTTGTGGCGAAAGTTGTGACATGCAGAAGCATTTACAGTTATTGCTCAGTCAAGGTTCTTTCGGAACAAAATAGTTTTTATGTAGTGAGGACAGGAACACTGTCATTGAGGTTTTAATTGATAACTGAGTGCATCAAGCAAGCTAAAAACTACTTTCATCTAGAACTGCAAATATAATCCCACTATTGGGATATTTCATTATATATAGAAATATAAATAGAATGTGCCTCATAATTCCAATTCTTATGTTTGTTTTTTATGTTCAGATTCATAAAGGAAAGACTCTTAATTTTACGTGTACCTAATACTAGAGGTGGGGAGAAAATCTTTATTGGACTTTACATTGTGAATCACTACTTTATTTTCCTATGTTTCATAACAAAGACCAGAATGTGCATTTACAATGTGAAAGCGTATTTGAATCATTTGTGGCAGAACGCCATGCATTGTCACAAAGCCATACATGTGTGTGGTATATGTGCCTTAAGTGGTTAAACCACAAAGTATATATTGAGTATGTATTCAAGTGCAATAAATTTTATGTTGCTACTCGTATCATGTTGGGAGTTTTTTGAATATTGATTGCCCATTAGTGAAATCCACAGTGTAGTGAGACCTCCACTGTGTTGTCAGTTCTAGTTTTTGTGCTCAGTGTCGATCCCTCTTGATTTTTTTTGGACATGTGTTTTAAGTAAAGTTGTGAATAGATGACATGGCCTGTAAGTAGACATTCCTGTAAGTCAAAAGGAAAACTGTTTCTCACAATATCGCAAGTAATTTTGAAACTTGTGGGAAAAGTTCACTTCTTGTGCCTGCGTGTATTTGTTCAGGGGAAAAGACACAAATGTATCAACAGGAAATCTGATGCATTTTCTCTGCGCACAACTTTATTTGAAATCAATGGAGGCCAAGACAGAGTGTGAAATGGGGGGGGGGGCAAAAAAAAAAAAAAGTTAAAGCATATTATCTTCATTCTCCTCTGCTAGAATTGATGAGTTTCATACTGCACCTTCATATGAGTATTCTGCTAAATTCATTTGAAAATCTTTTCCATTGGAAGCAGATGCAAGAAAATTTCCAATGCACTTAAAAGTAATCTGGTTTGGTAAGTTCTACCAATTCTATGAGTATTTTCAAATTGTTTAGGACTTCGCATCTGAAGGTTTCTCATATGTATTGTAAGTATTGAGGTTGAATTATTCAAGCCTTGACAAATCCAGAACAGTCTGTTGCATATTTGTTTGAAAATGATGGTTCAAAGAATGAACAGCAGCAAGGAAATCATTCTATATACACAATGTTTCACATTTGCTGAAAACCCCTCATGAAACATATGCAACAAACAAATGTAAAACAGACAATATACATTCCCAGTACATTACTTGTGAACCATAACCATTGGGCAACTCCTTCTCATAGGCGTCCTACCCAATAGAAACTGGATCACCTGGCAATCTTTATAAGGATATGCTGTGGGTGCTAGTGGCTGGGTTTTGTCATATTTAAGTAGTATATTGCTTTGTTAACATCATACAAAATCAGACTTTATGACTTTTAAGATTTTTTTACAATCAAGTTATGGCATCGTTGCCTGGGCTTTATCTGGCCATTTAGTGCGTTTTCCTAGTAGGTAGTTGTACCTTTCGCTTGTCCAAATCCTCAAAGGTTGAGGTGTGTGCGGTTGCCAGTCCCTGCTGATTCTATGGATGACCAGCTGGAGTCCACCAAGTGTAGGTTTCTCCCTCGACCACAGCTCTAACTCAGAAAGCCCTGGAGTCCAGACAGAGACAAGTCTGAGGCTCCAGCTCCAAAGTCTTCTATGCTGCCTCAACCATAGCACTACATTGAAAAAGAGGGTGATGGGTCCATCCAACAACCTACGTGCAGACAGGTCATGTGCCACGTATGTTAAGGTAAGGAATGTGCTGGTAAGACACCAGGTCCCTTTAGTCACCTTCATGGTGGACAAGATGCCCTTTCTTCTTCTTACCCTTCTATGACCAGTCAGGTAAGGCCCACAAAGCCATTAAAAAAGACACTCCTCCCATTCCTAAGAGGTTAACTAAGGTCTTTAGGGAGACCAAGTACCTGAGAGGTTAGCCAGACATCACAAGGGTCCTGTGGGCACCTGCTAATTTAATCCAACAGAGGTCCATTGGGACTTCTTAAAGACAGTGGAGAATATCGGTGTAGTCAATACCATTCTGTCGGAGGAGACTGGTGTGGTTGAAGAAGAACCCAGTTGATAGTCTAGTTATTTTCCTTTTCACACGATGTGTGGACAACAGTGCCTTAAGTATTAAAAGAAACCTCTGGTTTGCCCTCTGCAATAGAGGTGGTCAAGATGCTGGTAGAACACACACGAAAGGCAGAGCAGGTCAGGTCTTCCAACATAGAATATATTCTGTGCTTGATGGTAGTTCTGAACTGCAACATGAAGGCGTCAAGGCACCATGCTCTTCTCCGTATTTAAGCATCTGGCGAATTTACGGACAAACAATTATTTAGGAAGGAATCATTGCAAGAACTGCTTGACCTCCATAAGAATGACCAAAAGCTTCAGCAAAACTGATTGACCTCCATAAGAATGACCAAAAGCTTCAGCAAAGGGGGGGGGGGGGGGCTCTCAGTGCTAAGTGCAATGCTGCCAAGCAGAAACATACATGTACATACGAGCCCCACGCTTCCACCCTGTCCGTCTTCCAGTACCATCAGGGCCAGAAACACAACTTGGATTAAGCTGAAGATCGTCCTAAAAACTGCAAGAAGAACTTTGCCTATAAGATCAAGCCTCACAAATGGCAGATCTGGCCATGGGAGTGAGCCCAATGTCCAGATCAACCACTGTCGTTCCCAATCCTGACCGACTCTCATTGGATCGGGTGTGAGTGCCAGGCTCCAGCAATTTGTTCATAGATGGACATAATATACAGTTCATCAGTTTGTATTAAACTAGGAATAGTTTTGCAGTGGTGAGGCCCATCTACTCTACTGCGCGAGCCCATTTCAATTCACTCTCCTATGGAAAAAGATGCCAGAACGCTGGAAACCACGTCCAGCTCCTAAATGACGGAGCTGTCAAGTTAGTAGACCTGCATGTGTTCTTTTGACGTCTGTTTTATGCGCCCAATCTGAAAACCGAACACTTCAAAATGAAGACAGTACATTCCATTTCAGTGGCTATCAAATGGGGGAACTGGACCATGCCCATCGAAGTGAGGGATGCCGCCAATCATATTGCTATCGAAAGTTGAACGTGGAATTCCTTTGCTTTGTGGTGGAGAGCAAAGACTGCAAATTTTACTTCACCATCACAAGTTCATTTCAAATTTAGTAAAGTGTTGCCACAAGTAAACTTTCGTTTAAGAGTCAGCCTTTGTCTTGCCTGCAAAGCAACCTTTGTTATTGTAGCTCCCTCACTGACGGAGTCCGTCTACGCAGGCAAATCAATTTGCCAAATGCCTCTTCAAAAAACATTAAAATTGTGTCCAACCAGGAAAAGTGACCTCACTTTTAGGCCAAATATAACAGAAGCATGCATCCCTGACATCATAAATCTATACATTCAATTGACTGAAAGTTTTGCAGGATCTGTCTTCTCTACAGATGGAAGTCAAAATTTTAATTTGTATAAACACGAACGTTCAGGGCAAAAATGTGTGTTTTTTTGGTAAAACTTTGAATATTTTGCGAAAAATATTAAGATAAAATGATCAAATTTGTGCTAGTATAATCTCAATATGTATAAGCAAAATCATATCAGGTGCTTCTCATAACTGTATCTGTTTGTTTGCAATAATGATAAAAATTGGAAAATGATGGTTTTTGTGAAATTGATAAAGTTGATGCGACTCTTCATTTTTTGATACACATTTACAAAAGAATTATCTTTTCTTAGAAATTCGCGTAAAACGTGACGGCAGGGGACATAAATTTGCGCAGTTACACAAACTTGCACAGTATGGTATCGAAAGGACGTCGTGTCCTATGCATGTCTTATGGCTGCCGACTCGTTGTTGAATTGTAAAAAACATGTTTTGCATGCTCTTCCGTGAGGTCTGTGGCACAACAGAGGAAGACGTGAACCAAAGGGTAAGTGTGTACAGTGTTACGTTTCGACGGAAGTCAGCCTGATTAGGTGGCTGACCACAAAGTGATAAGGTTGAACAGGATTATCAAAACGTATGTATGTATGTATGTATGTATGTATGTATGTATGTATGTATGTATGTATGTATGTATGTTCGTTTGTTTGTTTGCAAGGTTAAATCTCTATTGCTTCTTGGAGGGCCTTTATTTATTTATTCATTTATTTATTTATTTATTTATTTATTTATTTATTTATTTATTTATTTATTTATTTATTTATATATTTATTTATTTATTTATTTATTTATTTATTTATTTATTTATTTATTTATTTATTTATTTATTTATTTAAATTTGACAACACCGAATGTGGTTAGTAGAATGCTAAATTTTGAGATAAATACGTTTTACATTTACTTCTGAACTGTTCAGCAAAGATTTGGATTGAAATTCAAAAAATGCGTGCTAAACTTTAAGTTCCGAGCCTGAAGCATATGACCTCTCATCTGAAAATGCAAGTTTTTTTTTTAGTTTTTTTTTTTTTTTTACAACAAAGGCTATACACATATACCTACAACAGATCAACAGCCAGTCATTACCCAAACGTAAACGTCAGATAGGTCTACACAGTCAACGGTTTTGCATAAAACTCTATCCCTGTGTAAAAATTGTACACATGCTGAGGCAGGCGCCAAAACCTTTGGGATGCCCCTCACATGAAATAAGTATTAGACTTTACCGCCACCTGGTTGTCAATTTTCAATACTACAATGGTACAAGTTGCCCTAGATTTGATAAAGTATTATTAATGTGTTTAATTCTTTTTTGAGTATTTTTTGAGTGATTATCGATCTTCTTTCTGGAAGAGGAGCAAGAATCATGTCACAGAAAATCCAACTGAATTAATGGGTGTTTGTTTCATTTTGAATAAGTATTTCCATGTTTTGAAGTCAACTTTAATGTAACACTGACGATGTTTTTGGATCATGGATCCCTGTGTACCCACAAGGGTCGTGGGATAGCAAATTGCGTTGAATGAAATATTCAGCCATAGATCTGAGTAAAGATATCTTAAGACCTCGGTCGTTATGTGAATAATTATATCTGTATCTTGGTTCGTATGACTTTATTCAATCTAACATTTCTGTGATATCGTTCCATGGACGTTTGTGATTAGACGTTTAAAATAAAGCCATTCATGTTGAAAAGGCTTACCTAGGCGAAAATAGCATCATTATCAACTAATATCTTTATCCTTACATCTGGTGACTCATTGAAAATGTACCACAAGTTGTACAGTCACGTGCAAGTTCATGTTCTCTAAAAGAGCACCACACAACCTGGACGTTACTGCTAAAACGTGCTGGACGTGAAATACCATCTGGTTAAATGTTTTAACTTCTTAAAGTTTTGAAAATACAATCTGTGTAAGAATTGTAGATAAGATATATCCGAGGAGTAGTATGTCCTAGTTCAACAGCTTCCTCTGCGCGGATAGGGTGACCAATCCCGCATGAATGGAAGCTGTTGATTTTATATTAGTTGAGGGAGTGATGGTTAAGTAGATAACACGAGATGCATATACTTTGATCCTGTACTTTGATCCGCACAGTGCGTAATATTTACCGTTATCTTGTTAAGGGGTAGGAAGTATAGCCCGGGAGTATAGCCCGTCTTCCGAGAGATCACCCAGACCATTGACAAAACTGCTTGCCCAAAAGACTACTTTTCCTGGTGGCAATACGACATGTACTACCACAGTATATGTTATTGTACCTATGACAAAGAACAACCTGGATTTAGAGACCTCATTATGACTCACCCTGGGATGATCACATGAAAGCGGGATTACTGTATTGTCTATATCTGTTATGATGCACTATCTGATTTGGTAAACACGACACTGTGAGGTGATATAGACATGGTATGTTCTTGCGTTATGGTATTCATGTGATGCAATGGAATTTGGGAACTAAACAATGGAATTTGGTCATAAAATACTTACATGCAAAATTACGAGAAAAGTGGATTATATTTGCCTTGCTCTATATATTTATTAAATTAGAAACTACCCAACTAAGATATGGCATATGCACCGATTTTGACATCTTCGACTCTTGTCATTTACTTCTATTTCAGAAACTTGTGTAACAGGGATATTCGACAATAAAATGAAAGTGATTATTTTTGAAGGTCCTGGTTAAAAATGAAAATTTATTATATAAATATCAGGTGGATTTGAGATGCTATATAAATGATGTAGTAAACATGAAAACCAAACAACTGTATCTGACAGTTTATACAATGCGTGTACGAGGCAAGATTTTTCTTAAAGTTGAGAGTTGCTAGCATTAAATCGATTTAAACTACGACTAACTTTTGTTGGTACCTGTCTCAAGTCACGGGAGAAATGTTTTCCTTCATACCGCACTTTATATTCTTTCACAATAAGAATGAACGTCGCCAATTGGGAACTCATGGGCAAAATGAAAAGAATGTCTGTTCTCTACATATTCCATAATGCGCGCTAGCGCATTATGGCAAATATGTAGAGAACGCCCATTTTTTTCATGAAGACCAGAGTTCCCAATTCGCAATGTTCATTTCTTATATATACATTTATTAACAGATCCTGCGAAATTTTATCACAAAAGAAGATTTTTTTCCACTTGTCGAACTGCCATCAGTCCACACCATTTTTTCCAGATGGAAACACTGCTACAGGCTCCAGTTCCGTTGCTAGGCGGCGAAATTTCATATCTCGGCGCATTGTGATTTAATAGGAGGCTATCTCTTCATGGCCCCTGGTTACCTCTTCACCGGGGTATGAAATATCTTTTTGTCCCAGTATACTTGTAATGCAATAAATTATGGCCAATTAGGTCACGAATGTATATATTGATATATATGTATCGTGGTTGGTAGAATGTCCACCTTGAAGTTATAGATTTTGACCTGGCTTGTTTGATGACTGAAGGGTTTTAATCATGGAAAGAGAATTTCGAAGCAGCATTATGCACTCCTTAAATAATATATGGGATAAAGACCCAAAAGTATATTGGGACCTAATAAAGGAGCTCGAAAAAACAATCACAAAAAAAGATAATGTTAGCGAAAATATTGACCCGAGACAGTGGTTTCGCCATTTTTCTGACGTCATGTCAAAGTGTACAGATCTGAAAGAATCTCCTAAGGAACACGAAGTGGAGTCATTTTTGAACAATTACAATAATTCACAAATATCTTTTTTGCCATTAGATTTTAAAATCAAAGAAATTGAAATTACTATAGCTTTAGAGAAACTGAAAAATAAGAAATCACCGGGAAAAGACGGAATCCTAAATGAAATGCTGAAAGAGAGCAAATATATTTTGTGTAATGTTTTTCTCAAAATGTTCAATATGGTATTTACATCGGGATTCTTCCCGACTATTTGGAAAAAAGGGCTACTAGTCCTCATTCACAAAGGTGGCTCTACTCGTGACCCAAACATGTATAGAGGTATTTGTCTTAGTAGCTGTATATCAAAACTTTTTTGCACCATCATGAATAACCGAATACAGAAATACTTAGAAGAAGCCAATTTAAAAAATGAGTTACAGATAGGATTTTCCACAGGATGTAGAACAAGTGATCATATTTTTGTGCTGAGAACTCTAATTGATAAATATACAAAACTGATGACAAAAAATAAATATCTATTTGTATGCTTTGTAGACTTTAAAAAGGCTTTTGATACCGTTTGGCACGAAGGTTTACTATACAAATTGCTGAAATATGGTATCGATGGATACATGTTTAGAATAATCCAAGATATGTATCATAACTCAACATTACAAATAAAATTTTCTAGTGGTTTATCAGACAATATACAGATCCGAAGAGGAGTAAAACAAGGTTGTGTAATGAGTCCTACTTTATTTAATACTTTCATTAATGACTTACCAGACTGTTTTAACGATAATTGTCATCCAGTATCGCTACATGAAAAGAAAATTAACTGTTTATTGTACGCCGATGATCTTATTCTAGTATCTGAAACCGAAGGAGGGCTTCAAAATTGTTTAAATATATTAAATGCTTATTGTGAAGATTGGAAACTAAATGTTAATATAAACAAGACAAAGGTAATGATATTCAATAAGTCAGGTAAGAAGCTGGCACGAAAGTTTGTATACAGCGACGTCACACTGGAAACTGTTAAAACATATACATACCTTGGAATTCAAATATCTACAACAGGTTCTTTTGATGGTGCAATAAAGTTGTTATGTGATAAGGCCAATAAAGCTTTAGCAAGACTAAAGCGAATATTTATACCGGGAGACACAAATTTGAAATTCTACCTATCCTTGTTTGATAAAGTTATAATGCCAATTTTACTGTATGCATCGGAAATATGGGGAGCCTATACTGTTATACCCTCCAAAAGTTTGACACAAGACAATATTGCAGGATATTTTAAAACAGATTTTGAAAAACTATACACACGATTTTTGAAGTACTGTCTTGGTGTACATCGGAAAGCAAGTAATATTGCTGTATTTGGTGAACTGGGAAAAACACCTTTATCACTCAAAGTAATGACACGTGTCTGTAAAAATTGGCTCCGAATTATGAATATGGATCAAAATTCGTTACTTTTCAATGCATACAAGTGTCATGTTGAGATGTCTGAAACAAATCAATCGCACTGGCTAAAATCGGTTAAAGATACTTTATATGCAATAGACTTACAGGAACTTTGGGACGATCATGAAATTTATTACGGCGATTTTCCTTCCACTATGTTTAAGAAAAGAATAGAAGAAAAATTCCAAAATCAGTGGCAACAAGAAATTCTACGGCAAAATGATGATTCCAAATTAAGAACCTACAAATTATTCAAAACTGACTTAAAATTTGAAAGATATTTAGAGGTAATAAAAAATTTCGAGATTCGCAGAAATATTACTAGATTACGTATAAGTGCACACAATCTGTATATAGAAACGGGTAGACACAGAAGACCAGCCAAAGTTCCTGTAAACCAAAGAATATGTCCTCCTTGTAAACATATTGAAGACGAATACCATTTTGTTATGTCCTGTAATCGATACGATATACCAAGGCAAAAATTTCGGAAAAAGATTCACGACGTTTTCGTACATCCAACATCATTCAGTGATCAAGACATGTTTAGATTTATTATGAAATTAAGTGATACGGAATTAATAATAATGTTTGAGACATATATGAAAGAATGCATTACAATACGGCAGAAACCTCTATAGCCAATATAATCAATAGTATCTTTATACCGAGCGCCTTTATCTATTATGTTTTGTGTATCATGTGCAGATCTTTTTTTTTCTTTATTCCTTTGTATGTATCTGTTTTTGTCGCTTCTGTGACGTTTGCTTTATAACATAAATTTGTGCTGTATGTATCATGTGTGATTTTTTTTTTTTTTTTTTTTTTGGTGACGTTTGCTTTATAACATAAATTTGTACTGTATGTATCATGTGTGACAAATTGCTACTTTGTATATGTGGCGCAGTCAATAAAACACAATTCAATTCAATTCATGGATGGTTCTTGTTTGTTCGCTTTTTCAATGCTGTGTCTCCAAGATTGTTGACAACTGCTGTCCCCTTCTATTTTTCAAGACAGTGGTTATTTTTATGTTGTCAATATGACATCTTATCCTCTTTAGATATTCGACTGATAATAATGTATTCTTGGTGGATATTCAAATCTTGCTAGTATATCTGGTCATGTACATGTTGATGGACTTGTCAAGATTTTGGCGGTTTTCAAAATGGACTCATTCTCAACTATGATATGGACACGTAATGGTATCAAACTCATATCGTTAAAGTATGAAAAACACAAAAAATTTACACGAGTGCCACCGTTTTCTAATTGTAAAATATTGCTTTAAATTACGTAATCATCAATAGAATTACATATAAGCATAGCAGAGATTTAGGATGAAATATATACATATGTATATATATAAGTATTTTTCTGCTGAACCATTGACTAGTTTCTTGACCGGTGATTAGGTCAATGGATTTTCCTTTTTCGAATTTCCTGTCAGAATGAGAACTTAAGAACTATATGAGTCAGGAGCTTCATATTACGCATATTGATGACCCCTTAACACGGCTAAATGCGGAATACGCTTGAATGACTTTGGTCTTTAATTTCAAATATTACAGAGAAACTTAATTGAATTATAAACCCGATGGCCTTGTGCGCTAGGATATTGCATATGGCGACGGTGCCTTATAAGGGCTATCACTCCACATGGGTAACCCTAAATCAATTTTTGAGGTTACGGGAGAATTATGACTCTTGTTCCAATTCGCGTAAAGCTTTTGAAATATGTGACTTTCAAAGAGAAAACAGGATAGTTTGTACACTTAAAACTGTGCACATATTATTATTCAAAAATAAAAACGAAAAGGTAGGACCACAAAAAGGTTTGTGATGTTTTATGCTTGAACAAAAATATTTGAACATTGGCCCTTAATTCTCACAGAAAAACATGCGTACCCAATGAGAATCTTAAAAAGTCAGAAGGTACGGCATTAATTCATTCAGTTAACTCCACATGCGATAAAATGCAGTTCTCCATTTAACTTTTTTTACTTTTGAAAATTCATGAGTGCACATTTCATGTCGGCAATCTGTGATATTCATATTTTTATTTATTTCGTTCGGTTAAGGGAGAGTATGTGTTCTCTGGGGACACAACTAGTATTAAATGATAATGTATCAGCGTGGCATTCCTTTATGGCCTCTTCTATTTTTTCAAAGCTATGGATGTTAATGGGAGGTGAATTTGCAGACGATAATGCATTGACTATTTTTGACGACAAATGTAAAGGTTACCTCCGAGAGGCGTGGCAGGTGCGAAGGGAATTTTATCAGCAGGGTTGATGTGCTGGCTACAGCTGTAAATATGTATATAATCTGGCAAGAACGCACCATTTTTTATAATGTATTTTTTTAAAATTGAAAATTCAGTTCTATATCCTGAAACGAATGTTTTATGTTTACCAATGTAATTTTATATTTTACATACGTTTTATCACTGGCTATATGTATTTTAGCTCTGGATGCACTGCGACTTACCCCGCGTCGCAGTGCCCCCGTTGTAAAGGGGTAGGTTCCAAATAAAATTTGAATTTGAAATAACTCCACATACAATAAAATGAAGTTCTCGATCATATTTTTACGCCTCAAAATTCACGTCCAAATCACAACTGAATACTAGTACGCCTTTTATGTTAACACTCTGTAATGTTCATGTTTTAATTTCACAGGAGTAAAGTTGTAGACATCAAATAATCTGATCATGCTGACGGTTGGCACACAATCCCGCTGAGATACTTAACAGTGGACAAATTTTAATGATCGGAAATTGTACAAACTATAGATGGTTTCACGTTAAGTATACGTAGTTTAGTGTAACATATTGATTTTTAACAGGTATTTAATAAGTGGCACATCTGGAAATTCTTCATTCAGAAGGAATGAATGGATTTGTCCAATATGAAACAACGGGTGATGGATATTTAGCAGCAGATGGATCTTTTGAATCGATATACGTATGTTATTTTTGCCGTTTATGTGTATGTGTGTGTGTGTGTGTAGCAGCCCACTGCAAAGTATTTCGAAATTGTGGAGTTCACTGTTCGATTGCCTGAAATAATATGTACCTGTACTATTCATTAGTTTGACATTTTTGTATATGAATACTGGCTTCCATATGATGATGCTTTAGATTATTATCATTAGTTCGATGACTTGTCAGTCATCAGAGCATATAAAAATATCCTTCGTCCATCTGTCTGTCAAGCCATTTTTACATTTTCTACTTCTTTTGAATGCTGCCACAGGCATATTTTAATATTCCCCTGGTATACCTCCAGCAGTGAAGGACAGACTCAAGTATTATATATTTCTGCAGAATCAGTGGCAATAATTTCTTGCCAACAGTATTAACATTGGGAGTAAGCTGACCCACAAATCTAAAATGCATCAGACTAATGGTTGGTCAAATTCGTGTGGAAAATTGTGAAAAGCACACAAGGTAACTTCGATTTTTGCTACACCCGACTTTGCAGATGAGGGGCAATAGGAGACATTCATATTTAACTGCGATCCTGCTCACTTCCTGTGTTGCCGGGGCACCAGACTGATGCTTCCACCATGATCAGGGCAGATTTGTGCTCTATACTACATAAACATCCATTAATAAAACCTTTTTAACCAAAAGAGAGCCAACTTCTAATCAATTTAGGCATCCTTTATGTCTCAAATATATATTTATACATTTTTGGAGATTATTCTGTGTTCGTGTTGTTTATTTTATTGAGAAAGTACTTTTGACCATGCTAAATACATGGATCAGCCCATATGCAAGTGGCTCCCTCTTTTGCTCAACAGGTGTTAGAGTAGGACCGCATTTAAATATGAATACAGCCTATTGTTTCATATGTATGTGTGTATATATATATATATATATATGTGTGTGTAGATATAGATATAGATCTCTCTCTATGTATATATATATATATATATATATATATATATATATATATATATATATATATATATATATATATATGGGTAATTTACCTCGTGTTTGTTAAAGAAAAAAAAACTTGACTGCTAATTACCATGTAACGCTTTACAAATCGCCAATCTTGCCTGGTGGCACACGATTTGAATCTCCCATGTTTTTCGGTGAACATTGAAATTCTTGGTCAGTAAAAAGGGCCAAAGCCCCCTAAATCATACTGATCTTATCACCTTACCAACTGTACATGTCAGAAATGATTATCCCTGTTGTTTACACATGCATGGATGTGTTGCCAAAAGATGGAAAATAGGTCAAATGAGCACTGAGTGCAACTTTAATGGAAAATGAGACGACCGCATGAGCTACCATTCTGTTTACGTGTAGCTGATTAATAAGGGTAAATACTTAATGGGTATATATTGTACAATGACACAAAAAAAATTATTGCCAGCCGTTTTTGTTATTCGTCGAATTTTTCTTGCTCATAAAAAACGAACACAAAAAGGATAATTTCATTAAACATTTTACTTTAAAAATACCACGTCAGAATCTATTTTTGCAAAGTCACAATGTAAGATTGAGTAATTAAAATATGTACAGAATTTCTCCAAGCAAAAATTGCATTGAATTTTTACATGTTTTAAAATTAGTGAAACTTTTTCACGAACTGTGGAAGACTTGTGGTCGAGAAATGCATATCTCCGTTTCAATAAATCTTGAAATGAAACTTGGTTTATTATGCTCGTGAAATACAAACGTTACTATTTCCATGGAAATTGTGGAAATCGTAATTGGTGAAAACTCTAAATTTTGATCAATGAATCGTGGATGGGACTTCGTTTTGTCCTTTCATTACCGTTCTTGCTCGGCCAAGCAGTTCAAAAGATATGTCCATGTCATATATTCAGTACACATCTCAAAATAAAGTTCATCCCTTAACAAAGAATCATACTCAATGCAAATTTAACCACATCTTGTATTCAAATATTGAAGCAAAAAGTATCTCCGTTTGAATATTCAAGTAGTCCATTTATGTCAAAGTTATGTTCAATGATTATTATAGAAAATCATACCATTCGATCATATAATTTCTGTCTGAGACCAGGACCAGTCTCAAATAAGATATATTGCGTGTTGTTCTAGAATGGGACTTCGTTTGGCCCCCTCATTACATTTTAGCTTGGCCAAGCAGGTGGAAAGGTATGCTTGAGACCACGACGAGACTCCCAATAATTATGTATTGCGTGTTGTTCCAGAACCCTTCCACGGTATTATTTTTAGCGACAAATAATAAATACGGACAGCCTTGAACGTACTGATAAATCAGATGCACCACAACTGTCATCAGTGATGTGGCAGCACAGCCGCTGGATTCTGATGCATTATTGCCAGGGCCACGGTAGCCCTGACAGCCTGAATTGAATTCCAAATAGGTTCTCTCTGGTTTCCAAAGAAATATTTAAAAGCCGATGTTGGTGGACAATTCCCAGTGCATCCTTTAGGAATCGCCAGCTGCTCAGGGTCGGCAGTCATTTGCCAGTCAGTGTAGATCTGCAATCCACCGATATCCTGGTAGAAGCGAACTGGCAATTTGGTTGCTACGTCCATCCAAATGTGATGTCCCAACTTAACGTAGTGATCGCACCTTCTTGGGCCAACACCATATTCAATGTCCAACGTCTCCCTGCCGGCGAAGTCAGCATCAGCAAAGGCGTCGTACTTGAGAGGACCTATCCCGAGATCGTTACAGAAACAGAAGAAGTTGAAGGGTCTTATGGAAGTGTACATAAAGTGATCTCTGTGAAGAAAATCGGAGGTGAGATTAAACAAACCCAGGTAATTTGTGTTGATGAACTTGAGGGCGTTCAAGTCTGAATCTTGAAACCAAGTTTGAATTCCTGGTAGCTTGATCCTGAAGGTTGCGTTAGCTTGGAAGGGGAACTCCACATACCCTTGGATAGTATTAGTAAACTTTTTTGGA